>CM056383.1:22614547-23206640 GCA_029718625.1 Synaphobranchus kaupii
CCATTCTTGTGAATGTGACAAGATGAAAGATGCTAAGATTAAGAAAAGTAAATATAAATAAAAGACAGCTTTGGGGTTACCACTTGACAATGGATTTTTCAGTTCTTTTACACCCTCAAGAAAAGATAAAGTAAATTTTTTTGAAACCAATAACCTATCGGAAATATTCCTGCCCCTTTTGTTTGCAGTAAGTCCCGCGTCTAAAAGTTAATTCCTCAACGGAATTAACCACAAACACAAACACTTGTCCGTGAGGAAGGAGGACAGAAGCAAAGACAGGGAGAGGGGATGTACCTCTCACTCTTCAGGAGAGCGAACAGACAGAGGTAGTAAAACGGAGGAGAAATTATAGCGACCCCGAAAACGAGGGGGCGAGTGCACTCGTAGGCTTGAGTGTGAATAAAATAAAAAGGAAAAGAAAGAGAAGAGGGGGATAATCTCACAACTAAAGCTGGAGCAACAAATAGAGAGATGAAAGGTCGAAAGTAAAACAACCCGGAAACCTGGGCGATCTACGCTTCACAGAAAATAAATACAGAATAGCCAAAAGAAAGGCCTCTCTCTGAAGGGAGTAGAGCAACAGAGAGGAGGAAAACAAAATAAACACTAAAGAAAAGCAGTTTCTGAGAGACTGGCAAGGAAAACGCAACAGAGGGACAGTAAAGGGGCACAAAAGCAAATCCTAAAGAATCTAAGTGCAGACAAAGCCAGTCCCAAAGCAAGGCGATGGGGCAAAGTGGTCACCATTGAATGCCTAAGCCTATACCTTACTGGCTACAAGTGATGTGTTAGCAAAACAACACTGAAGCACCGGAAAGAGGGAAATGCCAAGCCTTTTATAGCCCGCAGGAAACTCGAACCAGGTGCATGGGAAAATAACTGAACGCGAAACCCCGGAGGCGGACTACTGAAAGGTGAGGCAAGAGCGCCCTCATGCCGCCAGAAACGACCACAGAAACTAAACAAGGCTGCAAAAACTGTGACTCTTTACATCATCAATGTTTTTGAATTTGGGCACAGACAATGTAGCCTAGAACGTGGTTATCCCACTAATTAAAATCGTCTTTGGGCATTAGAAAATGCTTCACAGTTTTTGTGACATAAAGGGAAAAAATAATGTAACACAAATTACAATTGTGTAATTATGAGTTCTCATAACCTATCCCTGGCATAGGGTACTATAGCCCGAGCCACTGTTGGACTGGTTACCGATATTTGAGTGGTAGCATCTCTCCTCCGGCCACTGTTGGGGTTAGCCCTCTCTGCCTTGCCATTGGTCCAGCAGCCACCCAAGAGTCTCTGGGTTTATCCAATGAACTATGGCATCTATTTACCACATTATAAACAACAAACAAAAATGAATGCGTATTCATTACTGTAGTTAGTGATTGGTTGATACTATAATCTTAGGGAAAGAGTAGTCCCTTCAGAATATGTCACAGATAGGAGGACCTGCCATGAATGCACACAGATTAAGGCATTTGAATAGTGTGTTCCACCTTCAAGCTTCAGTGTAAATGAGATATTGAGTTCTGAGAGGAGTGCTGCCCCCCTGTGGTGGCACCATGGTATATCCCCGCTGCCTCACCTACCATCATACTTTTGTGTTTTGTTCAAAGAACAGAAGATGCTGGAAATTAATTTAGCAGATTAAGAATATGAATATCATTCCCTGTCATATTTTGGAGCAAGAGAGGTAAGGCGTGTCAGAAGACAATTGTTTATACAAAAAGCTGGTGAAATACAAGCTAGAAGTGGCATGACTATAATGGGGAAGATTCTAATAAATCTCCTGGGAGTTAAAGCTTGACAACCTCAAGAGGAAATAAAGGATTTTTTTTTTGTTTCTCAAAATTTTATGCAATTCATTGGCAATATTGAGCAACAGGCTCAAGGATTGCAGTTCACATACTGTTCATCACCACATGCAAGGCACCATATTTACTGTAGATCAAAAGATATTTTCATCCAGAATCACAGGTATCATCTATATTATAATCATATACCATGAGTGCTATTTTCCTTATCATATCCAGACAAGCAGACAGGCATTAAATTACATTTTCCATCACCCGCATTGAGCAAGACAAATTCAACCTTCAAAATCATCAAAATGCAAGTTAAAAAAGTGAATGACTGTTGCCTCAGTGACAGGTTTAGCTGGGTCTCCTGCAATGCATTTTTCAGAGAGGTCATCAGAAGGCCCTGAGAAACGGACTCGCCTGTTTGCAGGATTCTGTGGCAGTGGGGTAAAGGCGGCCACAATTAAGCATTTCCCCAGAAGAGAGAGGGCGTGTTTGAAGTCTCTCTCTTCTCTCCACTTGTCGACCGGTCCTTTGTTCTAGGTCTAGGGGGGCGGGGGGGATAAGGTAACGGTCACCAGAAAGCCGTCAGGGTGCTGCAGCCTTTGGTGGACTGTTATTCGAATTGCCGATTCACTGGAGAGGTGCTCTTTTTCAGCATCGCTGCCGTCTGCCGCTGAACTCCTTCGAATAAAGACACTGCCCCCTAAAGCGAAACCTGTGGCTGAAGAGGGGGGACCTTTTCAGAAATCCATAAGCCGACGTCCGCTTTGTGAGAACAGAGATGTACACATCCCGCGTGGGGACTTTTTCACAAGAAAGTGTCTTTGAAAGACACAGTGCTCCAGAGGTGGCATTTATGCATCACAGGGGAGAGAGAGGTTATGAATGGTGTTCATGCCTGACATCCCCACAATATGTGACTTACACCTCTCTCTTTCAACCGCTCCCTTCACTCACACAAACTTGCACGTGTGCCTAAGAACACACACACACAAAGCAAAGCAAAGCAAGACACTTATCCCATCTGGCACGTCTCCATTTTCACAGCTTCACTACCAAGGTCTCATAAATTGAGAATTAAGACAAGACAGGGAAGAAGTCCACTACGTCTGGCGAGGGGCTCCCCACAGATTCTTTAGACCGACCAGATGGCCAGCTCCATATTTCAGAACATCGAGTGTTCTGTCTCCCTGCTGTTGAAGCTGAAACATTTAAATTTGATGCATCTTATGGATATTCATGAAGGGACAGGACCAAGTCCAATACTGTGGCAATGGTTGTGATAAATGTTTTGTAATTAGCTCCATGAAATCCCTGTTATCAACGAAGAACCTCAAGTCATTAAGAAGAGAAGCGGAAGGGGGAGCAGAATCAAGAGTATCTGGTTATTCTAAGAAATCTGCATGGTGTCTCACACCCCTTATGGACTTGAATATACTGAAATATATTATAAATATGTTAAGGTTTTTGAAAATATATTGTCATTTAAAAATATTGCAACATCTTAGACCCCTTCGCGCAGATGGCAAATTTGGTCAATTCTGACCTATTTAGGAGGTGGCTCTGTTTAAGGCTTTATAACTCCAGGGGCCCTATCTTACACCCGGCGCAAAGCGGCGCTAACCCAAACGCAAGTGTCTTTGCTATCTTACACCCAGCGCATGGTCCATAATAACGCCTAGCGCTCACGTCCTTTAACTAGCATGTATTCTTGCGCCATCAGAAGTGAACTGGCGTGTTGGTCTTAAGATGAGGAGTGGCCAGGATTCTTTTTGGCGTATGGCTATCTTGAGCCAGCAGAAAGCGCTTGCGCTAGAACCACCACAAACCTGGGTCTAAAGTCATGTCGCAGTTGTTTACATGTTATTTTAACGGCACATATAAGTGCGTCTACATAGGCGTGTGCACAACGCGCATACCCTCCTGTCTGTTACACACAGGGGCGTGCACAAGCATGACTAAAATATCTAGATCACAATGTGAAATATTATTATTGTGTTGGCTATATCAAAAATGCATAATAATAAAAGGTTCCATAGGTCCCACATACCTTTCCCTCAGCGAAGGGAAACGATGCCACATTACATTGCTCTCAGCCCACTCCATCAACATCCAGGCGATTGTAGGCTAACCTTAGCTATTCTTCGGGTCCTTCATATTTTTTTAATTACAGTGACAAGGTTTCCATACCCGCAGCTTATTAAAACCCCGCTGATTTCACCTGTTATTCCATAACTGAACAAAAGATTTTAAAGAGAACTAAGCATCTAATTAGAAACTAAATTTGCAGCACGTTACACAATTAATTAACAATTAATTTTAATTCCATTATCTGCATGTTCACTTTACAGGAGCAGGTCTGTTTCCCCTGCTGTACATCGCACTTTTCATGGTCTTCCTAGGAAAGTGGATCGTTTTAAAGTATTACGCTACCAGTAAAACAGGTTGGTCACATTTCCATAAGCAGGACATTATAAAACAAGGGAAAATATGCTGAACCTATGGGTTGCCAACACTGACAGATTTGTTGTATTTAGTGTCATCATTAAGGCAAAATAACGTTAGTTATGTTATTAATCAAAATTAGAATGCAGGTAGCCTAATGAACTTCGGATGAAGCTTGAACATGAGTTAAATTGCATAATCAAACGAAATTCGTTAAACAAGCAGGCTAATTTGGCGTTTTCCTTAGGTGAGAAGGAAGCAATTAGTCGCTTATTCTCAACTGTTGCAGGTGCTTTTAACAAAATTTAACAGCATATATTTTGTAAACAGCACTGTCAGGAATTACCGGGAACTCATAATACTACTACTGCTACTGATCCATATAGCCTATTCCTTGATCGCACTAAACACACGACGAGCATGTCTGTTTCGCCATCATAAGCAATCCGCCAAGGTGGAAAAGCAAAGGGAATGGGATATGACATTTTGATTGGTTTATTGCATGTCACGCCCAAGACACACCTATAATTAATGAAGAGACTAGGTTCAGCCCAGTTGCACCTTGCGCCGTGCTTAGCGCCCAAAAAACACGCCGTTTAAAATAGCAAAAGTGGACTTGGACACGCCCTAAATGGACTTAGCGCCATGCGCTTAGACTAAGCGCCAAGATCGCCAAGATAGGGCCCCAGGTGTGAGCATCATATAAACTTGGTAAATGGCTTAAATGAAACAAGACAGGTGTACCATTTACAATCCAAAATTAGATTTGTTTATTTTCATAACTGAAGTCAAAATAAAGTGCCACAAATGCAAAGAAAGGTTTTTCTTTAGTTTGCAACAAAATACTGAGAGCTACTTAAGTAAAACAGGTAACATATACACATTTTCTGGGATCATAAACTCCATGTCCACAAGTGTGAGGATGCAGAACTACTAAAGGCCTATGACGAAAAATATAGGCAGTGTACCCTGTTGTCCATTAGTGTCTCCAAATCTATCCAAATGGCTAAATTGTGTACTGCTGTATTATATAATTAATCTTTAAGCGTACCTAGAGAGATACGCCACAAAGCGGCTAAACTGCAAAGGGAAAAGGGAACTAAGGAATGGGAGAAAAAAAACTTCCCGACCTAAGTCAAAACAAATCTACCTCAAAAGGAGGCGAATTCGATGAAGCGAGTAAAACAAACAAAAAGTACCTCACGCTCTAAGACAAAGAGCGTAGAAGAGGAGGTAGAGAAAAAATGAAAGAATAACCCCGAGTTACACGGGTGTAAACCTAAACAGAAAGACAGTCTGTTACCTAAGCTCTGTAGCCAAAGAGCTAAAAAACAAAAAAGGTAACAGAATGAGAGAATGAAGAACAAAGAAAAGAGATAGGAGCTTTAAAGAAAATAACCAATCCTATCCTAACTTCTTTCTAACCGGACTTGCTGCGTTTCTTATTTGTACAACCAGAAAGGAAAGTGACCATGTTCCTATACCTTACCGACTTCGATGTCAATTAGCAACGACAATATCGAAGTGCAGGAAAGCGGAAATCCTAAGCTATTTATAGCCAACAGGAAACCGAACACAGGTGTGGAAAATAATGACTGGGCGAGATCCAAACACCGGAACGCCACCATCTGCAAAATGCTCCCATCTTCAATGAAAATCAGTAGCCTACATTAAAAAATACATTTAACGATTGCACTACAGTATGTGAAATGCACTCAAAATGCGAAAATAACAATAGGCCTATCAATCATATTGGAAAGGACAGTGCTCAACTGGAAAAACAAGCGTACATATGTAGCCAGCGAGACCAACCACATTTTAGACACAAAAATACTTACATATCGGGAAAGGGGAATACTCCCCTCCCTAAGTCGTTTTCTATAGAGCTTGCGTAATACGAGACCGTTAAAACGAAAACTTCCGTTACGCTGGCCTGCAATTCATTTTTCAAAGCACCCAATAAGACGTTGCATATACCGCTGCTTAAAGTTATAATGTACTCTATAGGATAAAAGAGCCGGACAATTAAGCCAGAATGAACTGTAATGAATGAGACGGGCTTGCAGGGCATGGGGGGGGGGGGGGGGGTACTACGAGTTGACGTTTCATAGTGTAATAGCGGTATAAAGTGTTGTATATTTTTCAAACTGATTGTACCAGACAATAAATGACCACTGAATTGAAAGGAACATCTCTATCTGTAAAACCAGTGGTAGGATTGTATATTTATTTCATATTTAGTCAGCAGATATTCATTGTAGAATATGTGGTACAATGAGACAATAATTTCATGTTTATTTTGCATTTGAGTGAGCAGGGCTTTTCACAGCGTTTTTTGGCATACGATCAGGCTATTGTTGGGTTTATCTTGTTGCTATGACGGAATTCAAATTTTATATGATGAATAAATATATTTCTGAACACCCCCCCCCCCCACACTAAGACGCTATCGTCCACTATGTCACGCATGGGTAGGTATAGACTGGGTGGGGGGGTGCTTGTTAAATGGACTTGCTACGGAAAAATAGTGACACTTAGAAACTTAGAAGGCACAAGAGCAACAAATGTCTCAGTTGAGCAAAATGATGCCGTCGCCGGCATTATCACTAGGCATCTTCGCATCTTAAGGGGTTAAGCAGTGATAATCAGCCCATATATTATTAAGTATTGCAATTTTGTGAGATTTATATCTTTCAATATATTTTCAGTATATTCCACTTATGTTAGAGCTTCTTGTTCAGCCTCTGAAATAATAAATCAGGCATAAGACAGTTGTGACATACCTTGCTGATAGAACACAGAGAGAAGCTCAACCAATCAGTACTTTGGTCACAACCAAAAGGAGAACATAGAAACAAGGAAGTGCAGCCAGAAAGCATCCATCAATCACTGCTGGCATTATTTTATTGGGTGTTACCAACTTACTCTATGATTGGTGGAGTGCCTCTCTGTTTCCTAAACCTAATAGGCAATGTCACAATTGTCTTATCCCTATTTTATTATCTTTGTTCAGCCTGCCCTGGATATCACATTCAGAAAGGAGAAATCATGCGAGATCACAACATTATGGGGGAGGCTAAGCAGTCCGAGTCTCCAAGCACTTTGTAATCATCTGTTCACCACTCTGACTGTCGTTCAGCATAGAGCAGTAAAGTCTGTAAAGGAATGAGCCTATCTTGTGTGTTGTCTCTCGAGTGTCCAGATTTATGCAATGGTAAAGTAATTCCAGGCATGACTTCTTTTGCATTTATTCAAGTGAACAATGAGCTCTGGGGGTACAGACAGAATACTGGGTTATGAGATTGAATGGATTATAAACTGTAAATATTCACAAAAATATACATGTAAAAAATCTTGATTTGAAACTTGAAGGTGAGAAGGGTGGCCAGTCTTGGAAAGACACACATATATTTTATATCTATTCTGTTTTGCTTGAGTTATTCTGATTTTGTTTATAAGGTCTTTTGGAGAGTCTTTGGAAGGGTTCGTTCTGGAAGCAGGATGACAGGAAACAGCTGGTTGCTATTGTCACTAGGGGCCCTATCTTACACCCCGGCGCTAAGCGGCACTAACCCGAACGCAATTTATTTGCTATCTTACACCCGGCGCAGGATTCATTATAACGCCTAGCGCTCACGTTGTTTAAATACCATGTATTCTTGCGCCCGTTGCAAATGAACTGGGTGTGTTGGTCTTAAAATGAGGAGTGGCCAGGATTATTTTTGGCGTATTGCTATCTTGAGCCAGCAAAAAGCGCTTGCGCTAGAACCACGCGCTAGTTTTACAGGAGCAGGTCTGTTTCTCCTGCTGTAAATCGCACTTTCCACGGTCTTCCCGGGAAAGTGGATTGTTTTAAAGCATTACGCTACCAGTGAAACAGGTTGGTCACATTTCCATAAGCAGGACATTAAAACAAGGGAAAATATGCGTGAACCTATGGGTTGCCAACCTGACAGCTTTATTGTATTTAGTGTCATCATTAAGGCAAAATAACGTTATTTATGTTATTAATCAAAATTAGAATGCAGGTAGGCCTAATGAACTTCGGATGAAGCTTGAACATGAGTTCATTGCTTCATTGCATAATCAAACGAAATTCGTTAAACAAGCAGGCTAATTTGGCGTTTTCTAAGGTGAGACGGAAGCCATTGGTAGCTTATTCTCAGCTGTTGCAGGTACTTTTAGTGAAATTTAACCGCATATATTTTGTCAAATAACAACACTGTCAGGAATTACCGGGAACTCATAGTTAGTCCGAATAATATTGATCATAGGCTACTATTGATCCATATAGCCTATTCCTTGATCGGACTAAACATGTCTGATCATCATATAAGCAATCCGTCAAGGTGGAAAAGCAGGCTTTTAAAGGGAATGGGATATGACACTTTGATTGGTTTATTGCATGTCACACCCAAGACACACCTATAATGAAGAGACTAGGTTCAGCCCATTTGCACGTTGCGCCGTGTTTAGTGCTCAAAAAACACGCCGTCTAAATAGTAAAAAGTGGACTTGGACACGCCCTAAATGCACTTAACGCCATGCGCTTAGACCAAGCTCTAAGATCGCCAAGAGCCCTTGGGGGTTTATCTCTAGATGACTACCCTCTCTAGTTATTGGAAGGTATTGAAAATATATTTCTATTGTCTCAATACGTTCTAATGTATTATTCCATGTATTACAGTATATTATAAGGTAATGCATTGCATTGCATTCATTCAATCAGCCCAGCTACCCTTCATCGCTCACTATCTAGAAACAACCTCATTTTGAATAACTAACTGACTAAATACTGATTTAGACATGTTGACTGATTGGCGGTGTCAATATGATGTCACACCATGAGCTGGGTAGAGTAGGATGCCCCCCCCCACCTACCGAGTCTGGTTCCTCCTAAGGTTTCTTTCAATTTGTTCCACCAGGGAAATTTGTTCACGCTACTCTAGGCTTGCCTTTGAGGGTTTTTTTAGATTCTGCTGTAAAGTGTATTGTGAGATGTGTTATGAAATGTGCTATGTTGAAGTCTGAGTTTTGACCAGGGATCCCTCCTTGTCTCCCAGTTGAGCCCAGCACTCTTGGCACCTCCAAACACCTGCCAGGCCCCTCAAAATGCTCACTGTGTTGGAGGCCCCTGCCATTGATTTGAATGTCTGATGGCTTGTGGAGTGCGACAGCTGGCTCTAGCGGGGAGGTAAAACACAGGTGCTGAGGAGGCTGATGAGAGGTGACACAGAGTGAGAGCGGAGGAGCGCCCGGAGATCGATACTGCGCTCACGGTGGACAGATCGTGGCGTTACCGTGACACTAATCCTGCTAATCATTTTCACCGCATGCCTGAGGGTTTTCCTCCCTCCCGGTCTCTCGCTCTCTCTTTCTACTGTTTACATCACCTCCCCTTGTCACACACACACACACACACACACACACACACACACACACACACACACACACACACACACACACACACACACACACACACACACACACACACACACACACACACACACACACACACACACACACACACACACACACACACACACACTCCAGCACATTGGACAATGTATAAAATGATTTTAAATTAAACAATGAATATAAGGTTAAAGTGCAGACTGTCAGCTTTCATTTGTGGGTATTTACATCCATATTGGGTGAACCATGTGGGAATTTCATCCCATTTTATACATAGTCCGCCCATTTTGGGGGACCGAAAGTGATTGGACAATTCTTTGTTCAGCTATTTCTTGGCCAGCTGTGTGTTGATGCATCATTAGTTCATGCAAAAGAAACCTAACAAAAGGTCTAGGGTTGATTCTAGATGTGTAATTTGCACTGTTGGCTCTCAGCATGAAAGCGGATGAAAACGATAACGATTCCAACCCAGCGGCTGGTAGCAGCACTGATGGTTTAGCTCACCAATTGCAATATAATCTGGCAGCCTTCTTTTTGAAAATGCAAACTATTCTCCATGTATCAGAGAGGGCAACACAGGAAATCATTGAGCATGTTGATGAGTTGTTTTCACTATCAAAACCTCTTGTCAAAGAATCTGTTAGGAAGGTACTGAAAAAACATAACTGCCCTTTTACTGACACAGTTGTAAGTGATATTGTCCAGGCAGTCTCAGAGAGTAACATTTTGCACAAATCAATTACCTCTGATGCTCCACTGTCAACTGCTAAGAGGAGGAAGTCATATTATGAAAACAAGTTTCCACTTGTTAAGCCTGTGGAGTACCTTATTGAGTCTTCGCAGCATACATGTATGTATGTGCCCATTCTCTCATCTCTGCAGCAGTTGCTGGAAAAAGCAGATGTATTTGAGAAAGTCCAAGAAGCTACCACACAACAGCCTGGTCAGTATTCTTCATATCGAGATGGCTCTTACTGTCAGGAAAATCCACTTCTCTCCGATGAGGGCCTCAAATTACCTCTCATTCTATATATTGATGATTTCGAAGTAGTAAACCCTCTCGGAACCTCAAAGAAAATTTACAAAACATGTGCAGTTTATTGGACATTGGCTAACCTGCCACTGAAGTATCGCTCAGCACTACACTGTACACAACTTGCCCTATTGTGCAATTCAAATGATGTACGGACTTTTGGATATGCAAAAGTGTTTGCACCACTCTTGAATGACCTAAAGACCCTGGAAGAGCAAGGTGTCTATATTGAGACACTTGGTCAGTGTCTCAAAGGTACAGTCCACTGTGTTGCGGCCGATAACCTTGCTGCACATGGGCTAGCTGGTTTCAAGGAGAGTTTTAGAGGTTTATACTGTTGTCGGTTTTGCCTCACTTCCAAGGAAGACATGCAGATATCAGATGCAACCACTGGTAGTTGTGAGATGAGAACTAAAAATCAGCATGATCGCCTTGTTCAAGAAATACAAAATGATGGTTGTGAAAATGATTACGGTGTTAAAAACAGTTGTGTCCTCTCTGATCATCTCTCATATTTCCACCCGATCACAGGATTTCCACCTGACATACTGCATGACCTGTTTGAAGGTGTGGTTCCTGTGGAGCTTGCCCTGTGTTTGAAAGGTATGTGTCATGATCCGAAACACAGAAACGAACCCAAATGCACGACCAAGAGACAAATGAACAAGAATGGGTGTTTTATTTACTGGATTGGGGTAGTCCCAAGCCGTACATAGAAAAACACACAACACAGGCGGATGTTCCAAGCCGGAACTGGACTTTGGTTCTGACCCGGAACCGGACAGGGACTGGACCGGGAGGTCCAACAGGAACTGGACGGGAACACTGGCGGATGTTCCAAGCCGGAACTGGACTTTGGTTCTGACTCGGAACCGGACAGGAACTGGACCGGGAGGTCCAACAGGAACTGGACGGGAACACTGGCGGATGTTCCAAGCCGGAACTGGACTTTGGTTCTGACCCGGAACCGGACAGGAACTGGACCGGGAGGTCCAACAGGAACTGGACGGGAACACTGGCGGATGTTCCAAGCCGGAACTGGACTTTGGTTCTGACCCGGAACCGGACAGGAACTGGACCGGGAGGTCCAACAGGAACTGGACGGGAACACTGGCGGATGTTCCAAGCCGGAACTGGACTTTGGTTCCGACCCGGAACCGGGCAGGAACTGGACCGGGAGGTCCAACAGGAACTGGGCTGAGGAACAGGAACGGACCGGACTGGCACGGAACAGAAAGGCAGAGGTAAGTGTGAGGCAGGGTCCGACAGGGCAGGCAGGGCACCCAGCTATGGGTTTGACGAGGGTAAGCCTGGAGGTACTGAAACACACACAGGGAGGGTGAAGCAGCTGTAGGCAGAGCAGACTGTGGCGAAACAGACTAAAACAAAAAGGCAGTGAGGACTGGAGAAAACGAGAAAAGAACAGGAATCCAAAAACTCAACAGAATCTTTAGTAACTAGACTAGAACAGGAGACCAGAAAAACCCAACTAGGTACGTCAAAGAACTGGCGCCGAACAGCAGCCAGACAGAGGAATAAATAGTGGAGTGAAATTGAAACCAATCAAAAAAGGCGTGAGGAATGTAATCAAGGGTGATTAACTAAAAAGCAGGTGAGGAATGCATGCAGTGCAGGAGAAAGGAGATAGGCTGAAACAGATGGGGAAACAGAGTGAACCAAACGGGAGGACCACGCCCAGCCTGCAGCACAGGGGAAAACATGGACGAAGGGAAACCAACATGACACGGAGGGAGAGGGAAAAACACGGAAACAAACAGGAAGGGAACGGAACGTTACAGTATGTTGAAAAAGAAATATTTCTCTTTGGAGGAACTAAATAAAGAAATATTGTCTTTTCCCTACCAACATTGGGACAAGATTGACCGCCCCCACCCAATTCCATTAACATTTGCCAATCAAGGAACAATAGGGGGAAATGGGCATGAGAACCATGCTCTGCTTAGACTGCTGCCTGTTCTTATTGGCTCAAGAGTTCCAGAAGGGGATAGATTTTTGGAGGTCATAATGGAGTTAAAAGATATAGTCGAGCTTGCTGTGTCTCATACTTTCACAGATGATACTATTCAGTACATGGCTTGCAAGATTGCAGATCACAGGCAGCTTCTTCAGGAGGTCTTCCCTAACTTACAGTTACGGCCGAAGCATCATTTCATCGAGCACTACCCTCACCTCATAAAGTGTTTTGGACCTTTGGTGCATCTTTGGACAATGAGGTTCGAGGGAAAACACAAAGTTTTTAAGAAAATTGTTCGCCACGCGCAGAACTTTAAAAACGTTTATAAAACTATGGCAGAGAGACACCAAAAAATGATGGCATTCTACATGTCATCACCAAGATTTTTCAAGCCACCAGTCCAGACTTCAAAAGTGGAATCTGTCTTTGTTGAGTCTTTGCCCACAGATACACATGCACTCATTTTGAGCATCACAGACAGCAATAGTGTATATGCTACAAAACGGGTAACCATTGATGGCATGCTTTTTGTGGCCGGCATGTTTGTATGCACTGGGGTGCACGCAGCCTTGCCTGAGTTTAAGGAGATCAAAAACATCTTACTGATTGGAGGTGAGATCTTCTTTGTACTGAAAGACTTTGATACTTGGTATGTTGAACATTTGCGCTCATATGAGCTGGCCATTAACGAAAGAAAGGGCCATACAGTGAAACCTCTGTATCAGCTGACTGACCAAGTGCCGTTGTTGGCCTACAAAGTGTAGCAAACTAAACAAGCAAACTAATCCTCACACCTAAACATTTCATTCCAGTTCCAGAGTAAACGAGCAGCTCCACATTCAGCAGCAGCCTGTCATATCTGCATGCACAGCTGGAGTACCTGGACAAAGCAATACAATTACATTGAGTACTATTTTCCACTGATTAAATAATATGGGGGCACCAGATATTAATGTTGCTGTGCAGGCACAGTAGCTGCTAGAACATAGGCTAACCTTTGCTGTATCTTTTGTTTGTTTGTTACAGGCTTCCCATGCACAGCTGTACAAATGGCAATGCCTGATGTCCTCAAGTTAAGGGTCATTCTTGATGAAGTCAATGCTGAAAGGCTTATCTTGTACTCTCGCCCTAAGACTGTGAATGCCCTCATATTGGAGCTGAAAAATAAGCTTAACCTGAACTATGAATTTCGCCTGCAATTCCAAGACCCTGAATTTGACAATGCCTTATGCAATTTAGTTAATATAGAGGACCTGCCATCTATCGCAACTGTCAAGGTAGTACAAGTTATTGAATCAGATCTGAGTTCAGCCAGCACAGATGACACAGTGATCTTGTCAGATAATACGGAGTCACCTGAGCGCCTCTGTAGATGGCCTGAAGTTTTTGTTGTTCCGACATTCTCATACGAGGTAGAGTTTGCATTAAGAGAGGGCAACTGCGTTTGAGAAGGAAGCAAAAACCTTGAGGTTGACCAGGGATCAAAAACATAACATACTGGATGTGATGGCTGCGGAAATATATCGACATAAAGCATATCCAAGTAGCAAACAGATAGGCAAGGCTGCAGATTCCCTTGTGAAGAAACACCCCTGCCTGACAGAGAGAGGTTCCCAAACAGGATGTGAAGCATGGAAGAACAGCCTTCGCTTCAAGATGGGCAACTACAGGACTAAGCTGAGCAGAGCTGGCATAAAAGATGTGGCCGTGAATGCAGGAAAGCGCAGCAGCAGCAACCCGGAGGGTGCATCACCCCGGGCCAACATTAAACGACCCAGAAGAGGGGAAGTCCAGTTCCTTCCTAACTATCCCCGTGGTGAGAACAAGGAAACCCTGGAGACCAGAAGGATGGAGATGCTGGAGGAGTTCAAGAAGACGCCAGCTGACAGAGACATGGTTCTCGTCCATCAGCACATGCAGCGCACCTTTCCACTCCGACGTGAAGAGATTGTGACGTTAGCTCCTCCCATCGCAGAATTGAAAGAGAGATGGCCTGCCCTCTTCTCTGAGGCTCAAGTGAGTAAAAACATACTGGGACACTACACACAAATCAAAGGTGACATTGTCTTACACACACAAACAGCCAACATTGATTATTGCTTGATTTGATTTAAAAATTGAGTATTGTGACATTGTCCTCAGGATCATTTCATCAGGGGAACACAGCTCATGGTTTATGTGAAAAATAAATGATTTCAAATAAACTTTGAAAAAAACAGCTTCATTGCAATTTGCTTGTCCTTTACAGATATGCTCAGAAAATTGAACAACTGTTCTCCAACATTTTAAAACTAATCGCATGAATCAGACCACTTTATAAATCCAAATTGTCATGATTTAGGCTCATTATGGAATGTCTCTTTATGCTTTTGTGTTTGGTACAGCTCTATGGTGAATTCCATAGGATCACCAATCAAAGCCTTCAATATTCCTTCTTCGCTGCGCTCGATAAAAACACACCACAGCTGCTCGAACTCTACAAAGAGAGGAAGACTGGAGCTTTTGGTAAGAAGATGGCAGATCTGATGATGGCATATGACGAGCAGGTAAGAGTGTTATTAATACATTTATTGAAGGGTGGAAACTGCAATAATAAAGATAAATTAATAAATAATTTAATTAAATGGTCAATTGAATAACATTAAATGTTGCATCAAATAAAATTAATGAAATAAAATGGTTAAGTCCTATATTAAATATTATAGTTAAAAACCTCTCTCTCTCTCTGTCTCTGTGTGTGTAAAAGGACAAGAATGACATCAGTGCAACTAGAACAGCAGCCCTGGCTGGACTGCCACTGTACCTAAAAGAAGACTCATCAGTGATCTTCAAGAGTTGCAAGGTAACGTTAACTTCTCATTCTCCCTCAGCCTTCATTGCTCATCATCTCTTGTTTGCACTGATGAGCCACTGATTTATACAAACCTTGTGATGCAGCCTTGTAGAGTTGGTTCAATTAGTTACCTGTGAATTAAGTGCCAGTTCTCTAAACTAAATGTTTTTTTAAAAAATTGATAAGCTCCAAGGCATATGAAGCAGATTTATCAGTTCTCAACTGGAACCAGTTCTCAATTTCCATCCTTTCTAACCAATCCAGTGTCTTCCCTCTACCATACCATTATTCACTGTCTTATCCTACACCTGTGAATATTTGTAAGCACACTAATTTCGTATATTTCCTAAGAGTACCATCCAAGGTTTATTTCTTCTTTATTAGCTTATCATAGTTGAGGCGTTTGGTACACACGTTCTGGACCTCATGTGTACTCCATCTTTCAGGAGGAGGAGTTCGAAGCATTCCAGGAGGGTGGCCGTGGTGGCTGAAGAGAACACGGCTGCAGGGATTCCCTTTCAACCTCTCCATGTGTCCGTCATCATGGAGGATCAGGTTGTAATGTCTCTCAGATCTTGGACTGATGCACTGATGGTGTTGTTTGGCTTGATCTACGCTCTCAATTTGAACTATCCGGCAAAGCTAAGTGGCTTCTTTGAGTTCATCCAGGTTGTCCTCTTAAATCTTGATGATGGAAGAAAGCAGCTCAAACCTAAGTTGCAGGCCTTGAAAAATTACCTAGAGTAAAGTTGCCTTGAAAAATGAGCGAGAGTCAGACGGGATGTGTTCGGAATTATAATTTTAATTTGCCATGTGGAAATGTAAGTTGTTGGCATATAACACAAATGCAGAGAATTTCAGAATGCCTTTTAGTAACATAAAAATAACTTTTAAAAGGCTGTAGTTTTTCCACCACCTTTTTAAGTGGCCATTTTAATTCGCCTTCACCCCCCCTCTGCTTTTTATTTTATTTTTTACAGTTTCAGCAAATAGACGATTTAGTCAGCAGAGAAGTAGAACTTTATGTAGTCAAGAAAAAGATGTTAACCTGTTCAGTACAGAGCTAGTATTTTTACTTGGATGTGTTTTACTTAGATTTGAGTGTCTCAGTTGGTTTGTATGGTAGTCAGCAGAGCCAAAGTTTCACAATGGGCCACAGCCATGAGTGTTTCCAATTATATTGTTCCAAATGGTAGGTGATCCATATTGATTTGTCTGCAGTATACAGACTGTATTTTATCTGTTTGATAATCTGGGAATCTATAATCAATGGCTATAGCTAATAGACTCAGGTACAGAACTTGGTTTCTGCTGTAGATGTTACGTATCTGTGTACGGGACGAACCCAAGTGCAACGACCAGGAGACAGAATTTCACAAAAGATGGTATTTAATAACTTAAGTGTTGGGGTAGTCCCAACACTGTACAGGAAAGGCAACACACACACAGAATTAGGAGATCTTGCGCCTGGAAGCCCGGGGCGGGCTGCTCCAAGCCGGAGCTGGACTGGAGGTTCTGGAACGGGCTGTTCCAAACCGGAACTGGACTGGACTGGAACTGGACCGGGTGGTCCACACGGGAAACAGGTACTGGAACGGAATTGTCCCAAACCGGAACTGGACTGGACTGAACTGGACCGGGAGGTCCACACGGGTACCGGTACTGGAACGGAATGTTCCAAACCGAAACTGGACTGGACTGGACTGGACCGGGAGGTCCACACGGGTACAGGTACTGGAACGGAATGTTCCAAACCGGAACTGGACTTGAGCGAGTGCCTGTAACACTCACGCCGGGACTGGACTGGAACTGGCAGGGGAGCGACTCACTACGGCAGGGCAGGACTGGACCGGGCTGACTGCACCGGTATAGAAAAACAAAAACAGAGGAGGGTTAGTGCAAGGGAAGGCACGGGAAAGACCGGGAGGTTCTCACGGAGGTGAAGGGTTTGGAAGTCGGGAGGTTTTGCGGAAGCACGGCAGGGCAGAGTGGTGTGGCGTAGCTGCGGTAGGTCCGGAGGTAGCTGACCGTCTCCAGAGCTCCAGGAGCCGGCGCCGAAGAACTGGGTGGTTTCCTCGGTCGGACAGGAACAACTGGAGGGTAGCCAGGTAGCGAATCACCCCGGAGCCTACACGCGCTGGAGGTGGAGGTACCGCAACACACACAAACAAACACGGGGAAAACAAACACTGCCACGGGAGATAGGGAGCAGGGTTGGATGGAGGAGAGGGGAAACAAGTTAGCAAACACAATAATGACAGGAATTGTGCGGGAGGTAAACTACCAGACTGTAGTTTGCAAGGGACTATACGCTGTACGGGAAACACATTCCACAAACACGCGAATAGTTTACACGGGGAGACCAGTTAACGAGTCAAGCACTACACCAAGTGATGATAGTTAACGAACTGGCGCCGACTGGCAGCCAGCCGAAAAACTATATAGGGCTAACTAATGTGACAAAATACGAAACAGGTGTGAACATAAACCGGGAGTGATTACAAGACACCAGGTGAGAAAATGCATGCAACGAGGGGGAGGGAGTGAAAGGCGGAAGTAAACCAAAACAACCAGACGAACAAGACAGGGAAGGACATGCCTAGTCCGCGGCAGAGGGGAAAACACGGACAAAGGGATCCAACATGACACGGAGGGAAAACAGGAAAACACGGAAAACGGACAGGAAGGGAGCGGAACATTACAGTACCCCCCCCTCAACGTACGCCACCTGGCGTACCTGGCGGCCTGGTCTTGAATGGGAAGCGACTGTGGAAATCCTGGATTAAAGTTTGATCCAGGATGAGGCCCTTGTGGAGCCATGACCGCTCCTCAGGGCCATACCCCTCCCAGTCCACGAGGTATTGGAAGCCCCGACCCTTACGGCGGATGTCAATGATGCGGTCCACCGTATAGGCCGGGGCGTTGTTGATGACCCGGACAGGAGGAGGAGGGAGGGTAGGGGCACTGAGGGGGCTGGAGGCGACAGGCTTGACTTGGGAGACATGAAAAACGGGGTAAACTTTGAGGGAGGCAGGGAGGGAGAGCTTGACAGAAACAGGGTTAACAAGACGTACAACAGGGAAGGGACCAATGAACCGGGGCCGAAGTTTTTTAGAGGAGGAGGGAAGGGAAATGTTAGACGTGGACAACCAGACCTGCTGACCGGCCCTGTATTTGGGGGCTGCGGTCCTGTGCAGGTCCGCCAGACGCTGGGACCGGGAATTGGAACGTAGGAGTGCGGTGCGTGTAAGCCTCCAAATGCGCTTGCATTTGAGGATGTGGGCCCTGACAGAGGGGACTGCTACCTCGGCCTCCTGGACCGACAGGAGAGGGGGTTGGTACCCTAACGAACACTCGAAAGGGGATAACCCGGTGGAGGTACTCTTAAGGGAGTTGTGAGAGTACTCCACCCAGGGAAGGAAACGGCTCCAGGAGGCGGGGTTGCGAGCCGTGACGCACCGCAGGGCGGCCCCCAGGTCCTGGTTCGCCCTCTCTGCCTGGCCGTTCGACTGGGGATGGAAGCCAGACGAAAGACTGGCCGAGGCCCCCAGGGCTACACAGAACGCCTTCCAGACCTGGGAGGAGAATTGGGGCCCACGATCCGACACGATATCGGAAGGGATCCCGTGCAGCCTGACCACATGTACCACCAGGAGCTCCGCCGTTTCGAGGGCGGACGGGAGCTTGGGGAGGGGAATAAAGTGAGCCGCCTTGGAGAACCGATCCACAATTGTCAAAATGACAGAGTTGCCATCTGACAACGGCAGACCGGTTACGAAGTCCACCCCAATGTGGCTCCAAGGACGGCCCGGGACAGGGAGGGGAAGGAGATGACCAGAGGGAGGCTGGTGGGAAGCCTTGCTCCTGGCGCATACAGAGCAGGCCAGAACAAAGGCACGGGTATCCTCCTTGAGGGTGGGCCACCAAAAGCTCCTCCTGACGAGGGCGGTCGTCCTGGCAACACCTGGGTGACACGCCAGGCAGGAGGCGTGAACCCACTCAAGGACCTGGGAGCGGACGGAGTCGGGAACAAACAGGGCAGGGTTAGGGTTATTACGGGGGTCAGGGTGGGAGGTCTGGGCGGACCTCACGATTTCCTCAATCCTCCAGGAGACCGCAGCCACCATACAGGACGCTGGGAGAATGGTTTCGGGGTCAGCAGGACTGGAGGGAAGGGAAAACACACGGGATAAGGCATCTGCCTTAATATTGCGGGAACCGGGGCGATAGGACAAAGAAAAATTAAACCGGGCAAAGAAAAGTGACCACCTAGCCTGTCTGGCATTCAGCCTCTTGGCAGATCTTAAATAAATTAAATTTTGGTGGTCAGTCAAAACAACAAAGGGGGTACCTGCCCCCTCCAGCCAGTGGCGCCACTCCTCAAGAGCCAGCTTAATGGCAAGAAGTTCCCGATCCCCGACATCATAATTCTGCTCAGCGGAGGACAGCCTCCGGGAGAAAAAGGCACAGGGATGGAGCTTGTTGTCTAAGGCGGCACGTTGGGACAGAATGGCCCCCACGCCGGTGTCGGAGGCTTCCACCTCGATCGTAAACTGACGGGAGGGATCAGGGTGGCAAAGGATAGGGGCTGAGGAAAACCGCGTTTTGAGTTGCTCAAAAGCACGCTGAGCTTCGGGATTCCAACAGAAAGAAAAAGTGGTGGAGGTAAGTTTTGTAAGGGGGGCAGCAATGACACTGTAATTTCGGATAAAACGACGATAAAAATTAGCAAAACCAAGGAACTGTTGTAGCAGCTTACGAGAGGTGGGTTGGGGCCATTCCGTCACCGCCTTGACTTTGACCGGATCCGCCCGGATACTGCCCTCCTCGATAATAAAGCCGAGGAACGGGACTGAAGAGACGTGGAATGAGCATTTCTCCGCCTTCACGAAGAGCTGGTTCTCGAGGAGCCGCTGGAGAACCTCCCGGACATGGAGAATGTGCTCCTGAGGGGACTTGGAAAAAATTAAAATGTCGTCAATGTAAACGAAAACAGTCTTACCCAACAGGTCTCGCAGGACGTCATTAACCATGCCCTGGAAGACTGCCGGGGCGTTAGTAAGGCCGAAAGGGACCACCAGGTACTCATAGTGGCCCAACGGGGTATTGAAGGCAGTCTTCCACTCATCCCCCTCCCGTATGCGCACCAGGTGGTACGCATTACGGAGGTCGAGTTTAGTAAAAATGACGGCCTGCGAGAGGGGTTCAAAAGCAGTGTTAATGAGGGGGAGAGGATACTTGTTGCGGATAGTGATGGAATTGAGTCCCCGGTAGTCGATGCAGGGCCGTAGTGAGCCGTCCTTTTTCCCCACGAAAAAGAACCCAGCACCAACCGGAGAAGAGGAGGGACGGATGATGCCCGAGGCGAGGGACTCATGGATATATTCCTCCATGGCGAGTTTCTCTGGTCCCGACAGACTGTAGAGACGGCCGGACGGAAGTTTGGCTCCCGCCAGCAGATCGATACAACAGTCGTACGGGCGATGAGGAGGTAGGGACAGAGCACGTGCTTTCGAGAAGGTGCGACTGAGGTCGTGATACTGTTTGGGAACGGTGGACATATCGGGTTCGGGTAGGTTGGTGCTGGGATTCTTGGACCCCGGAGGGGGAAGCGCGGAGCGGAGACAGCTAGCCAGGCAGTGGCCACTCCACGCCAGGATGCGTCCGCCCTGCCAGTCAATGTGTGGGTTATGGAGACGGAGCCAGGTTTGACCTAAAACTATGGTTGACTGTGTGGAGTTGATGAGGAGGAGTTGAATGCTCTCCCGGTGATTGCCAGAGAGGACAAGCTGTAAGGACACGGTGGAGTGGGTCACTAATCCCAAGCTCCGACCGTCTAAGGCGAAGGCAGTAATGGGTGATGGAAGAAGCTCCGTGGGTATGCCGGCCCTCTGGGCGAAGGTGGTGTCCATAAAGTTGGCGTCGGCTCCAGAGTCGATGAGAGCCGACGAAACTAAGGACTTGTCGCTCCACAGGAGAGTGGCCTTGAAGACTAGGCGATTCTGGGCTGCATGGCAGGGTATGATAGGGCTCGTCAGTACGCCTAGTTTACCTGGCGAGCCTATTCTTTTGGGCGGATTGGACACGAGGCGATCTGATGGCCAGGTTTGCCACAGTAGAAGCAAGACCTGGATCGCTGACGGCGTTGGCGCTCCGCAGAGTTGACCGCAACTCTGCCCAGTTGCATGGGCTCCTCTTCGGAGACCCCAGACGCCGCCCTGAATCCAGAAGCAGATGGGTGAGAGCGTATCTGAGGAAGGTGACCGGGATTCCCCCCACGCTCACGGGCCCGGATACGAAGACGGTTGTCGACTGCTATGGCCAGGCTAATAAGGCTATTGAGGGAGGTGGATTCCTCACGGGTGGCTAGTTGGTCTTTGAGCTCCTCGCTGAGTGCCTGGCGGAAAGCCCCCTGAAGGGCGGTGTCGTTCCATCCGGACTCCGCGGCGAGGGTACGGAATTGGATGGCCATCTCTGCGACGCTGCGACCCCCCTGACGGACTTGAAGTAGGCGCTGAGTTGCATCTCGCCCACAGGTAGGGTGGTCAAACACGCGCCGCATCTCGGCGGTGAAGGCAGCGAAGTTGTTGCAGAGCGCGGCTTGGCTATCCCAGATGGATGTAGCCCACTCCAGGGCACCTCCTCCCAGGCTGCTCATGATGAACGCGATCTTACATGGGTCGGAGGCGAAGGAGGAGGGCTGCATCCGGAAGACAATGTCGCATTTCATCAGAAATTCGCGACATTTCCCCAGTTCCCCGCGGAATAGCTCAGGATGTTGAACGCGAGGCTCCCGAAATGAAGCGGACACAGGAGGGTCCGCCGGGGGGTCCGGAGCGGGCGGTGTAGGGCCCACTGGAATACGCGGAAGCGGCTGGTGAAGAGACAGCTGAGTAACTTGTTCCGTGATGCCCCTCAGTACTTCCAACACGTCGTCCAGACGACGGCCCTGTTGGTCGCTGACCGCAGTTTGGCAGGAGAAGGCGTGCCGAATCTGCTCCAGGTCGGCTGGGTCCATGTTTTTGGCCAGTTCGTTCTGTTACGTATCTGTGTACGGGACGAACCCAAGTGCAACGACCAGGAGACAGAATTTCACAAAAGATGGTATTTAATAACTTAAGTGTTGGGGTAGTCCCAACACTGTACAGGAAAGGCAACACACACACAGAATTAGGAGATCTTGCGCCTGGAAGCCCGGGGCGGGCTGCTCCAAGCCGGAGCTGGACTGGAGGTTCTGGAACGGGCTGTTCCAAACCGGAACTGGACTGGACTGGAACTGGACCGGGTGGTCCACACGGGAAACAGGTACTGGAACGGAATTGTCCCAAACCGGAACTGGACTGGACTGAACTGGACCGGGAGGTCCACACGGGTACCGGTACTGGAACGGAATGTTCCAAACCGAAACTGGACTGGACTGGACTGGACCGGGAGGTCCACACGGGTACAGGTACTGGAACGGAATGTTCCAAACCGGAACTGGACTTGAGCGAGTGCCTGTAACACTCACGCCGGGACTGGACTGGAACTGGCAGGGGAGCGACTCACTACGGCAGGGCAGGACTGGACCGGGCTGACTGCACCGGTATAGAAAAACAAAAACAGAGGAGGGTTAGTGCAAGGGAAGGCACGGGAAAGACCGGGAGGTTCTCACGGAGGTGAAGGGTTTGGAAGTCGGGAGGTTTTGCGGAAGCACGGCAGGGCAGAGTGGTGTGGCGTAGCTGCGGTAGGTCCGGAGGTAGCTGACCGTCTCCAGAGCTCCAGGAGCCGGCGCCGAAGAACTGGGTGGTTTCCTCGGTCGGACAGGAACAACTGGAGGGTAGCCAGGTAGCGAATCACCCCGGAGCCTACACGCGCTGGAGGTGGAGGTACCGCAACACACACAAACAAACACGGGGAAAACAAACACTGCCACGGGAGATAGGGAGCAGGGTTGGATGGAGGAGAGGGGAAACAAGTTAGCAAACACAATAATGACAGGAATTGTGCGGGAGGTAAACTACCAGACTGTAGTTTGCAAGGGACTATACGCTGTACGGGAAACACATTCCACAAACACGCGAATAGTTTACACGGGGAGACCAGTTAACGAGTCAAGCACTACACCAAGTGATGATAGTTAACGAACTGGCGCCGACTGGCAGCCAGCCGAAAAACTATATAGGGCTAACTAATGTGACAAAATACGAAACAGGTGTGAACATAAACCGGGAGTGATTACAAGACACCAGGTGAGAAAATGCATGCAACGAGGGGGAGGGAGTGAAAGGCGGAAGTAAACCAAAACAACCAGACGAACAAGACAGGGAAGGACATGCCTAGTCCGCGGCAGAGGGGAAAACACGGACAAAGGGATCCAACATGACACGGAGGGAAAACAGGAAAACACGGAAAACGGACAGGAAGGGAGCGGAACATTACAGTAGAGGGGACATCCTGTGCCAAGACGTCCGCCAGTCATGGTTTACAGCCCAACAAAGTCTCATATGCAGAAATCAGTTCATATAAATTATCTGTTCATATAAAAATCGGGACTCAATTACTCTTCAGTTTCCTTAGATGGCAGGTCCTTTGTATTGACTAAATTCCCTTCAGACACTCTTTGATTTCCTCTGGAACAGAATGGGACTTAACTAGTTAAACCAGCCGTGCTTAATCTCAGCAGCCAACAACGAGCAAGCACACCTGGTTTAATTAGTTAAGTCCAATCCTGTATCAGAGGAAATATGTGAGATTCAGGAAGAATTGGAGCCGGGCATATAGCCTATTATTGCATAGGCATTGTCAACTCTTGCGTCCCGTCAATCAGGCTGTAAACGATGACCGCAATGCTCTGGAAGCTGACGTACTGGCTCAGATGTCTGCTGTACAGAAGAAGGGAATATCACCGTTCTGTCAAAGAGTCTATTAAAAATAGTCCATAGGTTATTGATAGTCAGTCTATTGGCGATAGGATAGACTCTGGCTTCCCAGATTGTGTGTTTGGTGCTTATCCACTGTCAATTTCAAACCACAGCTGGCCAGTTGTTAAGCAAGCCCAAAATTTTGTTAAGAGAAAATACAAAAACTTTTCATGACTCCTTTCAGTTTATCCTTTTTGAAAAATCTTTGTTGTGAGCACCAAGTATTTTATCAGTGATTTATTTTTCTGTTGGCAGCTGTGTGGATAAATTTTGGCATAATTTGTAATGTTGTGGTCAATAAATCACATTGGTTAAAATAAATTCATTGCATCTAAGTATTTGTATTGAGTTAATGCAACTTTTGTAACGTTCCGCTCCCTTCCTGTCCGTTTTCCGTGTTTTCCTGTTTTCCCTCCGTGTCATGTTGGATCCCTTTGTCCGTGTTTTCCCCTCTGCTGCGGACTAGGCGTTTCCTTCCCTGACTTGTTCGTTTGGTTTTCTTCGTTTGCTTCCGCCTTTCACTCCTCCCCCCTCGTTGCATGCATTCCTCACCTTTGTGTTTAGTTAATCACTCCCGTTTGATTTCCACACCTGCGCCTTATTTAGTTCGTCATTTTCTGCACTATTTATACCCTCGTCTGGTTGCTAGTCGGCGCCAGTTCGTTAACTAACCTCACTCATTGTTAATGCTTGTCGTTCTTGGTCTTTTAAAGTTCTGTTCGCTTGGTTGTGGGATTAATTCCCCTTACAGCGTTTAGATCTCTCGAACTACGGATTGGTAGTTAATCTCCCCTGTCGTTTCTGTTTTGCATGCAGCTAACCTGTCTTCCTTTAACCACCAGCTTACCCGGCTTCCATTCATCCGTTGCAGTGTTCGTTTCCCCGTGTTTGTGTGTGTGTGTGTTGCGGTACCTCCACCTCCAGCTCGCGTAGGATCCGCGGTGGCATTATATCCTGGCTACCCTCCAGTTGTTCCTGTCCGGCCGTAGCAGCCTCCACGTTCTACGGTTACGGTTCCGGGAGCTCTGGAAATCAGCCAGCTCCAACCGGACCTACCTGAGCCACACCACACCACCCAGCGCTGCCGTGTTTCGCCGGCTACCTACCTGTCTAACTCTGTACCCCTGTGAGAACCTCCCGGTCCTTTCCCTACCTACTCCCAAATTAACCACCCTCTGCTTTCTGCCCAGTACCGGTGTAGTCGACCCGGTCCAGTTCCAGTCCAGCCGTAGTGAGTCGCTCACCTACCTCATTAAAGTCCAGTTCCGGTTTGGAACAGTGCCGTTCCAGAACCCGTTTCCAGAGTGGACCTCCCGGTCCAGTTCCAGTCCAGTCCAGGTGTGAGTCGTGCACCTTCCAGTACAGTCCAGTTCCGGTTTGGAACAATCCGTTCCAGAACCCGTTTCCAGAGTGGACCTCCCGGTCCAGTTCCAGTCCAGTCCAGGTGTGAGTCGTGCACCTTCCAGTACAGTCCAGTTCCGGTTTGGAACAATCCGTTCCAGAACCCGTTTCCAGAGTGGACCTCCCGGTCCAGTTCCAGTCCAGTCCAGGTGTGAGTCGTGCACCTTCCAGTACAGTCCAGTTCCGGTTTGGAACAATCCGTTCCAGAACCCGATTCCTGAGTGGACCTCCGGGTCCAGTTCCAGTCCAGTCCAGGTGTTACCTACACCACCTATCCAGTCCAGTTCCGGCTTGGAACCCGTCCCGGAGTCCCAAGTCCAGCTCCGGCTTGGAGCAGTCCGTTCCGGGCTTCCTAACATTACCCTGTGTAATATATTGTGCTTGTCTTTCCTGTACAGTTTTGGGACTACCCCAAAACTTAATTTAATAAAACCCCTTTCTTGAATCTGTCTCCTGGTCGTTGCACTTGGGTTCGTCTCGTATCTGGGTCGTAACAACTTTAAAGGTTCAAGGCAATCGGTTTCCTTAAATGAATTGAGTAGCTGCTATACCATTTTGAGTTGTTGTAACACAAGCTATTTAAGTTAGTCAGACTTAATTCATATACTTGCTTTTTACATCATTTTAATGAGTTTTTACAAACATTACAAATAAGTTTAAATAATGAATGTGTTTTAAGTTCAATTCAAAGAATAGAGTTAGTAATAGTCATTTATTTACTTAAAGGTTGTATCAGCGATTTTGGGTGGAAACATAAATGATCACATTCATCTGATTTTTCCTCACGATCCGCTAGCTGCCCGCCCCATAAGCAGGCCGTCAAAAAACCGCGTCTCTGTAGGCAGCCTATGCTCCGAGATCGTACACAAAAACAAATGGTACTACCAACCACTCAAAACCAAAATAAACAGTATTCCAACCAATCACAATGATCTGCACAAACGCTAATACTCTTATCTCGCTGAAATCTTGACGGATTTACAAACGGTTTGGTTTCTTACAAACGTTATTAACGTGGTTATAATTCTGGATGCTTGAACACTATTTTTTAAAACATAACATAATTATTCATAAGTATGTTTGTTTGGGATTTCGCTTCAGAAGTGACATCACCCAAAATCGCTGATACAACCTTTAAGTATACCTAACAATAAATACTTGAGTTAGTAATACTCAATTTAAGCACTTTTTTCCCACTAAAAGGATTTGAGTTATTAAACTTAAATGGTTCAAGGCAATCGATTTCCTCAAACTATTTGGGTTGACTTTACTCATCAGGTTTTACAGTGTGTGCAGATCCACCAAATGCCTCAAAACTTCACCTTGCAATGGGACAATGTCCCTAAACACACTGCTAAAGCAAGCAATGGGGTTTTCAGGGCCAAAAGGTAGAATATTCTTGACTGGCCAAGTCAATCACCCATCCTGAATCCAATCGCACATGTATTTCACTTGCTGAAGCAAGACTAAAGGCAAAAATCGCCTGAAATAAACAGGAACTGAAGATGGCTGCAGTACAGGCCTTGTGGAGCATCACCAGGGAAGATACCAAGTGCTTGGTGATGTCTATGGGTCGCACACTTCAGGCAGTCATCAAATGCAAATGTTTTGTTAGCCAGCACAAAATATGACAACTTTATTTCAGATTATGTTCATTTGTCCAATTATTTTTGGCCCCTTAAAATGGAGGGGGGGGCTATGTATAATCCAAACATGGATCACTGGATATGGATGTAAATACCCTTAAATTAAAGCTGAATGTCTGACTTTAACCTCAAATTAATTGTTTAATTTCAAATATATATACCTCTTCTTACTCAGATTCAAAAATTCACCGGTGAATGAGGCATTTGAGCATTTTCCCTCTCAGGAATAATACGCCGCATTCACTTTGAATCAGATCTTACGTTTCATCTTAAGGGCCAGTTTTTTTGCCCTATTTCTCAATGTGAAATTTTTTTTTTTTAAAGAAAAAGCCATGATAAGGCAGGGCTGAAGATTTGGGGCCCTATCTTGGCGATCTTGGCGCTTGGTCTAAGCGCATGGCGCCTAAGTCCATTTAGGGCGTGTTTTTTGGGCGCTAAGCACAGCGCAAGGTGCAACTGGGCTGAACCTAGTCTCTTCATTAATTATAGGTGTGTCTTGGGCGTGACATGCAATAAACCAATCAAAATGTTATATCCCATTCCCTTTAAAAGCCTGCTTTTCCACCTTGGCGGATTGCTTATGAGGGCGAAACAGACATGCTCGTGCGTGTTTAGTGCGATCAAGGAATAGGCTATATGGATCAATAGTAGCCTATGATCAATATTATTCGGGCTAACCATTATGAGTTCCCGGTAATTCCTGACAGTGCTGTTTACAAAATATATGCGGTTAAATTTCGTTAAAAGCACCTGCAACAGCTGAGAATAAGCAACCAATTGCTTCCGTCTCACCTTAGAAAACGCCAAATTAGCCTGCTTGTTTAACGAATTTCGTTTGATTATGCAATGAACTCATATTCAAGCTTCATCCGAAGTTCATTAGGCTACCTGCATTCTAATTTTGATTACTAACATAAATAACGTTATTTTGCCTTAATGATGACACTAAATATAATAAATCTGTCAGGTTGGCAACCCATAGGTTCAGGATATTTCCCCTTGTTTTATAATGTCCTGCTTATGGAAATGGGACCAACCTATTTTAATGGTAGCGTAATGCTTTAAAACGATCCACTTTCCCAGGAAGACCGTAAAAAGTGTGATTTACAGCAGAGGAAACAGACCTGCTCCTGTAAAGCCCACATGCAGATAATGGCATTAAAATTAATTGTAAATTAATTTTGTAACGTGCTGCAAATTTCGTCTCTAATTAACCGCTTTGTTCTCTTTAAAATCTTTTGTTCAGTTATGGAATAACAGGTGAAATCAGCGGGGTTTTAATAAGCTGAGGGTATGCAAACCTTGTCACTGTAATTAAAAAAATATGAAGGACGAAGAATAGCTAAGGTTACAATTCAGTTAACATGATGACATTTATCTCCGTTTTTTAACCATAGGCTATCGAAAAAAACATATGTATGCACAGCGAATCCGCTGTAGCCTAGGCTATTTGAAAAACAATAAAAGCAATATTAACTGGACAAGGTTTTGAACTTTTTTCAGTCACAAACCATTCTGTTTAGCCTACTTACAGGCTGTATTCCTAGATAAACAGAGCTGTATTGTAATGACGTCTGTAGCGCATTTTCAGAACTCAAAAGTCCGTCTATTGCAGTGAGCGAGTTTTACATTGAATGACAATTCACACATTAGGTGTAAATGACAATTTGCGCATTAGGCTTGATATAGGTGTTATCAGCTCCTTTTTAATGGATGTCGCACATCGCCTGGATGTTGATGGAGTGGGCTGAGAGCAATGTAATGTGGCATCGTTTCCCTTCGCTGAGGGAAAGGTATGTGGACCTATGGAACCTTTTATTATTATGCATTTTTGATATAGCCTACACAATAATAATATTTCACATTGTGATCTAGATATTTTAGTCATGCTTGTGCGCGCCCCTGTGTGTAACAGACAGGAGGGTACGCGCGTTGTGCACACGCCTATGTAGACGCACATATATGCGCCGTTAAAATAACAACTGCGACATGACTTTAGACCAGGTTAGTGGTGGTTCTAGCGCAAGCGCTTTCTGCTGGCTCAAGATAGCAATACGCCAAAAATAATCCTGGCCACTCCTCATCTTAAGACCAACACGCCCAATTCACTTGTAATGGGCACAAGAATACATGGTAGCCTAGTTAAAGGAAGGCGTTATAATGAACCTAGCGCCGGGTGTAAGATAGCAAAGACACTTGTGTTTGGGTTAGCGCCGCTTTGCGCCGGGTGTAAGATAGGGCCCATGGTCTGTTATATCTGCCAACACGTGGAGCATCAATTTGAATCTATAAACCATTCAGTGTGCTTTCACTGCTTTTGCCAATTTCTCCATTGCCTCTAAATGCCAAGCTCTGAAAGCTGGGCAGAAATTACAGCTGGGAGATATAAATATAAAATCCAATTTATCTTACATAAAATCCCTCTGAATTGTACTCATTGATAAATGGCAGAGTGAAAAAAGTACTAAAGATTTACGTGTGCTCGCTTTGAGTGTTCTTTCTGGACTTCCTCCTATACGTTTCAGTATGTTCTTTGAGAAAAAAAAAAAACAGTGAGCAACACCATAGAATTAAGATTGGTTTTGTTGCACAAACCCATTGGCTCAATGACGTGAAAACCCTTCCATGGGAACACTTTAATGCGGAAAACCCATTCCCCTTCAGTTTGTGAACTGACGGATTCAAGCAGTCACAGGGGTAATGCAAATGGCTCTATTCATGGGGAAATGGAGAAACTCACGTCAAGATTTATAGAGACACGTGTCAGTGGTCTGTCATGTCACTTTCCTTGAATCAAAGTAAAATCTTTTACGTTCCTTTTTTAACCACACATAAAAAAAAAGTTTAATGAAATTTTAAATGTAATTAAATTAAGTAAAAAAAATTTTAAAATAAGTTTTCATTTATTCCTTTATTTTAGCATAATTCATTCAAAAGCAGCTCAACTAGATCAGGTGTGGGACCACAGAGGCCCTTATGTGTCCGGTGTTGCCAGCTCCTATCCAAGTCGAAAACGGGATTAATGGGCCCTGTGTTTCCACAGAAACATGTTGGTGCCTGGAGCAGAAGTAGAGATAGAATGCTTGTCTCACTTCCCACTGAAAAAAACAGCACTAACCCACTAGCAGCTCACCATCTGCACAGCTGTTCGTCCAACAGCATTTTGCAAATTGGTGATACATTGGTCTGGTAGTGGAGGTGAGGCAGTTGAAATACTGTTAAATGGCTAATAGTCAGTGAATGGTCCTGCCTATAGGGTAGTGCTGATTTATCACTGATGGTGGACCAGTAGGCACTTCCTTATTGGGTAGTTGCTAATGTATAGCAGTTCCCCTAAACTGATGAATTCATTACTAAATAGTTTTATTTAAATAAAATTGTTGTGACTGGCTTGTGCTTTTATTAATCAGTCCTTTCTTAAAACTAATTTCTAAGTAAAACATGTATTTTGTTAACAAAGGCAAGATTGGCCTTCTTTTTTTTCTGTGGGAGACGAGGCCCACCTGTTCATTCTAACTAACAAGTGTCAGTATCCCATAATGCATTGCCAGCTGTACAAGCCTGGCACATAAAAAAAAACATGAACAAAAAGAAAAGCAACAAAGAAGCCAAGAACTTTTGAGGACAAGCGCTAAGAGAAATCGACTGTCACAATGTACCAGGCTGAAGGACATGCAGTCAAGGAAGCATCATTGCCTAAACGGCAGCACTGGTGTGAGAAAACATATCCATCATGCTGTTGCAAACTCTTAGAAATCCTTCTTCATTGTCTCCAGATAGCTATGTGGCTTTGCCTGTGTATCAGTTGAAAATCTTTTGAGCAGCAAAACCATTCCTCCTCACGATAATGTGTTCAGGGTTGGTTTCCAGTAGCAAAAATCACCTCACAAGGCGTTCTCAAATAAATTCTTCAATTAAGAAACCACAGCAGACACAACAGTGTTTACCCTAACAGATTTATAATATCACTCACATCTGCAGTACTTACGGAACGTGGCAGCTTTTTCACCGTCTACAAGCTGTCAAATGCTTGAGGCATTTCAACAAAAAAAAACAACCGTTCAAGCCTCTGATATACAAACGCTTCAATACTCACAAACGGCAACTGATTGAAACTGATTGGTTAAAAACAAGCCAATTTTAGGAAATTTGATTGAAGTCGCTTTTTATATTACGTGTAGACCTATTAAATTAGATATTAAAGTGATACTGCAGTCAAAAACCGACTTTTTCCGTTGAAAACCGATGTTTTGGGTTAGATTATAATCATACACAACTGTCTATGTCAGAAAATCTCATGTTTAGTCAAAATAGTTTTATATGAGTTTTTGTGAAGGCTTACCAAAACGCTGGTTTCCGGGGATTCGTGACGCCACAAGACCCTTAACATAAAAATGGGTGGAGTTTAGGTGGTCCTAGGGGTGGTCTCGGCTGGGCACGTGGTATAAAAGCAGAGACCAACTGGTTTTTTTTCCTCTTTGAGACTGAGACCCTTGTACTGTTAAATAGTTAGTTCAAGTTCAAATGCGAATTGCTTTGTATTACTGCTAACGTTAATATTACGACTTCTATCGAGCTACTAAGGCAGCAAGGCTACGTTCACACTGCAGGCCTTAGTGCTCAATTCTGATTTATTGCTCAGATCCGATTTTTTTTGTTTGGCTGTTCACATTAATTTTTTAATGTGGCCCATATCTGATTCCAGTGTGAACCGATTGCTCTCCTCAAATGACCTGTGCAAATTAACAAAAACAAAAGACATAGCGCCTGTTACACAGCCTGCAGAAATAAACAACAAAAAGGAAGTCATCAAAGTCACAGCTTCTGCGTTAATTTTAAAGTTGATGTGCAGTGGAGCTAATGATAAGGGTGAGGAGACGGGAAAAAATCCAAGGTTTTTACTAGCTTTTTGTGCTGCCATGGCTGCTACTGTGCAGAGTGACTCGTGAATGCGAAATCGGAGCCAGGAATGGGGGGACCGTGACATGGGCGGTTTAAGTGAAACTCAAGCAAGGCATGAAATTAACCTCGCTCACTCGCCTGGGCAAGGACGGACGAGTTAAGAAAATGGAGCCGTTTGGCTAGTGAGACTAGTCGATATAACATTTATAAAACGGATAGTTCCGGGATGCAGATTGGTCAATACAGCGTTCCAGACGTGTTAAAATACACAATATAAAAAAGCTATAGTATCACACGACACATCTGTTCAACTTCATGTGTAACGTATAGCCTAGCATGCGCACCCTTAGATTAAACTATTGACACACTATTGGACTGACAACCATAACGTTCGGTAAGCAGCTACATGAGAAAACCGTGAATAATGAATACCGTGCAACAAACCAAGACAATAATATGGACAGTTCTAACATTATTTTAAATCACAAAACGGGTAACGCAGCTGTCCACGAATGATATAAAAACGTTGCCTACTTCTGACTTATTATGGTGTATCGTTTGTGGCCAAAAAAAATCCAAAAAAAAACTGCTTTGCACATTTCCCACTTATCTAAAATGACAACACATGATAATATAATGTGAATCTGTTGATAACCTACCCTGTACAATAGTGAGTTAACTAGCCCGTGCGCTAACGTTCTAATGCCCTGCTAGGTGCATCAAAAATGACGTAAAAAGTCACATTAATTCCGATCTGACAGACTGCGGTCGCTTTGACACAATCGGCATCTAATACCACATTCAAATGTGGCCCAAATGAGAATTGTAAATGTCAGATTCAATGTGATTTTCCCTGTTCACACTTCCATAAAAAAATCTGATCTGTGTCACATTTGAGGAAAAAATCGGATCTGGGCCACTTTTTACCTGCAGTGTGAACGTAGCCATAGAGAGTTATTCATCTACAATGTCTTACTTTGGTATCTTTAGCTAACTTGCCTGCATTATGCCAAGGAGTCAGATGTATCGTTCCTCGGTGTAACGCCACCGGCTCTGTTAGCTTTCATAATCTGCCGAGAGATGGAATGTATCGATAAATTAGGTAATGCAAAGCAGTCTATTGTGTGTGAGTTTAGCCCCGTTTGGTCCAGAGAACTGGTAACTTAGCTAGACAGCTATAGTTATCGCTATCATTTATGAATGTTAGCTAATAAATGATAACAATTCTCTCCGGACCAAGTGGAGCTGGGCGCTACAACCAGCCATGTTCAATATACTAACGTTACTGTGTGACTGGGTTTTGCTGTGTATTTGAATGTATTTAATAGTAACGTTACTTTAGGCAGACAAACAAGCTAACTTAGCTAGGTAACGTTAGCTCTACCATTCGGTTACATCCCCGGTCCTCTCCTCGATCGCGAAGACGTCGCTCAACTAATACAGCGGCTGCTGCTGCCAGTGACTCGAATGAATACGGCTGTATTTCCCGAGCAACATCTTCGCGAGGAAGAGTCTTCCACCACGAAGGAATCCTTTCAAACTCCTCCACCTCAAAACTCCCTGCAGTACTGCTGTCACTCTTGTCGCTTGCCATTTTGTTGTTTGTTTAGGTGAGGAGAGAGCAGGAAGGGGGCTGAGTTCAGTGGGGGCCTGAGTCAGTTCACCAAGACACACCCTTTCACTCCTTGACTGTATGAATATTCATAATATGACTACATGGCACTATCGTCATATGACCACACCTACTCACGAGTTCCAGTTCAAATTGAAGCGGTAAAAAAGGCCTTAGAAAAGCCTCTGCAGTATCTCTTTAAATAGGATATAAATTTTTTGTGAGGGTTTGAAGCGCTACTGCGACGAGCCAAATGCGACAAAGAAAAAAGGGATGAAAACCTCCTCGCCGTAGCCAAACAAAAAACACCCTTGGAAAACGGGATAGCCACGAAACACGGGCAGAGGTATATGAGGAAGAAAACTCCTTGGCAGAGCCAAACAATAAACACCCCAATAAAACGGGATAGCCAAGAAACTGGTGAAAGTAAAGAAAGTAGGAAAGGTAAGAACAGGAAAAAACAAGGCACCTTCGGAACGTGACTATAACGCCCGATAACTGGTGAAATAAATGAAAATAAAATAAAACTCAAACTCTCAGAGACAAAGAGAGTGGGAGAGGAAACGACAAAAGAAAAGTAAGGGAACCGAAAACAATCCCCTGAGCTTCAGGCAGTATAAGCTCTACTGCAAAAAAAACAAAAGAACAAATCTTTTAAGCAAACAGAAAACTAAAGCCCTGCCCTTAGTAGGAAAACAAAATGATCTCGAAGCGGCCGGAAGCGGAACTCAGGAGATTAAATACCTGGCGCCAGGTAAGCCAGGTGAAAGGAATAATTACCTGGTTAAAACTAAATCCCACAGCGGAACGCGGAAAATCCGATAGATCGGAAACGTAGTTTAGGCGTGGAAAGCGAAAAAAAGGAAGGAGACCATGACATTTTTGCTATAAAAAAGGGCTGCCCAACCCTGTTCCTGGAGATATACCTTCCTGTAGGCTTTCATTTTAACCATAATTTGGCACAGCTGATTCTACTAATTAGCAGCTCAAGATCTCTAGCTGTTGAGTGAGGTGTGCTTTGTTAGGGTAGAAGGTAGATCTCCAGGAACAGGGCTGGGCAGGCCTGCTATAAAACTTAGTCAACATGTGAGAGAACATGTTGCGTGTAGATTGCGGGGCTGGGGAATTGCGGTAACGGATCACACCTGTTTGAAATTTTAAACCACAGCACTACAAGGAGATAAAAGGGCCCCGGTGTAGTTATTTGAGTGGGGGATGATATTTGTTATACACCTGGCTGAAAAGGGAGAGGGAGAAGTGGGAAGGAATATTTTCCGTTGGGTTTTTCTTTAATTTTTTTGGTGTTTGTGTGAGGTAGTATGTGCTAGTTTGTAAGCAAGTGCGATGAGAGAAACAAACTGATGATGATGATACCTACCTGGTGTGGATCCCGCGATCAACAGAGGTGAGGAGTTGAGACCTGTGGAAGAGAAAGGAGGGAGAGTCAGCTGAGCTACATTGGCGGACCGGTTTTGGGGGGCGACAGTAAGAACTGTTCCCACCCGGGATGTAAGGAACGTGCCCCGCGCTGTTTTTTCTTTGGTGTGCGTGTGTCCACTAACTAATGTGCGAGAGGGGGGCTAGGCGTGCTGCAGGGGTTGGAGTGGGAGTCATTAATCAGTGTGCCTTTTTTTGTTATATTTCTAGGACATTTCAGCTTTACAGCAGAGTGTAGAGAGAATGGGAGGGATAGAGAGTGAGGAAGAGATATGCGACAAAGGTCTCGCGGCCGCTTTTAACCGTTGATGTTGCGGCCCACAATGAGCATGCGGACGATGCTCTTACAGGCTATGCCACCGAGACACCCCGAGTGTGCCTTATTGATGGTGTGCCGGGGGTGTGAGTGTGAGGGTGAACAACTCTTGTCTCGGTTGTGCTGATCTATGTGCATGTACGGTCGCATGCTGTGTGTGTCATGTATTGCTTGCCTGTAGAGTGTCTTTGTTGTAGGGGGAGCGGGGAGAGTAGAGTGCAATTGACCTAGTAGATGGGGGAAGAAAGAAGTAGGGGAAAGTCATTGGTTTGGTCATGGTTTACTAACTGTAATTGATATATTCCCTTTTGCTTACCTTGTCCTTGTGTTGATTGTGTATAATCAAACTTGTGGTAAATGGGGGCTGCTGGATGGCTCATTCGGTTAAGGCACCACTCTGTGGTGCATGGATGAGCCTCACAGCCTCGGATCAAATCCAGACCATGACAGTGCTGACCGTGGTTGGTAGCTCCAAAGGGCGACACGCAATTGGCGATCAGTAGATTGCAGTCAAAGCCGTATATAACAGGTCCTTCCTCTGACTCTATGCCAGCTTGGCTGTAGCCTGCGGGGGGAAAAGAAGTAGCTGGTGACACCATGTGTTTCGGAGGAGAACCGTGGATGTCTACACTTAGTGGGGTTCACGTAATGTATGCGGCTGCGGTTGCAGATGATTGGCCATTCCAAATTGGGGTTGGAATTGTAAGTCTGATTCTGCAGGTTATACTATGCCTTCTTATTTGAGGAATGCAACTTTTTGTTACATAAATGGCAGAAAGCAGAACACTCTCTGAAAACCAAAAATATTAGAGTGGATTTTAAAACAATAAATTCCATAAGACCTCACACTTGTACAGGAAAAGCACGTCCTTGTCCAAGACTAATAGTCTATTTCACAAAAATAGGTTTCAGTGGTTTGCTGCTGTAGTTAAGTTTCCTTTCTTTTTGGATGAAGGTTATATGCAGCCTAGGTTTATTAATATAGCATTTTCAGTAAAGTGATCCTGCATGCATAAGTTCAGTTTTCACATCGCTCCATGCAGATTGCCTACAGGCACATTGGGCCAAGTTTTATTGAAGCCCCTCTGTATTAAATCAATCAATATACTGTAGATGGGGCACAGTTTTGTGTACAACATCATGGGCTTTATTAGCAATAAATTAGAGCGTCCCTCACTGCTACAAAGATTTTTTTCCCTCTTGTGTGAAGTACAGTCAAGAGAACAAGACATCCATTTCATTACCAGATGTTCATACCCTTTTCTCTCATCTCTGGAGTGCAGACCCAGCTGGCAAGCTTCCAGCTCATGAGATCATAATGCATAAAATTAACTTACGAGTCAAAGATTAGAGTCAACTTTGGAAAAGTTTCAAATCTCACACGTTTTGCTAATCGGATATATCAGTGGGCGAAATGCACTAGTCATTTTAAATATTTGCAACAGTATCACTGGAAGTCAGAAGTGGACATTCCACTTCTGCAGTGATCTTTGGGGCCATTTGTATTGAGCACACCATTGAAAAATATACTGTCACCCTTACCAAACTGAATAGTTTTCTGCATACGTGCAGCTAATATGTAGCACATTTGCCACAAACTAAATTGTTTTCCATGAAATGTTGCCAGAGGTTTGCCAGACTTTGCCAGTAGTGGTGAAATTCTGTTGAACTTCACGCAACAATGGCAGTTCCCACAAAGCTAATTTGCGGTAACAATGCCAAAGGTTTGACGCAAATTTGCCAGAAGGCCTATATTTTTGTAAGGGCATTTTATGTTTCTTAAATGAAATATGAAATATTGTGGTGTCCAAGGTTGCCATTATATATATGATGTCCAAGGTTGCCATTGCTCTGTGTTCTCCTGGGTCAAGTGATCCCCATGGAGTCCCAGCTACTTCCTCACACAGAAGTACACAAACATCTGACTTCTGTAACAAGCGATGGCTATGCTCCCTTCATTATGCCCTGAGGCATATTCAGGTGCACCATATTATTCAAGTTTTAAAAAGAAATGGGACTGGACTAAACGTCTGGTTTGCAGGATGTTGCAAGTATGGCAACTGAGAGTATGATTGTGTGTGGCGTGCTATGGCATTTATACTGCGGTCAATTATGTTGTTTAGCTCTTAGAAATAAGTCACCCCCCACCAACAACCCAGCAGAGTCAATGTTCCTGTCCCCACAACAACCCCGGCAAGGAAGCATTCTTTCCTAGGCAGGCGCATAGGAAGGAGCATAGAAAAAAACCTTGGGAGTAAGCAGGCTTGACAAGGGAGCCCATCCTCCATGGTGACCAAAGCGGTCGGTCAGTCAATTTCTCAAATGTTGTGTGTCGAACGCAAAGCGTGATAGGGCACATCCACACCAACGGCAGGGATGAACTAATCACAGGGGAACACTGGAGTCCACAGCTCCTGCTGATAATGCGCATGCTGAGAGAATAAATAAGTGTAAGGCAGGAGTTAGTGATGTGAACAATTACTGCCCTCACAGGGGATATCGGTTTCCAGCTCCTCAGGAAAAGGGGTGCGTTATCAACCCTGCACAGCACAGCGTGCAGAATACTAAGGTACTCCAGAGAATGTTTCACATTGATTTAGTCAATTTTTTGCTCTAAAAACTGTATTAGATTTGCAACAGCTCTCTACAAGTCGGACATATGATACAAAGGTACAACAGCTAAGCATGGAAATGGAGACTGTCAGGAAATGGCACAAAAAAAATAACATTCCCCATTGGAGAAATTGATCTTGACCAATAAACCTATGGGACAGTGATGTCATTTCACTGACCCAACTTGACTACCGATTGACTGCCGTTTTGCTTTCACCTGCCTATGCTCTATAGATCAGGTGAAGGAAGGAAGGAAGGTCTTTAGAGTTTCTGGGCACAGCCCTGTTCCCCAATCTCAGTTAGAAGTGTGAGCTGAACTTTGACCCCTGACATTTGCCCAGCACAGTGCTTGTGGGGTAAGGATGTCAGAAAAACAAAATCCAGGGAAAGATAGGAAAAGAGAAAATTAAGGAGATGAAAAACATACTTCACAATGTTAAAACTGGCTTTTGTCCCACATGAAAATCGTTGCAGAAATAGATGCAGTATTACAGATACCGCAATATCTTGTATATTTAAAAAAAAAAAAAAAAAAAATCTCAATTTATTTTAATATTTTGATATTTTACATAGTACTGAAATAAGACCGCAATCCATTTCTATTGAAAATGCATATTACTTTTTGGATTTTCTGCCAGGAGTTAGGTACTTGTTATAAAATATTAATTTATAATGAATAAAACAATAATCATACAATCTAATGAACCAAAATAACACTTCTAAAATTATAAATTTATTCCCAAAAATAAATTACAAATATTTACACCTACTTTGTGCACCTTGCCTTTGCAATGATTGAATCAGTGTCATACCCCCGGGAGGTTTATTTGCCAATAGAGAGCAAGAGCGAGTGAGAAAGAGTACAAGTTAATTAAACAAATAGACAAAGAAGCATACACACATCTTCAACTTTCCCCCTCATGGGTTACGGACAAAAATAACTAAAAATATAGCTGCAAGCAGCGATTCCCGGGGACAGAGCGGCATGAGCAGCATTTGTCAAACACAGAGACTGCGAAATGGACAAATCTAGACAGGGTTGACCCAAAAAGCAAATGTTTCTAATCAGGGATTTTGCCATTGTTGCTGGTATCTAAACCCGATCCCGTAAGGGCTAAGGGCTATCTAAACCCGATCCCGTAAGTAGCCTACTTCATTTTTATGGTGACATTGTGTTACGCCCCAGACTCAGAGACCCAAGCGCAGAGCAGGATTAGGCAAAAACATTGTTTATTACAGTCCAAGGTCAAAAAGCCAGGTAATCAGATTCCAAACGAGACAAAATCAAAATGAATAATCAAAAACAGTCCAAAAGATCAAAACCAGGAAATCAGATAGGCGACGGTACAAAGGGAGTAGGCAGAGGCATAGTAAAAAAAACGAAAGCAAAGGTCAAATAATCCAGAAGAGCAGAAAGACAATCAAAACAAAATCGGTAGGCAAAAACTCGGAATCAAACAGAAGGGTGTCTCGGAAATCACGAATAAACACAGGCTTAGAAAGGCATAGGCACTAGGAATATCAATCAATGTTCTGACAAAGAACAAGTGAAACTGAAGGGTATAAACAGTGCATCACTTTTTCCACATTTTGTTCTGTTACAGCCTTATTCCAAAATTGATTAAATTAATTTTTTCCCTAAAAATTCTACACACAACACCCCATAATGACAATGTGAAAAAAGTTTTTTTGAGATTTTTGCAAATTTATTAAAAATAAAAAACTAAAATTTCTCATTTACATAAGTATTCATACCCTTTGCTTTAACGTATTTTTAAAGTATCATATTTCATATTTGGTTGCATATCCTTTACATGCTGTTACTTCCTGAAGTCTGTGACCATCAACATCAAAAAACTGTCGATATCTTATTTTCAGGTACTGTTACAAGCGATACTATAACCTCTCTGCATTTGAATGGATCTCTATGGAAATTGGGGGGTGAGACTAGATTCAGCTGTAAATTACACTGGTACAGTATGGAACACATGGCTGGCTAAATGGCTGTAAGTTATCAAGGGTCTGAGCTATCAAACGAGCCCCAAACCATCACTCTGTTGCCAGATATGGAGTAGATGTGGATGGATCACTTTAAGGGTTGTTTCTCCTGACTTTTTTCCCCATAGAGTTCTATAGGAAAATGAGTCCGGAGAAATAACCCTTGCAGTGATCCATCCACATCTACTCCATATCTGGCAACAGAGTGATGGTTTGGGGCTCGTTTGATAGCTCAGACCTGTTAGTCGTTGGAGTCGTTGGACCCGTAGGAGCGGGACACAGGGGATGGGTAACCATGGGCTTAATCCGGGACACATGAAATGTGGGGTGAATGCGCCGCATAGTGGATGGGAGCTTTAAGCGGACAGCAGTGGGACTAATAATCTTAACAATGGGGAAGGGACCAATGAAACGAGAGGCTAATTTGCGAGAGTCCACTCAGAGGGGAATGTCTCTGGTGGAGAGCCATACGCGTTGTCCCAGGCGGTAACGTGGTGCTTTAGAGCGCCCCCTGTCGGCCTGTTGCTTCATCTGGGCGCTGGCCCGAAGCAAGTTGAGACGGGTGCGTCGCCAAGTGCGCCGGCATCGACGCACAAACACGTCAGCCGAGGGGCCTCCTCCTCCTGACTAGGAAACAGGGGAGGTTGATAGCCCATACAACACTCGAAGGGGGATAACCCAGAGGAAGTGGAGGTGTATGAGTTCATAGCGTAAACAAACACGAGAGTAACTACACTAAATAATAATAAACACGAGTACAGAATAAAACATAAATACAAAAATAATAAACAACAAGAAACAGAAATAACAAATACAAGCAGACAAAACCCAGAATCCTAACAATGTGTGAAAGCCGTAACCCAAACAGAGCTGAAATGCACATCATTTTTGTTGCAAATGAATCAAGAAATGTTGCCCGCTAAACCGCAACAGGACAACATAGGTAGGCCTACACATAGACGGATGTTTTTATCGGCTTTTGTGTGAGATTGAGACTAGTGACGATGTTTGAAAAGAAATGCTAATTTAAAACATGTAGCCAATGGCAGATTTTTTTTTTTTACATTACTGCAACAATGCGCTCTGTACCAGATCATGTTTTGCGTGAAAACTTTATTTTCTGTGTCTAACAAATTGATACTTGCTCCCATAGCCAACAGTGTAAACGTGACCTGCAGTAAATCTTTCGTTAGTTGGTAGTATCGTAAGCTACTGGACCACGTTGGCGGCCTTTTATGTCTTTTAAGTACAAGTGAAACAGTGAACAGTTAATACTGTTCAATTTCTTAACCTTTGCAATAAAAAGGCATTCGTTACTGTGAAAAGAACATTAAAAGAAGCATAGCATTTGCGCAATAATTTTGCCAAGCATTAACTTAGCCATTGGTACCAATCAGGAATCGAACCACTGACCTCACGCATGGAAAGCCAAGATTGTAACCACTAGGCCAAAGCAGGTTAACAGAAATGTGGAGGCCAAATAAGACTTTTGTGTTGCGGTATCAGATTGTATTGGCTTACTGACTTCATAATTCAAACAGTTAACAGTTAATATTTTTAAATTTCTTAGCCTTTGCAATAAAAATAACTTGTTTTATGTTAAAAGAACATAATAGCATGACATGCATATTGTGTGCCACAAAAAAATGTTAGGAACAGGTGGGGATTGAACCACAAACCTACTACACATTAGAACAATGCCTTAACCACTAAGCTACAGGAACTTTCACGGCTGGTATGGTAGGTAGACAGCCTGTTAAGCATAGATAGTGTACTTGGCACCAACATTTGTATTTCCATAGCACCACCACATGGATTGATTGTGTTAAAACAGCAGGGCTCATGCCTTGATCTAACTGTCAATCAACCCACCAAGTTTCAGAACTTTATATGAAACGGTTTTAGAATTACTAGCATTTTTGTGATAAGCCACGCCCAACGCAAAATTCATTGGCTTCTCATTCGGCCATTTTTTGACATAGGCCTTAGAAAAGTAATGCATGTATGAAGGGATGAGTCCCTCGAACAGGTGTCATGCAAATTGGTCAAATTCTGTAGGAGGAGTAGCATTTTAAGTGTTTTACTATAATTTTACTTGATTTTCCGCTATAATTAGCGGAAAATCAAAGATGGCAGATTTCATGGTTCCTTGAGGCAAATTTGTTGGGCATGAGCACCGGGACTTGTACACCAAATGTTGTGACTCTAGATCAAACGGGGCATCGGCAGTGGGCGTGTCAATGTCAAAATTTTGTCACGTGCACTACAGCACCACCAACTGGCCTATCGCCACCAAATTTGGTGGGGCTTGTGAGATGACAACTACTAACTATATGCCAAGTTTCATAAGAATCAACCAAGCAGCTAAGGAAAAGCACAGAGAAGTAATAGATGAGTACATTTAAAACAAAATGGTGGCAAATTCAAGATGGCGCCCACCCAATTAGTAAAGATCTATTATCCAAATCTGTGCCTTTGTCACTGTAGCAAGTTTTAAATCTCGACAAAGCAACAATGATTTTTTGTAAATTTTTTCATTTTTTTAAATATTTGGATCTCTATAGCGCCACCAAGTGGCTTGATTGGGTTAAAACTGCAGAGGTCCTGATGTTACTCTTAACAGACCTACCAAGTTTCATAACTTTCTGTCAAATGGTTTTGGAATTATTAGCATTTTTGTGATAAGCCACGCCCACTGAAAATTCATTGGCTTGTCATTTGGCCATTTCTTCACAAAAGCCTTAGAAAAGTAATGCATTAAGGAAGGCCCGTGAGCTGAGTGCACACGCCAAGTTTTGTGGTCGTGCACACACCAAGTTTTTGATCGGCGTCGGCAGTGGGCGTGTCAAAGTTTTGTCACGTGCACTACAGCGCCACCAGGTGATCAATCTGCATCATAATATAGAGTATCCAAGAGTTTGGCAATCCCAACAAGCCTGCCAAGTTTGGTGATTCTAGGCCAAACCAGCTCACAGGAATTTTAGGTGAAAGGGGGAGAACAAAAAATAAATAAAATAAATATAAATAAAACAAAAAATAAATTAAAAAAGAATCCAAACAAAAACAATAGGGTACCAGCAGCTATGCTGCTCAGTCCCCTAATAATGAAGGCATAATAAACCAAACACTATGGAAAGCTTTTCAGCATTTTTAGCTCTTCAGCTTTTCAGCTGTCCAGCTCGGTCACCTTGGCCCTGTTGTACTTTCGTTTAGTCTCTCGAGGACACAGACTCACGCTCCTTTGGCGTACATGTTCACCTTTAACATCTGGGCTCATTTTCTAATGCAAACCAGGTGGGTGTGTCCACTCAATAAGTGGGCGTGGCTCCAGCTCGCCACAGTCATCTTCCTGTTTTATGAGATTGGTGAACATGTTGGGGAGATCTTTGACCATTTCACCAGACAGAATCTTTCATGATCCTTGAGTCTGTGCTCTGTGCTTGTGGACTGCCCTCTTCCATTCAAACCACAAATTTCAATCAGATTCACATCTGGAGACTGAGATGACCACTACAAAACAGTCATTTTTGTTGTAAGTTAACCATTTCTTGGTTGATTTTGAGGTATGCTTGCAATCATTGCTTTGCTGAAAGATCAATTTGTGGCCAGGTTTGAGGTTCCTGGCATAGAGAAAAAGGTTTTTGCCTAAATCTTTTGGTACTTGCTGGAATTTGTGATGCCATTGGCCTTAATAGGGACCAGTACATGCAAAACAACCCCATCATATAAAAGACCCACCACTGTATTTCACCATACCCATGATGTCCTTTTCAACAAAAGCATTTACTTCCGACGCCAGGCCCACTGCTGGTGTGCATGACCAAAAAGCTCAATTGTGGTCTCATCTGACCATCACACAGCAGTTCAATGTCATTTATTGAACTACTGTGGCCTTGGATACTGTGGATTTTTCCTAGCCTCCCAAAGAAAGTGCCTTTGCATGGGGGCAAGATACACTTGCATCCTCTACCAGGCAGGGTAACCACTGTTGCAGTGGTTTTAAACTTAATTACTGACCTAAAAATGGAAAGTTGTATCTTAATTTAAAAAATAATTGTTTGTAACCATATCCCAACATTTATAGGTCTGCATTGCAAACATTTGCTTTGATTATTCTGCATGGTTTTTGCCTTTCCGCATGGTGATCCAGAGTTCTATAGGAAAATGAGTCATGGATGGATCACTTTAAGGGTTTCTTCCTATCTACTCCATATCTGGCCGTAGAGTGATGGTTTTGCGTTTGATATCTTAGACCCTTGATAACTTACAGCCATTTCGCCAGTCATGTGTTCCATACTGTACCAGTGTAATTTACAGCTGAATCTAGTCTCACCCCCCAATTCCCATAGAGAGCCATTCGAATGCAGAGAGGTTATAGTATCGCTTGTAACAGTACCTTAAAATAAGATATCGAGAGTCTTTTGATGTTGATGGGTCACAGACTTCAGGAAGTAACAGCATGCAAAGGGTATGTGACCAAATATGAAATATGATACTTTAAAAATACATTAAAGCAAAGGGTTTGAATACTTGTGCACGAGAGATTTCAGTTTTAGATTTTTAATACATTTGCAAAAATTTCTAAAAACATGTTTTCACTTTGTCATTATGGGTTATTGTGTAGATTATTGTAGTGTAGATTAATGGGCAAAAATAGCAATTTTATTCATTTAAAATTAAATCTACAACACAATAAAGTGTGCAAAAAGTGAAGGGGGTTGAATAATTTTGAGTGCAACTGTATGTGTGACCTCAATTCTGTACCCCAGTTAAACAGTAAGCCATGGGAGTCCACAATACAGTTTCCGAAGATTCTGTTGAACATGTTAAGGATTTAGTTTTGATTAATTTTAATTAAAATATTTACTTGTGGTGTGAATAACTGACACATACAGTTGAAGTCGGAAGTTTACATACACTTAGGTTGAAGTCATTAAAACGAATTTTTAACCACTCCACAGATTTCATGTTAGCAAACTATAGTGTTGGCAAGTCAGTTAGGACATCTACTTTGTGTATGAAGCAAGTAATTTTTCCAACAATTGTTTACAGATTATTTCACTTTTAATTCACTATATCACAATTCCAGTGGGTCAGAAGTTTACATACACTAAGTTGACTGTGCCTTTAAATTTTTTTTGGTCGCATATCCTTTGCATGCCATGACTTCCTGATGTCTATGACCCAACAACATCAAAAGACTCTTGATATCTTATTTTCTGGTACTCTTACAAGCGATACTATAACGTCTCTGCATTTGAATGGATCTCTATGGGAATTGGGGGGTGGAACTAGATTTAGCTGTAAATTATGCTGGAACAGTATGGAATACATGATTGGTAAAATGGCTGTAAGTCATCAAGGGTCTGAGGTATCAAACAAGCCTCAAACCGTCACTTTGCTGCCAGATATGCAGTAGATATGGATGGATAACTTGAAGGGTTTCTTCTCCTGACTTATTTTTCCAGAGTTCAATAGGAAATTTTGTCAGGAGAAACAACCCTTAAAGTGATCCATCCATATCTACTGCATTTCTGGCAGCAGAGTGATGATTTAACGCTTGTTTGATACGTGAGAACCTTGATGACTTAGAGCCATTTAGCCAACCATGTGTTTCCATACTGTTCCAGTGTAATTTACAGCTAAATCTAGTCCCACCCCCCAATTCCCATAGAGATCCATTCAAATGCAGAGAAGTTATAGTATCGCTTGTAAGGGCGCTTTCACACCTGCCTTGTTAAGTTTGATTGAATCAAACTCTGGTTCGTTTTCCCAATTGCTGCGGTTCGTTTGTGCAGGTGTGAACACAGTAATCGTACTCAGGTGCGCACCAAAAGCGGACCAAACAAGCGGACCAAGACCTTGTTGAAGAGGTGGTCTCGGTACGCTTCCAAACGAACTCTGGTGTGGTTCGTTTGTGGTGAGAACGTGATCTGACCTCGGTCCGACCAAACTGCAGAAAGCACTGCGCATTTTTGGACTAAATGAGCTCCCGTAGCCAGCTACGCTGTGCATTATGGGATGAGGAAGACGAGCATTTCCCCTTTCGCAACAACAACAACAACAACAACATGCGAGCATTAAGAATGCGAGTAATCGCGGACAAACGCATCTCCAGTGCATCAGGACATTATTTTCCAGCCGCAGCCGCGACTCATTTTTAAACTGTATCGTTTGCCTAAAGTGATAAATGCAAACGATGTAATAACCGACGACCAACGCCAAAATCAACCCGTGCAAAGACTTGAAAGAAACTCCGGGAAGTAGAAGAGCAGACAACGCAAGTAATTTCGCTGTGATTTCACAATTGAGAGACAACTGCGCAGGTTGATTTTGGCGTTGGTCATCGGTTATTACATCGTTTGCATTTATCACTTTAGGCAAAAGATGTAATAACGCCAAAATCAACCCGCGCAGTTGTCTCTCCATTGTGAAATCACAGCGAAATTATTTGTGGTGCGTTGTCTGCTCTTCTGAGTTCTGAGTTTCTTTCGAGTTTTCCCGCATGGAAATTCTGACCAATTGGAGAGCAGTTCAGGAACTACGTTTTGCTCCCGCCCCAGACACATCTGACCAATGAGTGAAATGAACGTTCTCACGTGGCTTGTACAGCTGCATTTTGGTTCGCTTCACCAACTCATCAACTGATTCGGACCAGAGCAAACGAATAGGTTTGAAAGGGAACCGAACCAGCTGTATCATTCTTGCATCTGGTGCGAACCAAGGAAGCGGACTAGAAGTGGACTATCAGGTGTGAAACTGCCCTAAGAGTACCAGAAAGTAAGATATCAAGAGTCTTTTGATGTTGTTGGGTCACAGACATCAGGAAGTCATGGCATGCAAACGATATGCGACCAAATATAAAACATTTAAAGGCACAGTCAACTTAGTGTATGTAAACTTCTGACCCACTGGAATTGTGATATAGTGAATTAAAAGTGAAATAATCTGTTTGTAAACAATTGTTGGAAAAATTACTTGCTTCATACACAAAGTAGATGTCCTAACAGACTTGCCAACACTATAGTTTGCTAACATGAAATCTGTGGACTGGTTAAAAATGAGTTTTAATGACTTCAACCTAAGTGTATGTAAACTTCCGACTTCAACTGTATCTTTTAGGAAAAAACTAAAAATATTATATATTTTTTCTCCAAGCCATTGTATCAGTATAAAAGAATAAAATTATTTTGAGTGCAGAACATATTGTTTGGCTGTGTTTATTATTTATAAACGGACTCCTTTGCTCATCTTTATCAAGGGGGTGAGTAATATTGGAGGACACTTTATACATTGTAACAATATTGTGCAATAGTACATTTTATTCCAGTGTATTGCTGTCTATAACATTTTTTTGTGAGGGGAAAATAACTAAAGCTGCATTCAGTTATAATTATGCCTCATCAACCAGTTTAAAAGCAACAGCTGGTCTCTTAATGCCTCCAGACTGCACATCCGCATGTTCAAGCATATTCCTTCTGGTTGAAATAACTGAAAAACCTTTTCAATCAGTGCTGCACTGTTATGTGCAAGGTTATAAAAGCATTTGGCTATCAATTACATGATTAGATAATCCTCTAAAAGTAACATTGAGTTTACCATGCATTTCATCTTGATTTAGGAAATTTTGGGATTATAACCTAATCTTGTCATTGATAGCTGTGTTTTCAAATGTTTGCTTTTGATATAATTTTATTTCACTGTAAGGTACTCACATCTGAATGCAAACCGGAATCAAATTTCCTGCTGTGATGATTTCACCCCAGCTATTGTATGGATATGGCTTAGCAGAAAATAAATCTCCTGCCATAATTCAATTTCCAGATATAGTGTGCATAAATATGCATGTTGTCCCATTTTATCTCCTCATTGTTTTATCAAACAAATTTAATTAGCGCCATGAATGCATTCAGCCACAAGCTTACAGATCACTAAAAACGTTTTGATTCTAGCAGTTATTGTAATGCAAATTAATTGGAACTAAAGGGGAGATTTGTCTTTTACTTTTAGCTTGTAGCTTTTTTGTAATGCCCAATATCAGATGTAATTTAGGAATAAAACAAACCCTTTTAAAGATCCAGTCCTTTGTTTATGTTTTGAGATAGGCTTGCGGCTTGCAGTACCATCCCGGGATCATTTCTCTGGCTGCAAATTCACAATAGCCTCAGTTGGTCAGTACTGTTTTGGTGTTCCGAACCATTTCCCAAAAGGTGCGCCCTGCCATTTTTGTGCCTTGGTGTATTCAAACATCCTGTATTGGTTGTGTGCTGTATTGCTAGAGAGGACATAGCAGACCAAAAACCTAAGTGGCCTGTGTCAAATTTTTCACAGTAATAAGGCTGGCCACTCTCTGGATAATCTGGGGTATTATTAAAAGAAATTAACAATGAGTGAACAGTTGTGGCAGAGTAACAAGCAGGAAAGAGATGGTCCTGTCATTAGCCATTTCTGTTTTACAGCAGGGATGGAGTATTTCCCCTGCATTTAATTGACCTGTAAATCAGAAATAATTAGCTTCAGCAGGTATGGTGGCCATTCTGCAATTAATGTACAATACTAGGTGTTATCCTAATTTATCTGAAGAATTTTCAAGATGTGGTGAATAATTTGACACAGCTTGAGGCAAAACAGAATCAAAACGTTCCTCAGACTTGGGTTAACCAAGAGGCTCTCCTCTGGTCAGTCAGGAGGCTGCAGTATGCCTGTAACAACTGCATATTAACCGTACTCCAATGCAATGACAGTTGAGCTGGTGGACTACATAGTGAAAAGAGCCACTAGCAGCAAGGTTCTGTTGGTCTGTATTGTCCCCACTTGATAGTTGATGTTGACGTGCTGTAATGAGGTAGGCCTACTGTACAAATATGGTTGGGAATTCCAGCATGCCGAATTGGGGGTAATGGAAAAAAAACTGGGATTAAAAAATTAAAAACACTTGGGATATATTTGCAGGAAAACGGAGAAAGCAAGGTGAACAGAATGTAAACTCTTCTTTCTTGAGTCAAATAAGTTTCTTGTCCTCTGGCTCTTCTTTCAAATACCTTCAAGGGTCTGACACGTATTCCTGTTTGAACATTAGCTGTCTGGGTTTAGACTGTGAGGCAGGTACAGATATCAAAGTTTAATGAGCAGGCCTTCAGAAGTCTGTCAGGAACAGAATTGTGTTTTCAAATAGCAAAGCTCCAGTCAGTTGGATGTCACTTCAACAACAAAATCTCGACTGAATTTAATTTTGTAACTTTCCACTTTCCACATTCCTGTTTTCAGAATAATGGTAGGGGATGTCGGTGGTGTGAATGGCATGTGGGGCTGTGACGTTAAGCCATTTTTTCAGCAATGTACTGTGGTTCTCCATCTTCAGTCGCTTAGTTATAAACTTTCCCGCTAAGGCACTGGAGCCACACCCCGGATATAGTTAACCTGTGTTAAATAGTTAGACTGTTTAGAGTGATTATGTGGATTTACACCATCCTTCTTCAACAGGTGATATGGGAGGCCATATACGTATATCACAAGCATATGTTACAGCTGTGGGAAGTGTCCCCATTGCAGCAGCAGCTGCTGCTGCTGTCTCATATAACCTTCACAAGTGTGAGAAATGATGCCTGTTGACAAAACAAGTAATTTGTTCTTAACGGTTGTGCACAATCCCACAAGGCTGAGAAATTATGAGCCGGGCTCAGTCAAATGGCTTTTGACTGCAAATAAAAAAACGTTCCAAAAAAGTGTAAATAAAAACAAGTCTATAATGAGTGTGGAATTAATGTTAATCCAAGTGCATCGCACAAGTGCAACACCTGTTGAACAGATGGCGTCTGTTTACTCCCAAGAGGTGGAATGGCAGAAGTCTGTAGGATTGCTTGACATGAATGTGCTGGCAGGCAAGGCCCAGCCTATCCTACCAATATGTGCACAGACAATCAATCACAATTATGCTGGTTTTTCTGTTTTTTTAAATATTTGTTTAGGGTATGGCCTTATCCAGAGCAGCTTGCGTAAGTTACGTTTTCACATCACTGTCCATTTATATTTCTGATACATTTTACATGCAATCCTTTTTATAGCTGGATATTTTAATGAAACAGTTCAGGTTAAATGCCTTACTCAGGCTTTTCTAGCTGGGAACCGAAACTACAACCTTTGAGTTACAAGCCCAGTCACATAACCATTATACTACACTGTTTGAGTTACAAGCCCAGTCCCATAACCATTATACTACACTGTCGCTCCCCATTTGTTGAGCAACCTCTAACCTCAACTCACTTTCACCAAAATATTCACACAATTATTTGTCGCAGTGACATACAAAGTAGATTGCCTATGAACTCTCATCAGAAAATCAACTTCACAATCCCAGACTGTAAAAACAAATGTTAAAACAAAAGTTAGAAAAGTTAGGGAAAACAATAACTATAATAACGTATTGTTATTAATTAAAGCACGTGCATGGAAGTAATTTTATAAATAACTGTAAATGGGTGAAATGCATCATTTATTTCTGCATGTACCTGGTGGTCAGTATGGCTGCTACTTGATCATTTTCAGAATAAATAAAGAAATAAAGAAGTTACTCTCACATCAAGAAAAAGGTTTCTGAATTAAAAATAAGTGAAGCCTGAAGCTCACCTTTCTCCAGTCTTGCCCCGTTATAACACAAACCCTATAACTTTACATGGCAGAGTCTGTTCATTTGGATAAGATGTACTTCCATGTCTTATGGGACTGGCATATTACATCCACCCACACAGGCCCAATGTCTGCACAAGAACAAACTAAACTCTCAGTAGAGGAATGGATTTATGAAATTATTCCAAGATTAGATCAAGCAAGATGGAGCTCAGCATGAGGCCTTGTGAGTTTTTTTATCTTTAATGTTCCATTTAGTTTTATAGCACAGGTTAAACAATGACGACTACAACAGTCCTGTGTGTTCTCAGGACATACTTACTTAAATTTTACACGCAGAACCTTGCAGTGATATCACCATATTGTAGGTCTTGTAATCTCATATTAAGTCTATTGCAATGACTCTGGGTCAGGTCAGGAGTATTTGGCTACAATCACTAGTTTATACACTGCCTGGCCAAAAAAAAAGTCGCCGTTGCACCCGTCATGCATAGTGCCCACTGTACAAACCTCTGGAGGTAGTGTTAAGATCTGGGGTTGCTTCAATTGGTCAGGTCTAGGCTCAGCAACGTTATGCAGCAATAAAATGAAGTCAGCTGAGTACCTGAATGTACTGAATGACCAGGTTATCCCATCAATGGGCATATTCCAGGAAGACAATGCCAAGATTCATCAGGCTCAAATTGTGAAAGAGCGGTTCAGGGAGCATGAGGAATCATTTTCACACATGAATTGGCCACCAGAGTCCTGACCTTAACCCCATTGAAAGTCTTTGGGGTGTGCTGGAGAAGACGTTACGGAGTGGTTCGACTCTCCCGTCGTCAATACAAGATCTCGGCCAAAAATTCATGCAACTCTGGACGGAAATAAATGTTGTGACGTTGCATAAGGTTGTCGAAACAATGCCACAACGAATGCGTGCCATAATGAAGGCTATAGGCGGTCCAACGAAATATTAGCGTGTGACTTTTTTTTTGGCCAGGCAGTGTATAATGAACAAAGGGACTTCAGTAAGATCCTACATTGACACTAATAGATTAGGAAACATAATCTGATTTCACATATGATGGAATTATCCCATTTGATAGAATAGCCCTTCCTACCTTTATACAACACAATATATTGCCATATATTCAAGGATATACTCTAATCCATTTAATAATACATTTGAATATATGGAAGGATTCCAGATATATTTTACAATACATGCCAATAAAATAAAATTTATCCCAATGACAGCAAGGCAGCAGTAATACTATATTTTGCTTTTATTGTAAGGGGGATTTTATTGTAAAGGATTTCTAAAAGCGTATCTAGAGACATACGCCACAAAACGCGGAAGTAGCCGCACCAGGACTGAGATAACACAGGATCGGGAGAAAAACTTCCCTAGCACGGAACAAGGAAAAACAAAGCAACCTCCAAAAGTTGAGGCGATCTTGATAAACAGAGAGAATAACTAACAAAAGAACCTCACGCACTAAATAATTAGGCGTAAAAAGAGGTGGTGAAACAAAACTAAACTCGATAAAACGAGTGAAAGAAAAGAATAGAAAAGACCTGTTAGCCAAAGCTCTTGTGGCAAAAGAGCTGAACACAACTGGCAACAGGTGAAAATAATAAAGGATAAAGAAAGATTGGAAAGGAAAGAGAAAACCAATCTAATCCTAAATCTTATAACCAGACTTGCTGCGTTTCCTATTCGTACAAACCAGAAATGCAGCGACAGAAATTCCTTACCGACTTTGTTTGTCAACATAGCAAAGACAATCTCAAAGTGCGGAAATGCAGAAGTCCTGAGGTATTTATAGCTGGCAGGAAGTGCAAAACAGGTGAAGGGAATAATTGTCGGGCAAGATACGAATACCGGAACGGAGGCGGAAAAAATCAGATAGAGCGTCCTGACGACGCAAAAAAAGAAACCAAAAACATAGAAAAAGCAAAGGCTGCAAATAACCATGACAGGTATATATCATTCAAAACATTCATCAAAACAAATGACAATATAATGTACATTTGAAGTTTCTTACTTCACAGATTATTGTTATGTCTTCATATCATATCGGTAGGCTTATATATTGGTATGTGTAGCTAAATGGTGAAAAGATTATCATAACAACTGTTACGATCCTGATACGGGACGAACCCAAGTGCAACGACCAGGAGGCAGATTCAAGAAAAGGGGTATTTATTAAGCGTTGGGGTAGTCCCAAAGCTGTACAGGAAAGTCAAACATAAAATACACAGAACATAAATGGTAGTCCGATACGGACTGCTCCAAGCCGGAGCTGGACTTTAACTTAGGGTTGGGTTCCAAGCCGGAACCGATCAGGTACTGGACTGGAAGTCCAAGCCGGACTGGGTGCAGGATATCCCCAACTGTTCCAAGCCGGAACTGGATAGGGTAGGTGGAGGAGTTCGCACCGGGTCTGGACTGGAACTGGACCGGGAGGTCCACTCAGGAAACGGGAGCCGGAACGGAACTTGTTCCAAGCCGGAACTGGACTCAAACAGATGGTGTTCTACACACCGGAACTGGACAGGAACTGGACTGGAACTGGACTGGAACTGGACTGGGAGGTCCACTCAGGAAACGGGTGCTGGAACGGAACTCGTTCCAAGCCGGAACTGGACTCTTACGGAATGGTGAACTTAACACCGGGACTGGACTGGAACTGGACCGGGTGATCCACACAGGTACAGGTACTGGAACGGCGCGATTGTTCCAAGCCGAAACTGGACTTTATTCGGGCGGAGAACTTCACTCCGGGACTGAACAGGAACTGGACCGGACGGTCTACTTGGATTTAGGACAGAAAGCAGAGGGTAATTAGTTAGGTACTGCAGACAGGGTTTGGACCGGGAGGTCTTAAGGTGGTGAAACGACAGCCAGGGTTGTAGCTGGCGAAAACCCGACGGGGCTGAGAGGTGTGGCGTAGCTCGGGTAGGTCCCGTTGGAGCCGGCTGTACTCCAGAGATCCTGGAACCGTAACCGAAGTACAGGAGGTAGCTACGGCCGGACAGGAACAACGGAGAGAGTAGCCAGGCAGGACTTGGCAGCGTATCTAATCCCGAGCTGGAGTTGGAGGTACCGCAACACACTCACACAAACATTCAGGGAAACAAACACTGCTGCAGGAGAGCTGAGACCACGGCGACTGGAGATTGAAGGGAGACAAGTTTAGTAGCATGCAAACAGCGAATGTTACGGGAGGATAGCTACCAAACCGCAGGACAGGTAAGCAAGTTAAACCAAGCGAACAGCAGAACACCGGACCAGAAACGTGAAGCGAGCACAACGAGGGAGGTTAGTTAACGAACTGGCGCCGACTAGCAACCAGACGGGGGTTTAAATGGTGCAGGGAATCAAAGAATGAATAAGACACAGGTGTGGAAAATAACCGGGAGTGATTGCTAAACACAAAGGTGAGGAATGCATGCAACGAGGGGGGAGAGCGATAGGCGGAAACTAAAGTGAAAATCAAACGAACGAGACAGAGGAAAACGCCCAGACTGCAGCAGCAGGGAAAACACGGACAAAGGAATCCAACATGACACGGAGGGAAAAAGGGAAAACACGGAAAATGGACAGGAAAGGAACGGAACGTTACAGTACCCCCCCCTCAATGTACGCCACCTGGCGTACCAGGAGGCCTGGTTTTATTAGGGAAAAGTCTGTGGAAATCCTGGATGAGCGAGTGATCCAGAATGAGGCTCTTGTGGAGCCACGACCGCTCCTCAGGACCATATCCCTCCCAGTCGACGAGGTATTGGAAACCCCGGCCCTTACGGCGGATATCAATAACACGGTTAACCGTGTAGGCCGGGGCGTCGTCGATAACCCGGACAGGAGGCGGAGGGATGGTGGGTGTACTGAGGGGGCTGGAGGAGACAGGCTTAACTTGGGAGACATGGAAAACGGGGTAAACTTTGAGGGAGGCAGGGAGGGAAAGTTTAACAGAAACCGGATTAACCAAACAAATGATAGGAAAGGGACCAATAAAACGGGGCTGGAGTTTCTTGGAGGAGGAGGGAAGGGAAATATTGGAGGTAGAAAGCCAGACCTGCTGACCGGCCCTATACTGCGGGGCTGCGGTCCTGTGAAGGTCCGCCAGACGTTGGGAACGGGAATTGGAGCAAAGGAGTGCGGTGCGCGTAAGTCTCCACATGCGCTTACATCTAAGGAGATGAGACCTAACAGAGGGGACAGCTACCTCAGCCTCCTGGGCCGACAGGAGAGGGGGTTGATAACCTAACGAGCATTCGAAAGGGGATAACCCTGTAGAAGGATATTTAAGGGAGTTGTGAGCGTACTCAACCCAGGGGAGAAAACGGCTCCAAGAGGCGGGATTACGGACAGTGACGCACCGCAGGGCGGCCCCCAGGTCCTGGTTCGCCCTCTCTGCCTGGCCGTTAGACTGGGGATGAAAACCAGAAGATAAACTAGCCGAGGCACCCAGGGCTACACAGAACGCCTTCCAAACCTGGGAGGAGAACTGGGGCCCACGGTCAGACACAATGTCTGAGGGGATCCCGTGCAGCCTGACCACATGCAACACCAAGAGCTCAGCGGTCTCAAGGGCAGACGGGAGTTTAGGAAGGGGAATAAAGTGAACCGCCTTGGAGAACCGGTCCACTATTGTCAGAATAACAGTGTTACCTTCTGACAACGGCAGACCGGTGACGAAGTCCACGCCAATGTGACTCCAAGGACGGCCCGGGACAGGGAGGGGAAGGAGAAGACCAGAGGGAGGCTGGTGGGATGCCTTGCTCCTGGCGCACACAGAGCAGGCCAGGACAAAGGCACGGGTATCCCCCTTAAGGGTAGGCCACCAAAAACTCCTCCTGACAAGGGCGATCGTTCTGGCAACACCTGGGTGACAAGCCAAGCACGAGGCGTGAACCCATTCAAGGACCTGGGAGCGGACGGAATTGGGCACAAAAAGGGAGGAGTTAGGGTTACTGCGGGGGTCCGGTTGGGAAGTCTGAGCGGCCTTCACGATCCCCTCGATCTCCCAGGAGACCGCAGCCACAACACAGGATGCCGGTAGAATGGGCTCCGGATCAGCAGGACTGGAGGGGAGGGAAAAAATACGGGACAAGGCATCTGCCTTGATATTACGGGAACCGGGGCGGAAAGAAACAGAAAAATTAAAGCGGGCAAAAAATAACGACCATCTAGCCTGTCGGGCATTAAGCCTCTTGGCAGATTTTAAATAAATAAGATTCTGATGGTCGGTCAAAACAAGGAAGGGATTACCTGCCCCCTCCAGCCAGTGGCGCCACTCCTCAAGAGCCAGTTTTATGGCCAGCAGTTCCCGATCCCCGACATCATAGTTCCGTTCCGCGGAGGACAGTCTCCGGGAGAAGAATGCGCAGGGATGGAGCTTGTTGTCCAAGGCGGCTCGTTGAGACAGAATGGCCCCCACGCCGGTGTCGGAGGCATCCACCTCAACGGTGAACTGACGAGAAGTGTCCGGGTGACAGAGGATAGGAGCTGAGGAAAACCGAACCTTAAGCAGTTCAAACGCTTGCTGGGCCTCGGAATTCCAACAGAAAAGAAAGGCAACGGAGGTGAGTTTGGTAAGGGGAGCGGCAATGACACTATAATTGCGGATAAAACGGCGATAGAAATTAGCAAACCCAAGGAACTGCTGAAGGTGCTTGCGAGAGGTGGGTTGGGGCCATTCTGTCACCGCCTTGATCTTCGCAGGGTCCGCCCGGATACTGCCCTCCTCGATGATGAAGCCGAGGAACGGGACAGTAGAGACATGAAACGAACACTTCTCCGCCTTAACAAAAAGCTGATTCTCCAGCAGCCGCTGGAGAACCTCCCGGACTTGGAGAACGTGTTCCTGGGGGGATTTAGAAAAAATTAAAATATCGTCAATGTACACAAATACACTCTTCCCCAATAGGTCACGCAGAACGTCGTTCACCATGCCCTGGAAGACTGCAGGGGCGTTAGTAAGGCCGAAGGGAACCACCAGGTATTCATAGTGGCCCAACGGGGTGTTGAAAGCAGTCTTCCATTCGTCCCCCTCCCGTATACGCACCAAATGATAAGCGTTACGGAGGTCGAGCTTCGTAAACGTAACTGCTTGCGAGAGGGGTTCAAAGGCGGTGTTAATGAGGGGAAGAGGGTATTTGTTACGGACTGTGACTTGATTGAGTCCACGGTAGTCGATGCAGGGTCGCAGAGAGCCATCCTTCTTCCCTACGAAGAAGAACCCTGCACCGACCGGGGAAGAGGAGGGACGGATAATACCCGAAGCGAGGGACTCATGTATGTACTCCTCCATCGCCAGTTTCTCCGGTCCCGACAAACTGTAGAGGCGGCCAGATGGCAGTTTGGCTCCCGCCAGCAGATCAATGCTACAGTCGTACGGCCTGTGAGGAGGTAAGGACAGAGCACGTGATTTAGAAAAAACCTGAACAAGGTCATGATACTGCTTAGGAACGTTAGATAAATCAAGCACAGGTTGAACAGCACAGGGATTTCTGGACCCCGGAGGGGGTAGAGCGGAACGGAGACAACTGGCTAGACAGTGGGCACTCCACGCCAGGATGCGACCGGCTTGCCAGTCAATATGAGGGTTGTGGAGGCGGAGCCAGGTCTGACCTAACACAAGAGCAGACTGTTTGGAGTGGATGAGCAGGAGTTGAATAGATTCCCGATGATTGCCAGACAAAACAAGTTGGATAGGAACAGTGGAGTGGGTAACTAACCCCAAGCTCCTACCATCCAGAGCAAGAGCAGAAATGGGAGAGGGTAGAACCTCCGTGGGGATGCCGGCCCTCCTGGCGAAGGTGATGTCCATAAAGTTGGCGTCGGCCCCGGAATCGATGAGAGCCGAGGAGGCCGTTGTCTTGTCCCTCCAGAGGAGAGTAGCCTTGAACACAAGGCGGTTCTGAGCTGCATGGTTTGGAATGATGGGGCTCGTCAGTACGCCCAGTTTTACTGGCGAGCCCATTCTTTTGGGCGTATAGGACAGGAGGCGATCTGATGGCCAGGCTTGCCGCAGTAAAAACAGGACCTAGTGCGAAGACGGCGTTGGCGCTCCTCGGGGTCGACCGAAACTCTGCCCAGCTGCATAGGTTCCTCCTCGGAGACACCAGACGACGCCCTAGATCCAGTGACTGAGGTATGTTGGCGTACGTTCGGAGTGTCGGAGGGTAGATGACGCCCGGAGTTCCTTTCCCGCTCACGGGCCCGGATACGGAGACGATTATCTATAGCAATGGCAAGGCTAATGAGACTATTGAGAGAGTTGGACTCCTCCCGGGTAGCAAGCTGGTCCTTGAGTTCCTCGCTAAGAGCTTGGCGGAAAGCCCCCTGAAGGGAGGTGTCATTCCATCCGGACTCCGCGGCGAGGGTACGGAACTGAATGGCCATCTCTGCGACGCTGCGATTGCCTTGACGAACTTGGAGCAGACGTTGGGTAGCGTCTCGCCCGCAGGTAGGGTGATCAAACACGCGCCGCATCTCAGCGGTAAAGGCTGCAAAGTTGCTGCACAACGGAGCCTGGCTGTCCCAGATGGATGTAGCCCACTCCAGGGCACTTCCTCCCAAGCTGCTCATGATGAACGCGATCTTACAAGAGTCAGAGGCGAAGGAGGTGGGCTGCATACGGAACACTATGTCACAATTCACGACATCTCCCCAACCCCCCGCGGTATAACTCGGGGTGTTGCACTCGGGGCTCCCGGCTTGAAGTGGGAACCGGAGCCTCAGGAGGTGGTTCAGGAGCGGGAGGAATAGGGCCCACAGGAATCCGCGGTAGCGGCTGGTGAAGTGAAAGTTGAGCCACCTGCTCCGTGATGCCCCTTAGTACTTCTAATACATCATCCAAACGACGGCCCTGTTGGTCGCTGACCGCAGTTTGACAGGAGAAGGCGTGGCGAATCTGTTCCAGGTCGGCTGGGTCCATGCTTTTGGCCAGTTCGTTCTGTTACGATCCTGATACGGGACGAACCCAAGTGCAACGACCAGGAGGCAGATTCAAGAAAAGGGGTATTTATTAAGCGTTGGGGTAGTCCCAAAGCTGTACAGGAAAGTCAAACATAAAATACACAGAACATAAATGGTAGTCCGATACGGACTGCTCCAAGCCGGAGCTGGACTTTAACTTAGAGTTGGGTTCCAAGCCGGAACCGATCAGGTACTGGACTGGAAGTCCAAGCCGGACTGGGTGCAGAATATCCCCAACTGTTCCAAGCCGGAACTGGATAGGGTAGGTGGAGGAGTTCGCACCGGGTCTGGACTGGAACTGGACCGGGAGGTCCACTCAGGAAACGGGAGCCGGAACGGAACTTGTTCCAAGCCGGAACTGGACTCAAACAGATGGTGTTCTACACACCGGAACTGGACTGGAACTGGACTGGAACTGGACTGGAACTGGACTGGGAGGTCCACTCAGGAAACGGGTGCTGGAACGGAACTCGTTCCAAGCCGGAACTGGACTCTTACGGAATGGTGAACTTAACACCGGGACTGGACTGGAACTGGACCGGGTGATCCACACAGGTACAGGTACTGGAACGGCGTGATTGTTCCAAGCCGAAACTGGACTTTATTCGGGCGGAGAACCTCACTCCGGGACTGAACAGGAACTGGACCGGACGGTCTACTTGGATTTAGGACAGAAAGCAGAGGGTAATTAGTTAGGTACTGCAGACAGGGTTTGGACCGGGAGGTCTTAAGGTGGTGAAACGACAGCCAGGGTTGTAGCTGGCGAAAACCCGACGGGGCTGAGAGGTGTGGCGTAGCTCGGGTAGGTCCCGTTGGAGCCGGCTGTACTCCAGAGATCCTGGAACCGTAACCGAAGTACAGGAGGTAGCTACGGCCGGACAGGAACAACGGAGAGAGTAGCCAGGCAGGACTTGGCAGCGGATCTAATCCCGAGCTGGAGTTGGAGGTACCGCAACACACTCACACAAACATTCAGGGAAACAAACACTGCTGCAGGAGAGCTGAGACCACGGCGACTGGAGATTGAAGGGAGACAAGTTTAGTAGCATGCAAACAGCGAATGTTACGGGAGGATAGCTACCAAACCGCAGGACAGGTAAGCAAGTTAAACCAAGCGAACAGCAGAACACCGGACCAGAAACGTGAAGCGAGCACAACGAGGGAGGTTAGTTAACGAACTGGCGCCGACTAGCAACCAGACGGGGGTTTAAATGGTGCAGGGAATCAAAGAATGAATAAGGCACAGGTGTGGAAAATAACCGGGAGTGATTGCTAAACACAAAGGTGAGGAATGCATGCAACGAGGGGGGAGAGCGATAGGCGGAAACTAAAGTGAAAATCAAACGAACGAGACAGAGGAAAACGCCCAGACTGCAGCAGCAGGGAAAACACGGACAAAGGAATCCAACATGACACGGAGGGAAAAAGGGAAAACACGGAAAACGGACGGGAAAGGAACGGAACGTTACAACAACTTTCTATTGTCAGCAAAGATTACTATATAAATCAAGAATGGCAATACTTTGGTTCTCCATATATGGAAAATCATATTGTTTTGCATAAGGGTACGGGCAAGATTCCACTCAATCGTGATACAGGTATTGTGCTGCACATTTCAGTGAGCGTTACATGCCGTATGTCTTAAATAGCATTTATACAATCTGGTCACACATGCATTGTGGGTGTGTGATGGCTTTGATAGCACCTCTGTTGCCATGTTAGATCCTCCAGTTCTTCACAGTTCTTGTGTTTGATCTGAGCTAATGTGAAGGTGCGGATACCCTTTTATCCAGACGCCAGACTATTTCTCATTCTCTTTATACAGGGCAGAAGGAAGGCAGTAAAATGTATGGCATGTACCTGTACTTCCCCCATGCATTTTAGACTTTTCACCTCTGCACAGCATACTATTGTGAGCAAATTCCTTGCAACTATGGAATGGCAATGAAGTACCCAAGTTTCACTGTTAATTGATCTCTATATAGTTTATATGAGCCCAATAGGGATGAAATGTACCCCATAAGTTTAAAATGTACTCACATCAGAGTTCATCTAACACTAAACATTTTACTGTATACCCAGGGCAAACGACACCCTTAAAGTTTAATTTCCCACATAAGCTGTTTGTGTTGTTTGTTTCAGATCTGTTTGCATTACCATGCATTTGATTTCCAGAGCAGCGGAGCACCATGCATCTTCAGGTGCTTTAAAACCAGGCTGCTCCCACTCTGTGATGACCGTGATTTTTGGCAGGAATCAAAATGTCTCATATGTGAATAAAGAAACTGTTAATTTTGTAGTAGTCAGGCAGCTGAAACGCTGTGGTATTCCAATGCCAAAGAGAAGGGCAAGGAGACCCCTTGATCAGGAAAAATTGGATTCTTGTTCACCACCTTTGTAAAAAATAATTATTGGATGTGCTGCTGAATGCTACTGTTTTTTTTTTGCTATACTGATGCCAGTCAGATCTGAAGGTGAATTTGAAAGGCATATTATACTTGAACTATTCCAGACTTTTCTCCAACTTTTCCTTACACTGAAATCCTATTTCACAAATGTAGTTTGCAATCTTATTTCCATTCTTTGGAATCAAAACAGCAATATTGGACCATATGTTCGGTTTGATTGTTCTGTTAAAGCAAAGGAAGATAATTAAAGATCCTCATGTGCAACATTGGGGTGTGAAATAACAAACACCCCTCCCAGGGAATCGGGCAGACAACCAGAAATGAACTGTTTTGAGAGAGAGGGCAATAGAGAAGCAAAAGACCTAGAATTGGGAAGCGAGAAACAATAATAGGAAGCCATAATACACTGCCTGGCCAAAAAAAAAGTCGCCATTGCACCTGTCATGCATAGTGCCCACTGTACAAGCCTCTGGAGGCAGTGTTATGATCTGGGGTTGCTTCAATTTGTCAGGTCTAGGCTCAGCAACGTTATGCAACAATAAAATGTAGTCAGCTGAGTACTTGAATGTACTGAATGACCAGGTTATCCCATCAATGGGCATATTCCAGGACGACAATGTGAAGATTCATCGGGCTCAAATTGTGAAAGAGTGGTTCAGGGAGCATGAGGAATAATTTTCACACATGAATTGGCCACCAGATTCCTGACCTTAACCCCTTTGAAAGTCTTTGGGATGTGCTGGAGAAGACTTTATGGAGTGGTTAGACTCTCCCGTCGTCAGTACATGATCTCAGCCAAAAATGTATGCAACTCTAGTCGGAAATAAATGTTGTGACGTTGCATAAGGTTGTCGAAACAATGCCACGACGAATGCGCGCCATAATCAAAGCTAAAGGCGGTCCAACGAAATATTAGAGTGCGCGACTTTTTTTTTGGCCGGGCAGTGTAAGTAAGAGAATGTGTGTGAGAGAGAGAGAGATAGCAGCTCCATAGCAGCCCAAGGAGTGATGTCAAGTGTACTGTACCACCATCCAGCAGCCACCACAGAAGCATAAAAAATGTTTCTGTGGAGATTTAATTGGTGCTCCGCACTTGGTCTTTATTTCAACTCAGCCCCTTTAAATTATTTACAGCACACATTTTTGAAGCAAGGAAAGGGCACTAATGGTAAATAACCCTCCCTCTCGATATTCTGTGGGGAAAATGCCAGTAAGGCTAATGCAAAGTCAAAACACGTGTTTGTCTATATGTGTGCATTGGAATCCTTAGAGCTTATACTTGATGAGCAACAGTACCACAGGATATTGATAAGTTAGCATTGTTATATGACTACTGTACGATTGGCATCACCTCTCAAAAACATCTATTACTTACAATGAAATTTCCTCTCGGGTCACTTTGTACTTCGTTATTTTTTAATATCTTTCATACAAGGAAGAATGGCTTCACTAGTCTTAGAATACCACAGAGAGCAGTGCTGGTTTTTATATCACTGACAAGCTTCAGTAGGATGAGCTCCAGCTGGTAAACACAGTACCCATGGCGGCTGTTCAGAGCAGTGAGTCATACAGATGTGACACACCTGGACAGTAGGGGTAGTCAGGAAGGGGCAGAGACATAAATCACTCAACCAAAGCTCTGCCATGTCTAAGTTGGACAAGTGCATGCCTGTCTTTCAGAAGAAGGAAAGTCCTTAATTCCTCTAATTCGCAGGACAACCAATTCGAAACCTACACTATATCCCCATAAAAGACTTGTCATGCCGTTTCTGTGTTTCTGCAATTGTGCTGGTCCTTCAGGTAAAATCTTTATTATACAGTGAGATTTTTCTACATGGTGTTTTGGATCCATTTGGTGGTTAATGTAGGCTATCACCTTCGAGCTGGATAGATGAGACATTTCTGTAACCATTACAAAAATGTATTATTCCATGTATGCATAGCTCTTCTCATTCAAAATAAAGAGGTTATGTTTAAAAAAAAAAAAATCTTATGATTACCATCTTGCAACCTCCTCTTTCCAAATTCACAAAAGGTTTTGTGTCACCTGACCTGATGTTAAATAGCATGTAAAAAGGCTTCCCCCAAATCAAATTTAACTTGCATGTTCTGCTATGATGGTGAAATGCTTTTTGAGACAATAGAAACTGCATAAATAAATGGCATCGAGAATAAACAGGGTCCTGTGTAAAGAATCAAAAGACATGCCTGCATGTCAGTAAACAATTGAATGTATCAGGGTGCGCTGTTCCATCACACTAGTATATAGTATGGCACTTAATTGGACATTAGTGCCTTCCAGAGAAGAAATACATTTTTTGTCAAAAGAACATTGAACATTATATCTTGTCATCATTGTGGTGGAATTAGAACATTTACTGTAAAAACGGAGATGACTCAGTCTTGAAAAAATGGGTCCAAGCGAACAGTAGAGTACAAATCTAAATTACTTTGTACAAGCTAACTATAAAAAGGGACATATACTTTAAATTGTCCGGGAATGGGAAATGTCTCAATAATTTCCCCAGGAGTGTCATGTCATTCAGTACCATAAGCAATTTCTGAGGTGATTAATTGGTTTGCATCTTTGTAACTCAGGGGGCCCTATCTTACACCCGGCGCTAAGCAGCGCTAACCCAAACGCAAGTGTCTTTGCTATCTTACACCCGGCGCATGGTTCATTATACCGCTTTTCGTTCACGTCGTTTAACTACCATGTATTCTTGCGCCGGTTGCAAGTGAACTGGGCGTGTTGGTTTTAAGATGAGGAGTGGCCTGGATTATTTTTGGCGTATTGCTATCTTGGGCCAGCAGAAAGCGCTTGCGCTAAAACCACCACAAACCCGGTCTAAAGTCATGTCGCAGTTGTTTACATGTTATTTTAACGGCACATATAAGTGCGTCTACATAGGCGTGTGCACAAAGCCGTACACCCTACAGTCTGTTACACACAGGGGCGCGCACAAGCATGACTAAAATATCAAGATTACAATGTGAAATAATATCATTGTGTAGGCTATATCAAAAAATGCATAATAATAAAAGGGTCCATAGGTCAAAGACCACATACCTGTCCCTCAGCTCACTCCATCAACATCAAGGCAATGTGCGATGGTACGGGACAATGGCTATCCATTAAAAAGGAGCTGATAACACCTATATCAAGCCTAATGCGCAAATTGTCGTTTACACCTAATGCGTGAATTGTCATTCAATGGAAAACTCGCGCACTGCAATAGACGGACATTTGAGTTCTGAAAATGCGCTTCAGATGTCATTACAATAGCTACAGCTCTCTAGGCCTACAGCCTGTAAATAAATAGAATGGTTTTGACTGAAAAAAGTTCAAAACCTTGTCCAGTGAATATTGCATTTATTGTTTTTCAAATAGCCTAGGCTACAGCGGATTCGCTGTGCATAAGGTTTTTTCCGCTAGCCTATGGTTAAAAAACGGAGATAAATGTCATTTTTTATTCTTCATATTTTTTTAATTACAGTGACAAGGTTTCCATACTCTCAGCTTATTAAAACCCCGCTGATTTCACCTGTTATTCCATAACTGAACAAAAGATTTTAAAGAGAACTAAGCATCTAATTAGAAATTAAAACAAATTTGCAGCACATTACACAATTAATTCACAATTAATTTTAATGCCATTATCTGCATGTGTGCTTTACAGGAGCAGGTCTGTTTCCCGTGCTGTAAATCGCACTTTTCACGGTCTTCCTGGGAAAGTCGATTGTTTTAAAGCATTACGCTACCAGTAAAACAGGTTGGTTACATTTCCATAAGCAGGACAGTATAAAACAAGGGAAAATATGCATGAACCTATGGGTTGCCATCCTGACAGCTTTATTGTATTTAGTGTCATCATTAAGGCAAAATATATAATATTTATGTTATTAATCAAAATTAGAATGCAGATAGGCCTAATGAACTTCGGCTGAAGCTTGAACATGAGTTCATTGCTTCATTGCATAATCAAATGAAATTCGTTAAACAAGTAATTTGGCGTTTTCTATGGTGAGACGGAAGCCATTGGTAGCTTATTCTCAGTTGTTGCAGGTGCTTTTAACGAAATTTAACCACATATATTTTGTAAAATAACAGCACTGTGAGAATTACCGGGAACTCATAATGGTTAGTCCGAATAATATTGATCATAGACTACTATTGATCCATATAGCCTATTCCTTGATCGCACTAAACAAGCACGAGCATGTCTGTTTCGCCATCATATAAGCAATCCGCCGAGGTGGAAAAGCAGGCTTTTAAAGGGAATGGGATATGACATTTTGATTGGTTTATTGCATGTCACGCCCAAGACACACCTATAATTAATGAAGAGACTAGGTTCAGACCATTTGCACATTGCGCCGTACTTAGCGCTCAAAAAACACGCCGTCTAAATAGCAGAAGTGGACTTGGACATGCCCTAAATGCACTTAACGCCATGTGCTTAGACCAAGCGCTAAGATCGCCAAGATAGAGCCCCGTGTGTTAATGTGCAAATGGTTATTTATGTTTTTTATGACCACTACAGTTTATACTTAACCCACTATTGCACTATTGCATTATAAACTGACATTTCTCAGATGATATTTAGCATTATGGCTGTTACCTCTGTGAAGTTTTCTCAAGGAGTGGAGTCAAAGTACTTATTTTTGCTGGGGAAAAGATGTAAGCAAAATCAGGTCCCTACATTGAGGGGCAGATGCCAGGTAGCAGTTCTGAAAGCCCCAGCTCCCGGGCCAAGCAGCATGCAGTATGATTTGCCAAAAGAAGCTACGAGGGCCCCATCTGAAAGAGGGATTCAAGGGGCCCCACTGGGGGTAGTGGGAGCACAAGGAGACATCTGTGTCTGCTGTGTGTGTTTGCAAAATGTCACGCAGCACAGAGAATAACATAAACATTGTCCTCAGAAATGTAGCAGAAATATAACACTCACCAAAGAAGGGGAATATAACACATTCTCCAAAGAACAGCTGAATGCAACACCAGTGTGTTAATTGACGGGGGGGGTTCAGGAAAGCTGCATCTAAATGGTATTGACATAAGTATAGTGTATGGTAAAGATGATTCCTGCACTTTATAGGCTTTATAGGCTAACTTTTGCATATAATTCTCACAAATTCCTCGCAGATCAACTTGCATATTTAGGTTAAGACGAGTGTGCATGCGTACTCATTGTGAAGAGGGGAGGACATTGCATTTGAGAAATGTCCTCCCCTCTTCACGATTCTCACACTGTGTAGCACTATCCAATGAACAGCATAATGTAACAATTGTCAAAGCACAGTAAATATAAATATAACACTCTCTATAAGAAATAACTGAATTTAACACTCTTGCCAAAGAACAGCTGAAGAGAACACTCTCCAAAGCACAAATAAATATAATGCATAACAGCTGGATGTAGCACTCTCTCTAAAGCACAGGACCCTATTTCCCAAAAGCATCTTAGCGTTAAGATCATCTTGGAGTGCTTTGTGTTTGTGCTTTATTTATTTTATGATTAAAATTATTAAAAATTACTGACATTACATAAAACATAATAAAAATAGAGGGAGAGAGATAAAACACAAATGGCAAAAAACAAACAAACAATGAAAGTAATATAAAAAGGAATTAACCTATGATGATCGTTATCTAAAATCCTTTTGGGAAACAGGGCCCAGCTCCACACTCACAAAAGAATAGCAGAATATAACAGCCACTAAAGAACAGCTGAATATAACACTCTCTCTAAAGAACAGCTAATGTAATTTTCACAAAATAACAACTGAAAATAACACACTCTCTAAAAACAGCTGAATATAGCAGTCATCCTAAAGAACTATGAGGGACCGTTTAGGCCTTATTTCAAACTTTGCTTGCATATACACATGTAAAACACTCATGCATACATGCATACTACTGTACACTCACACATACACGTGAAACACTCGCATATACATGCATACTCCTGTACACTTACACATACACAAATGAAACACTTGCAAATACATATGTGAAACACTTGCGCATACATATGTGAAACTCTTGCACGTACACATGTGAAACACTTGTGCATACACACGTGAAACACTTGCGCATACACACGTGAAACACTTGCGCATACACATGTGAAACACTTGCGCATACATATGTGAAACACTTGCGCATACACATGTGAAACACTTGCACGTACCCATGTGAAACACTTGCGCATACACATGTGAAACACTTGCGCATACACATGTGAAACACTTGCGCATACATATGTGAAACTCTTACACGTACACATGTGAAACACTTGCGCATACACATGTGAAACACTTGCGCATACACATGTGAAACACTTGCGCATACATATGTGAAACACTTGCGCATACACATGTGAAACACTTGCGCATACACATGTGAAACACTTGCACGTACACATGTGAAACACTTGCGCATACATATGTGAAACACTTGCATATATGTATACTTTTATTTACATATGTATGTGTGAGTATTTCATATATGTATGTGTGAGTGTTTCACTTGTGTATGTGTGAGTGTACAGGAGTATGCATACAGTCATGTGAAAAAATAAGTACACCCTCAAACGGTAATCCACATCTGGACACAAGTTTATTTTATTTTAATTTCAACCATATTGATTGATTAAGGTGAACTAATTCAACAAATGTTGCTAAACAAGTAGACTTTGGAATCACTTAAGCAATTGAAATGAACATAAATGCAAATTCCTCATGAGGAAAAAGTAAGTACACCCCTACCTTTACAATCAAATATATTGATTTAATTTGATGTCTGGTGCACAAAACAGGTGTAAATGATGTCCAATTATTAGATAATAATTTGGAAGTTTGCAAGACTCTTGATATCTTATTTTCAGGTACTCTGACAAGCGATACTATAACCTCTCTGCATTTGAATGGATCTCTATGGGAATTGGGGGGGGCTAGATTAAGCTGTAAATTACACAGGAATAGTATGGAATGCCCAAATTCCCATATAGATCCATTCAAATGCAGAGAGGTTATAGTATCGCTTGTTAGAGTTAACAAAACAGCCTCTCCAAATTACAGCTGAGTACAGGACTCAAAATACCAGGATGAAATTCTCTGTTCAAAGAACAGCATAGAAAACTCCAACCACAGCATGTGCTGGCAACAGTACTGATGTTCATTGAATATATTTCTCCAAATAGGAAAATCACTCTGTTAGTGTGAATAAAAATGTGAAAAGCTACATGCTGGAACGTGAAGCTGACTACCAAAATGCACAGCGAAAACAGAATAGCTCCATGATAATCAATAATGGCCCCCATTTAATTATATAATATATACATTTGCAGTATGTGTTCAGTTTTCCATTTTACATGATCCTGTTTATTAAAACATAAATACATACAGTATACATAAGTAACATTTGTCAGTCTGTGCTTACTCAGAGTTAACCCCTTTGTGCAGTGACCCTAGTGGTGTAGACCCTGGGGTCGACATCACAAACATCCTACTGTACCACGTCAGAAAGCTAGGTACCATGGAAAACTGCATAGCATCTTCATCAGCGCAAGTTGGGCTGTTATCGGGCAAAATATGAAGTTCCTACGTGCTACCGTTCTTCCGTATTTCATAAAAGTATATCGACCACTCTACAGTGTGATCTACATGAGAGCGAATCGGGTTGAAGTTACTGGACATCTAAATATATTTAGGAGTTGGTTACAGTTCTTCTTTAACCACCAAAAACATTCTATACTATCACAGCAACAATAAAAAACACATAAGTTCCTGGATATAGGTAAATTAAACTGTTATTTTGCCTGCTGTTTAGAGTGAATTTCTGTCATCATCACATAATTTCCTTCTGCTATGAAAACCTCTCATAAAGTATGAAATTAAGTCATAACCATACCTGCATTATTAAAGCCAGATGTTATGGAAACCGATCGGAACCACTAGCAGACACCAAGGATTAATAGGAATAAGGCTTAGTGTTAAATTAACTCTGACTCCCTCGATTTCAGTGTTAAAATAACACTTTAGTAAGTGTTACAAATGTACACCAAACTGGAGAGTACATATCTACACTGTGAGAGTGCAAATGAAGTCTTATTCAGTGTAAATCAGACTATATTGTAGTGTGAACCTTCACAACTACAGTAACAAATGAACACCATCTGGGGCCCTATCTTGGCGATCTTGGCGCTTAGTCTAAGCGCATGGCGCTAAGTCCATTTAGGGCGTGTCCAAGTCCACTTTTGCTATTTTAACGGCGTGTTTTTTTGGCGCTAAGCACGGCGCATGGCGCAACTGGGCTGAACCTAGTCGCTTCATTAATTATAGGTGTGTCTTGGGCGTGACATTCAATAAACCAATCAAAATGTCATATCCCATTCCCTTTAAAAGCCTGCTTTTCCACCTTGGCGGATTGCTTATGATGGCGAAACAGACATGCTCGTGCGTGTTTAGTGCGATCAAGGAATAGGCTAAATGGAGTATGATCAATATTATTCGGACTAACCATTAGCCTATGAGTTCCCGGTAATTCCAGACAGGGCTGTTATTTTACAAAATATGTGCGGTTAAATTTCGTTAAAAGGACCTGCAACAGCTGAGAATAAGCTATCAATGGCTTCAGTCTCACCTTAGAAAACGCCAAATTAGCCTGCTTGTTCAGCGAATTTCGTTTGATTATGCAATGAAAGTGTCAAACATCAATTCCAAGAGGCTGTTCTCATGGAGTTCTCGAAGTTCAAGCTTCATCCAAAGTTCATTAGGCTACCTGCATAGTAGGCTAATATTGATTAATAACATACATACCGTTATTTTGCCTTAATGATGACACTAAATAGCCATACAATAAAGCTGTCAGGTTCGCAACCCATAAGTTCACGCATATTTCCCCTTGTTTAATAATGTCCTGTTTATGGAAATGTGACCAACCTGTTTTACTCGTAGCGTAATCCTTTAAAACAATCCACTTTCCCAGGAAGACCGTTAAACGTGCGACTTACAGCAGGGGAAACAGAACATGCAGCTCACGTGCAGAGAATGGCATTAAAATTAATTGTGAATTAATTGTGTAACGTGCTGCAAATTTGTTTTAGTTTCTAATTAGACGCTTAGTTCTCTTTAAAATCGTTTTGTTCAGTTAATGAATAACGGGTGAAATCAGCTGGGTTTTAAACGGTGAGAGTATGGAAACCTGGTCACTGTAATTTAAAAAAATATGAAGGACGAAGAATAGCTAAGGTTACAATTTAGTTAACATGGTGACATCTCCGTTTTTTAACCATAGGCTATCGAAAAAAACCTTATGCACAGCGAATTCGCTGTAGCCTAGGCTATTTGAAAAACAATAAATGCAATATTCACTGGACAAGGTTTTGAACTTTTTTCAGTCACAAACCATTCTATTTACTTACAGGCTGTATTCATAGATAAACAGAGCTGTATTGTAATGACATCTGAAGCGCATTTTCAGAACTTAAATGTCCGTCTATTGCTGTGCGCGAGTTTTCCATTGAATGACAATTCACGCATTAGGTGCAAAGACAATTCGCGCATTAGGCTTGATAGCTATAGGTGTTATCAGCTCCTTTTTAATGGATAGCCATTGTCCCGTACCATCGCACATCGCCTGGATGTTGATGGAGTGGGCTGAGAGCAATGTAATGTGGCATTGTTTCCCTTCGCTGAGGGAAAGGTATGTGGACCTATGGAACCTTTTATTATTATGCATTTTTGATATAGCCTACACAATAATAATATTTCACATTGTGATCTAGATATTTTAGTCATGCCTGTGCACGCCCCTGTGTGTAACAGACAGGAGGGTATGCGCGTTGTGCACACGCCTATGTAGACGCACTTATATGCGCCGTTAAAATAGCATGTAAACAACTGCGACATGACTTTAGACCAGGTTTGTGGTGGTTCTAGCGCAAGCGCTTTCTGCTGGCTCAAGATAGCAATATGCCAAAAAGAATCCTGGCCACTCCTCATCTTAAGACCAACACGCCCAGTTCACTAATGATGGCGCAAGAGTTACGCCGTCAAACATGCTAGTTTGACGGTGTAAGCGTTAGGCGTTATTATGGACCTAGCGCCGGGTGTAAGATAGCAAAGACACTTGCGTTTGCGTTAGCGCCGCTTTGCGCCGGGTGTAAGATAGGGCCCCAAGTGTTCATTAATCACTTTTACCGGAGTGTGATTCGCTATATTGTAGTGTTCAAATTAATACCTTTTGTGAAGATTTGACACTTTCAAGTGTTCATTAAACACTACTTGTGTGTGATTCACTATATTGTAGTGTTGAACTTAATACCCTTTGTGCAAATTTGACACTTTCAAGTATTCATTAAACACTACTAGTGTGTGATTCACTATATTGCAGTGTTGAACTTAATACCCTATATGAAGTTTTGACACTGTCAAGTGTTCATTAAACACTACTAGAATGTGATTCACTATATTGCAGTGTTAAACTTAATACCCTATAGAGTACTCAAGTGACTACGTCACGCTGGTTTCGGAAGTAAATTCCCCATTCATTTAGAGCGTAGACATTAACTAAATCTTACTTTTAAACCATTTCTGCTGATTATGTCTTACCGTCAATTTCCCGGATTGTTCAATATAACGGCCGTTCGCAAACTATGTCGTTTTTCTGGACCAGCTTTGAGTATATTTTACGTTTTAGTATTTTTTTTGTGAACATACCAGCACTGGCACTGTTTAAAAACTCCACGTCCCATAATTCCCTCCGAACGAGCAGCCTTGTCTCCAAACGTTGTCATATAACGTTAGCCAGCAGTAGCACACAGCTCCGTTTTTAAACACTTTTTTCTAACGTTAGCTAGCTAGCTTGAAGGACTAAAAGCTAGAATTGCTTTATGTGGTTAACCGTAGCATAGTTTCTGACCTTGTCGGGCAGGCTTCTCAACTTAGCAAGCTAACGTTAGCTCGTCTTCAGCAGCAATACTCCCATCTGCAAAAAATGTCCAGACAGATGAGATGATGATATCTTATTGGTTGAGAACCACCCGTGCGTTGCAGTACTGAATATGTAGTCCGTTAAAGTGGACAACAAGTCGAACTACAATCATTAATGCATTACTTTAAAAAATAAAAATTGGAACATGCGATATATGGTCTTTTTCCTTGTACCACACAGGCTAATCCAGGAACGTTTCGGCTAATTCTATAAATCAGATTTCAGGAAATAGTCAATAGTCTCCGAAGCCCATTCTATCTTCCATAGGGAATTTACTTCCGAAACCAGACTCCTCCCATGACTGACATACTCACTTGAGTACTCTATATGAAGATTTGACACTGTCAAGTATTCACTAAACACTACTAGTGTGTGATTCACTATATTGCAGTGTTGAACCTAATACCCTATATGAAGATTTGACACGGTCAAGTGTTCATTAAACACTACTAGTATGTGATTCACTACTGTAGCGTTGAACTTAAGTGTTCATTAAACACTGCTACCAGTGTGATTTCCTACACTATATTGTTGAATTGAACACCTTTTGTAAGTATTTGACACTGTCAAGTGTTCAATAAATGCTACTATCAATGTGATTCACTATTAGAGTGTTGAACTGAACACCGAACGTGAAGGTTACACACCCAGAGTGTAGTTCTCACTCAAATTTCTGTTTCATTAGCTGAGTTGTTATCCAATTGATCACCTACAGGAAAACATGACACTGATTTTAAATGATGGCACCATTTAAATTTTATTTTGTGATAACAAATCATGAGACTCAATATTAGAAACAATAGTGTTTACTTGCTGTAATTTCACTAAGAGCCTGGCTGAAAACAAGAATTCACCTTACAAGTCCCACTGTTGGTTTACATGTCAAATTAAAACATCAATGCTCATCAATGCACATCAGCAATTGTTGCTGCACGAGAAAGTCCTACATCAAATATATAGGCCAAATGCATACAAAAATGCACCGGATGTCTGTGGGAAAACACTGCATTTTAACATTTTAAACAGTTTAACATTTTTTTCTGACATGAAGATTTTCAATGAATCACCTGAGATTAAACATTCATTTAACCCCTTGATGCAGATGGCAAATTTCACCTATTTAGGGGGTGCTCTGTTTAAGGCTTTATAACTCCAGGTGTGAGCATCACATAAACTTGCTAAATGGCTTAAATGAAACAAGACAGGTGTACCATTTACAATACAAAGTTAGATTTGTTTATTTTCATAATTTAAGTCAAAATAAAGTGCCACAAATGCAAAGAAACTTTGGAATTTAAAAAAAACAACATTTTTTTTAAATTTTGCTGAGAGCTACATAAGTGAAATCGATAATATATATACATTTCCTGGATCATAAACTCACGTCCAAAAATCTGAGGATGATATGCAGAACTACTAAAGGTCTATGATGCAAAATATAGCAGTGTACCCTGTTGTCCATTAGTGTCTCCAAATCTATCCAAATGGATAACTTGTACACTGCTCTAAATAAAAAGAAATTATGATATATTTAACTACAAATCAACAGTTTTGGCTCATAAAACTCACTTTTGCATCATTTTCAAGTGGGAATTACTATATTTTCATCAGTATAAGGGGGTAGATATCTATGGGTCCAAAACCCCTATGCAAAACATGTCATAAAATCAATAAAATTAGTTTTGTCCATTATAAAGCATATACATTTGCTCCTTCTGATGGCTTAAGATTAAAAAAAACATTGATATCACAGTGTTGCATACACCTAAATATGTAGCCTAATCATTCACTCTTGTACCTCAATAAAACATCACTTGTCCCTGTACTCTACAGTATGTATACTTTTGTCCTGGGATTGCATTTTTCTGTATTTTTTTAATTTTCCTATTCATAATGACTCCAAGGAAATTTTTACCTTAATCAACCACGTATCAGCGCACAGTAAATTGGAATGAGCATTTGTCATGCCCTAAGAGACAAGTATATACGCCATAGCCTATATTATGTACGATAACATGAACATAAAATAGTATTCCACCATCTGCAAAATTCTGCCAAATGTTCTATCTTCAATGAACATCGGTAGCCTACATCAAAAATACATTTAACGATTGCACTACAGTATGTGAAATGCATTCAAAATGCGAAAATAACAATAGGGCTATCAAACATTTTGGAAAGACAGTGCTCGGGTGGAAACACAAACGTACATATGTAGCCAGCGAGACCAACGGTATTTTAGACGCAAAAATACTTACATATCGGAAAAGGGAAACTCCCCTCCGTAATGCGTATTCTGTAGCGCTTGCGTAATACTAGACCGTTAAAAGGAAAACTGCCGTTACGCTGGGCTGTAGTAAATTGTACGAAGCACCGAAAAAGACATGGAATATACCGTTGCTAAGGTTATAATTTACTCTATTGGATAAAAAAGCCGACAATTAAACCAGAATGAACTGTAATGAATGAGACAGGCTTACAGGGCATGGGGGTATTACGCGTCAACGTTTCAGATAGGGTAATAGCGGTATAAAGTGTTGTATATTTCTCAAACCGATTGTACCAGTCAATAAATGACCACTGACATAGACATAGACGTTATTGTCCACTATGTCACGCATGGGTAGGTATAGACTAGGTGGGGGGTTGCTTGTTAAATGGACTTGCTACGGGGAAATAGTGACACTTAGAAACTCCGTATTCAGCAGAAATCGTCACAAATCGTCTACCAATAAAGTTAAAACACAGAGTTTGTGATTTCCACTAATAGTTTGACTGCAGTAGCAACAAATGTCTCAGTTGAGCAAAAAGGTCCCGCCGGCTTCACCTTCTACGCAAAGGAGTTCAATGAAACAGTACACTGGCACTATCTACAAATTAGGCTCTTCATAACCATATGTTGTTTGCAGGTTAAAAAAAAAGTAAATCTTTAAGTATAAGCAGTGACACATTTCCCCCAGGTTCTTCTCTCACATGGTATGCATGAAAATGCTCAACAAAAGAAACAGTCTGCAAATCACAGTCCAGTAAAAAAATACTGTTCCTTCTCTAAAACAATATCCAGGATTTTACTAAACACAGGAATTTCCTCCAAAACTTTGCTACAAATCAGAAGACCTGGGTGATATTCAATTCCTGAGTACCTAATCCAAGAGACAACATTTTTCTCACAATCCAAAGTGACTTGGAGTTTTTCAGCTATGATTTCACACTGAGGTAGATCTCTTGTTCTCTTGTTGTTACTGGTAAAGACTCCCAATGAAACACTATAGCAACTTGATGTTTTTGGGCAAGTGACTTTGTGAGATTTTTGAAGTTCTTCACACTGTGCTTTGCCTCAAAACTCATAGCCCAGACAAGAAGCAATGGACCAATTTTTCTGATGCACATCGGGTAATGGACCATGAAATGATCTTTGGGAATCAAACTACGTTCTAGGTACACCTCTTTGAAAAGCTTATGATGCTCTCTGATTAAGTGCTTAAGATAAAATGTCAAACCATCTGTAATCACTGGAGAAAAAACTATATTAATTATCTGTAACAATAGAATTCCTGTTCCCATGACTTACAATATCTACAAATATTAAAGGTATATTTGTGATTCAACAAAATGTCTGAATTGCAATGATCCCTAGCCCATTGCCAGGTTGATCAAGATTTAGTTGTGTAGGACGATTTTTTCATTCCATATATCCGTAATTATAGGAGTAAATCCTATTGCTAATGTCTTGCTTTGAGATCACACAATCAGAGAGATATCCAATAAGTAATGTCATTTCATATTGGCCCACTCCTTCTAAAATATCGTGCATTATATCAACAGCTTAATTATCGGAAATATGGAAAAACGTCAAATCATTTAGTAAACGTGTTCGTTTCACTCCAAAAGATGATGGCAACATTGGATCTGCCGTCAAGTCATTGTAATGTTGGCCAACAAAGCTTTGCTGCGCAAGGTTATGTTCGGATTATCTTCACTGAATGTTGACTGTGATGCTGTCTTATCCAGAAACGGTGAAAGCAGAAACAACAACAAAAAAGTGGCACTGAAAGATTCCATGAACGCAAGAAGTCTGTGCCTACCAAGATTATCTCCAGTGACTTGGGCAACGGTACCATAGATGGGTTTATCAGAGAAAGGAACTTCAAGCCCTGAGTTCTCAAGAATTTTTATGTCATCAACAAGAGGTTTTAGTATTGCCTCAAACCCATACTTTTTCACGTTGTGAGTGGAACAGTGAAATAAGGTGAATGTTCATTAGAGCCGAATTAAGCTTTGGAGAAAGGTTTCTTAGAATTAAATATATGGCCCCAAGTTTGTGGATTCCCTGCTTAGACCCTAAGGGATTTGCAGTCTCAAAATTATCATGAAACAGTTGTATTTGCAGCCCTGTAGCTGTGCAATTACATTACATTACAGGCATTTAGCAGATGCTCTTATCCAGAGCGACTTACACAACCTTTTAGCATATTATCCATTTATACAACTGGATATATACTGAAGCGATTCAGGTTAAGTACCTTGCTCAAGGGTACAACAGCAGTGTCCTACCTGGGAATCGAACCTCCAACCTTTCAGTTACAAGGCCAGTTCCTTAACCATTATACTACACAGTTGTTGCTGTATCACAAAATTCACCAGCATCAGATTGCAGATCAGAGCTACCAACCAATAAAGTGGATCTTTCAACACAAATCGTTTCATTAGTGTGTATACTAAGAAGGTTTTTCCTAAAGCCTGCAAACGTACTAAAAGAGAGGCAACATCCATCCTGTGCACATACTAGATGTCAATTTTATAGACTGTAGTCTGCACAAAGGTGTACATGCTGTTCAAAGACTCATGGAAGGATGTTGCAAAAACAAAATGCGCCTTAAAAAGCTCATCAAAGGCAGATAATGAAGACATTGCCTGGCATGTCTGTCTTTTTCGTCCATCATTATGTAGAAGTTATGTATGCAGTTTTTCGCAGTGCCGACTGCCAGGAGGTAAGGCTGATTGTTTCTTTGTGTTATTGGTGTGTTCTTCAAGACTGCGGCATGACTAAAAAAATTAATAAAGCATAAACAGGAGATGATCAGAAACCCCCAACAGCAGATCATCCAGTACCCAACCTCGCCTGCTATCTCCTGAGAACAGGAAAACCATATCAATATCCCTCCAGCATGGAGCTAAAACACAGCTGTGATCTTGGACCAGACATTGGCCATACTACAGTATGTGACAGTAGACTATGTGTACAGCAGAGCACCTGCTGTCTCCTGAAGATCAGGAAGACCATATCGATATCCCTCCGACAAGGAGATAGAACACGGCTGTGATCTTGGACCAGACATTGGCCATACTAACATTATGTGACAGTAGACTACAGTGCATCCGGAAAGTATTCACAGCGCTTCACTTTTTCCACATTTTGTTCTGTTACAGCCTTATTCCAAAATTGATTAAATTCATTTTTTCCCTCAAAATTCTACACACAACACCCCATAATGACAATGTGAAAAAAGTTTTTTTGAGATTTTTGCAAATTTATTAAAAATAAAAAAATAAAATTTCTCATTTACATAAGTATTCATACCCTTTGCTTTAACGTATTTTTAAAGTATCATATTTCATATTTGGTCACATATCCTTTACATGCTGTTACTTCCTGAAATCTGTGACCATCAACATCAAAAAACTGTCGATATCTTATTTTCAGGTACTGTTACAAGCGATACTATAACCTCTCTGCATTTGAATGGATCTCTATGGAAATTGGGGGCTGAAACTAGATTCAGCTGTAAATTACACTGGTACAGTATGGAACACATGGCTGGCTAAATGGCTGTAAGTTATCAAGGGTCTGAGCTATCAAACGAGCCCCAAACCATCACTCTGTTGCCAGATATGGAGTAGATGTGGAGGGATCACTTTAAGGGTTGTTTCTCCTGACTTTTTTCCCCATAGAGTTCTATAGGAAAATGAGTCCGGAGAAATAACCCTTGCAGTGATCCATCCACATCTACTCCATATCTGGCAACAGAGTGATGGTTTGGGGCTCGTTTGATAGCTCAGACCCTTGATAACTTACAGCCATTTAGCCAGCCATGTGTTCCATACTGTACCAGTGTAATTTACAGCTGAATCTAGTCTCACCCCCCAATTTCCATAGAGATCCATTCAAATGCAGAGAGGTTATAGTATCGCTTGTAACAGTACCTGAAAATAAGATATCGACAGTTTTTTGATGTTGATGGTCACAGACTTCAGGAAGTAACAGCATGTAAAGGATATGCGACCAAATATGAAATATGATACTTTAAAAATACGTTAAAGTAAAGGGTATGAATACTTATGTAAATGAGAAATTTTATTTTTTTATTTTTAATAAATTTGCAAAAATCTCAAAAAAACTTTTTTCACATTGTCATTATGGAGTGTTGTGTGTAGAATTTTGAGGGAAAAAATGAATTTAATCAATTTTGGAATAAGGCTGTAACAGAACAAAATGTGGAAAAAGTGAAGCGCTGTGAATACTTTCCGGATGCACTGTATGTGTACAGCAGAGCACCTGCTGTTTCCTGAAGATCAGGAAGACCATATCGATATCCATCCAGCACAGAGACAGAACTTGCCTGTGTTCTTGGATTAGACATTGGCCATACTACGCAATGTGACGCCTAAGTAGGCTATGTGTAGCCTGGCTGCCCTGGCCATGTGGCTTATACTATCTAGTGAGAAAAGCTATGTGTAACAACAGGCTACCTGTTGCTTCCTGAAGATCAGAAAGTCCTGAATCGATATCCCCATTAATCACTGCACGAGAAACCTGATGACAGCGGGATCGAAAAAGGACATACAAATTTTTTAGTCAGTACCCAGGGACCACCATATTTTATTTATTATTATTAAATACTGTATATTTTTTAAGCAAGGAGCAAATGTCAACAGCACAGATGACAGAATTTTGAACAGAACCTGCTGGACGAGCCATTGCCGGCATCGTTCATGAACAGAGGCTTATGAGGGGTCGCGGTCATAGTGACACTCACATTTGATATCGGTAGCAAACCCCCCCCCCCAAAAGTCTTACCCGGATATGTTATGTGACTAGTGGAGCATCCACTATACAACAGTTGTTGTATAGTGCCAATTCCCCTCGCCACTCAAGAGACGATGTGACGAAATGCAATGCTATTGTATTCCTGAATCAACCTATTTTTATGTGAACCTTGCGATTTGAAGCCAGGCCACACTGTGGCCATATGGAATACCATCAGAAGCAAGCTATTAGTGTCAACTTGCCATAAGGATTTGATTAACATTACAATGCTTAGCCATTTGAATTATTTGCCATTAGAAATGGTTTGCCTTTAGAATAAAGCAATAATCCCAAGATTCCATCAGATATACATAGCCTATAAAGCAGAATAAGCCTTGCTGTAAGAATTTAACCGGGCGATCCAGCAATATGCAATATCCAGCAATCCATCAGATATGCAATATGAAGCGGCAAGGTGAAACTTAATAGCAGCAGCTTTACGATCCATGAGAGCTCCTGAGCCTTTGAGCACGATAAAGGTTTGTTTTGTTAAAGCTATAAGACGTAGGCAGTAATCCAATACTCAAGAGTCTTCCCAAGTTTTTTAAAATTTGGCACATTTCGATTTGTTCCCCTCTTCAAGTATTGTCTTATGTTTTTTATTCCCACATGTAGAGCTTCACATTTCATTTGCCAGGTTCCCACCCACTTCTGAATTATTTTAAGAACCGTTAATATTTTATTTATATCTCAGGAAAAAAATGAAGTTTAGCTGAGAGCAGATTATAGTAGGTTACGGTTAGCCAATTAATAATGGAAGCGGACTCTTATGACAGTTAGGTTTTGCTCCTGAGAGGGCGGAAAACCAAATAAAAACCTCCCGTCAGTAAGAAGGTGGCCAAATTAGTTAACTGGCTGCTAGCCGAGGGCTTAACGAAGGAAAGTGGAAAATTCCCTCTCTGCCCCTTAGCAGCAACAAAGATTTTTACCTTAGGAGCGAATCAGTTTAACCGGTTTGATATGGATTTTAGAACTCTAACTAATATCGATTACAAACTGAAGCACAATGTTATCCTCCTCCGTACTTTCCAAACGCTAACAACTCTTCCACTAACTCTACCTCCAAAAAGGAAATGCACGCCTACAGCAGGCACGCGCAGAGCAGCAGTTGAAGTAGCACCTATGCAGAGGGAGTGACTTGCGGAAAACCAGACCCATGGTAGCATTGACTTGCCTTGAAAAAGCCTGAAAGACTTATACAGGAGCAAACAGCGCTGGTAGCAGGCAGGAAGTGAGCGTCAAAATTTTGCCCCTTGCTTTTAGAGTGTAAGCTACGCACCAACAGTGCCCCGCCAGCAACAGTTGCAGACACCGCATACACCAATGCAGCCTCCAAATGCATATAACACGCACACAAAGCTTTTTAGCTTCAGAGCAGATCCGCACACACTAGCATTTATTTTAGTTGGTCTAGCTGCAGAGCACATAAGCTAAAGGTCTTACGCACTGGCCATACTCATTTACAAGAATAAATCGCATGTTGAAAACAAAATGCAAGCTCCTTATTGTTCATAAATCTTGCACATCAAATTAAAAATTTATTTTGCAAAAAGGCAGCATTTTTATTCTGACTCCAGTCATTATGTAACGCTGCTTTTGCTTTAGCTGCATTGAGCACGCATTGAGAAATATGAAATGTGAAAACGATTCCTGCAGAGTAATGCAGCATTTACATTTAGCCAGTGCGTATGCTCTGGTTCCAAAAAGCACCATAGTCTAACATGGCAGCCTCCATGAATTGGCTTCATGCGCCAATGAGCAGCTCCCATAGGAATCCACGGAACTGGCAAGCTGTTTCCAGTTCGTATACATCTCGATGATACTGCTACCATGTGAACGGACGATTATAGATTTGACAAGATATACAACTGGCGCTTTGCCCTATTTTTTCAGTTAGCTTAGCAATTGAAGTTACATAACGTAGCTTATGCTTAGAGCGCGCGCATCAGACTGGCGCTAAAAACTGATTGACCTCCGGCCATTCAATGGTTTTTTGGTGTGAACGCAGCATAATTGTTTAGCCGTCTGATGGTAAATGGGTGTATGCAGCTTTAATGAGGGTTCATGGGTAGGGTAGCTTTTTAAGATGTCCTGATTGATCCGTGTGAGTAAGAGCAGACAAGGACATGATGGAAGGAAAACAAACAGTCAAAAACGAAGTTGGTTAGCGTGTGAGTGTGTTTTGCAGCTGGTTTTAAGGTCTCTCCCTCTAAACTGTAAGCTGTACAATGTTCATTGGTGTAAATAAAATAAAGAGCCACATGAACGAAACCTGCGTCCTCACCATTTGCATGGGACCGTAACGTTGATAAGTTGGGCATTACCCCGAAGCTGTGAGCTAGCAGCTTGGTCCTGAAACCGGAAAATAGTACGCCATTAGCAACTTCGGTTCCCCCGTGTCTCCAACTACGGCTCGGAGGTTAGACGGGAAAAGGTGACACATATTTGTGTGCAAGGTAGGCTGCCAGAGAATGCATAGCATTACATAAGCATTTGAGCTAGCCACCATGAGCGATAATCGGGTAACTTAAGAATTCCAGTTTAGCTTCCGGGTTCTATTTTGCAGTAGCTGGGCTACAACAACAGGAGTATCTCTCTGTAATAATGTGCAACATAACATTTCCCAATGGGATACAAATACCTAACATTTAACATGACAAAACAGTAGCAGTATAAACTAGCGAAATATCCCAAATGAGTCACAATTACATATTAGCTTTTACGAACCTCCTGACAGGTATCGTTAGCCTAGCTAATCCACCAACAACCACAATGTAACTTTACCAAAGTCACGTTTTACAGGAGGGCGTCAGCAAAGCACATTAGCCCGTGTAAACATCCAATTAATGTTTTAAAGCAGATGGTGTAGCTCCCGGGGCTCATGTAAAACATGTTATAAACTCATGTAAGTGAGGATTAGGTAAAATGTGTATTTTCTGAATCCAGCGGTTCCAACAGTCAATGCCCTTGTTGAAACGTTCAGCACTCTGAATACTGAACACAAGCAATATTGCGTGCTAGAACCCCTCACTTATCCTACATTCAAAATAAGTTTTACGTTATTTAATTTAATAATTATTATTAAAAATGACAATCATCAATTAAATCGCCAGACATTTAAAAAACCAGACATTAATTTGAATATACCAGTAAAGAGAGAGAGAGCCCGATAAGCCAGAAGTTTCCAATATTATTTACCCTCCAGCTGAACAGGAACCACCAGCGAAAAAATGAAAAGGAAAAACTTCTTCTCCAAACCAACTCCAAACTGAACTGAACTTCTTTCCTTCAGCACTCATAAATACCAACACAGGAAGGACATCCCTGTCCTGATTGGGTTAATGTGTTGTAACGTTGTAACTGCGTGAGTGAAAGGCAGCCTACTCCCAACAGTGTCTCTACCAATTCTGCACAGCGTGCGGGGGCTCTGTCTCCTGTGACAGGCAACTGGACGATCCACAGGTGGCAAAGTGCGGTCAGGGCCTCTCTTCTGACAGAAGGGGAAGCACCTCTTTCCCTGTCGGAATCCATTTTGGCTTCTTGAGCTCGGGTCCAGTTGGGTGGACTGCTGACAGCAGTCACTTAGGCTAGCTTTCCGCGGCAGGGTATGGGTCCGGTTGCACTTGTGCCTCTGGGGGTCCTTCAGGGAGTTGCAGGAGAAGACTGTGGGACTTGAGGGCTTAAGCCTTATCACTCAGAGGGGAACACTGCATGTTATAAGCACTTAGTCCATTCAGGGGAACCTTACAGACAGGATTTACCATCCACAGGATTGCCAGTCCAAATAATCACATGAATAGGGCAGACTTGTCCATAAGTGTCCAGGAACAGCATTGGAAGGGGCACCTACACTCTAGAAAAGGGACTTAAAAACATGGGCATAGTCTTATGTTAAAAGGTGGTTGTAGGGATGTGGGGAGGGGGGCGCCAGTTTGACCTCCTAGAACTCCAGTGCGGTTAATGGCAGTCCTTTGGCAGCGGAGGGCCACAGCGTTCAGCAAACCAGCATGACAGAAGGCATCCTGTCATCTTGCTTCTTCCGCATGTGGATGCCCCTTAACCATGCCCGTCTCATCTCTGTCCAGGGTTCTATGCCAGTTTTGGCTTTGGTTCCCTCTCTGCACAGCTGGGCTGATCGTTGCTCGTAGGTCTCCAGTCCATCACTGCTCTCTGAACACTTCTGACATCGGAAAGGGGTCTTGCACTTTCCCTGGATGACGTGTGTTTGTGAAATTTGCAGGTGTGGCTCGGGGGTGGAGAGATAAGGGTGTGGGCAAAGAGATAAGGGTGTGTGCTGTTCCAACTTGGCTGCATCCACCTTGCTTTGGAGTGCAAGACAACACTCTGGCGGAGACTTTGAGGGCCCGAGGGGTGGTAAAACGGCCGGTGGTTGGCTTCCTGCTCCGTTTCCCCCGGGGTCTCTTTGCAGCTCTGATAGGGGAGCGAGGCTTTCGCAGAGGCCCCCCTATCTCCTCCGTCACATGAACTGTGGAAGTTGGAGAGTGCACAGAGCACACCCCTTCTGCCTGTGCAGCAGACAGAGGTTCCCCGGATTCAGCAGGAGGAGAAGAGAAGTCCACAAAGGGGTTGGGTGGGGTCCTCGGTCTGGATGGACTGGTCTGTGGGGGCTGACTCCACTTGCTGGGGTGCGTAGACCTCTCCACCTGGCAGGGCTGATGGGCCAATAGAAGCCGGTTCCGCATCCTGCGGTTCAACGGTCTCCTCACCAGGTTGGGCTGCTATGTCTGCAGTAGCAGGTTCTGCCTCCAGGGGTTCGCCAGTCTCCTCACCAGGCTGGGCTGCTGTGTCTGGAGTAGCAGGTTCTGCCTCCAGGCGTTCGACGGTCTCCTCACCAGGCTGGGCTGCTGTGTCTGCAGTAGCAGGTTCTGCCTTCAGGGGTTTGATGGTCTCCTCACCAGGCTTAGCCGAAAGGACTGCAACAGCCGATTCCACGTCCTGTGAGGTCACATCCTCTGCGGTTGAGCTGTTTCCCCCAAATTCCTCAAGGGAAGGGGGGATCACCAGAGGTGGAGCTGCATTGTCTGTGGAGGTGACAAAATCCACAGAATTGTCCAAGCCTGAAGGGGGGGGGGGGGTGAGTCAATAGAGAGTGGTGTATTGTCCTAGGTGTGGGGTGGTGCCTGGGTTGTGGCTGGGATGGAACCATCCACTGGGCCTACCAGCGCAGGCTGAACTGCCACAGAAGAAACTTGTTTGGCCGTTAACTTCTGATTTACAGTGGTGCTTTTCCGAAGCCAGTTTCCACATCTGGTTTACCTCATCCCATGCCTGCTTTGATCGACAGAGGTAGAGAAAATGCTGTCTTTTCTCTAGGTACAACTTTATCCCTTGGACAATCCTGCGCTTGGTTTCATCACTATCAGGAGAAATCATATAGTCCAAATACTCAGTCTGCAGGTTGTAAAGTGCATCCTCCTTAAGCTGGTCCATTGCATTGAGCTGTTCTGCAAATTTTGGGCACTGGGCTACCAAGTATTGCCGTTCTGAGATCATGAGGTACCACCAAATTCTTTGGTAGGTAAGTCGAACAGTAACCTGGTGGAATGAATCAACAAGCCAAAACAAGGTCTAAATCAGGTCTTAGAATTAAATAATTTTATTAAATGAAAAACAGTCAATTAGAATAATGACTTAAAATCATACATTCACTAATGAATGTAGGCTGACTACTTATAAATTACAAAAAGGAAGACATTAAACCTGACATTAATTTGAATATATAAGTTGCCAATATTATTTACCCTCCAGCTGAACAAGAACCACCACCAAAAAAAGAAAAACTTCTTCTCCAAACTGAACTGAACTTCTTTCCTTCAGCACTCATAAATACCTCCACAGGAAGGGCATCCCTGTCCTGATTGGGTTAATGTGTGAGAAAGGGGGGGGGTCATATTTGTGGGGGTGAGTAAGAGAGAGACAGAAGGAGAGGGGGGGAAAGCTTGAGATGGAGGAGCTGGGTAGTTTACTTATATCTAAATATTAGATATCCTACACCCCTTAGCTACATACAGTTTAAGTCGGAAGTTTACATACCACTTAGGTTGAAGTCATTAAAACTCATTTTTAACCACTCCACAGATTTCATATTAGCAAGCTATAGTGTTGGCAAGTCAGTTAGGACATCTACTTTGTGCATGACACAAGTAATTTTTCCAACAATTGTTTACAGACAGATTATTTCACTTTTAATTCACTATATCACAATTCCAGTGGGTCAGAAGTTTACATACACTAAGTTGACTGTGCCTTTAAATTTTTTATATTTGGTCGCATATACTTTGGCTTTGCATGCCATGACTTCCTGATGTCTGTGACCCAACAACATCAAAAGACTCTTGATATCTTATTTTCTGGTACTCTTACACGCAATACTATAACGTCTCTGCATTTGAATGGATCTCTATGGGAATTGGGGGATGGGACTAGATTTAGCTATAAATTATGCTGGAACAGTATGGAATGCATGATTGGTAAAATGGCTATAAGTCATCAAGGGTTTGAGGTATCAAACAACCCTCAAACCATCACTCTGATGCCAGATATGCAGTAGATATAGATGGATCATTTTAAAGGTTGTTTCTCCTGACAAATTTTCCTATTGAACTCTATGGAAAAATAAGTCAGGAGAAGAAACCCTTCGAGTTATCCATCCATATCTACTGTATTTCTGGCAGCAGAGTGACGATTTATGGTTTGTTTGTTACGGTTCCGAGTATGAACTGGACCCAAATGCACGACACACAAGGAATTCCAATAACTTTATTGCTTCGACAAGACTTCCTCCTGAAGCATAGGGAGAGAGACAGACAAGACAGAAACCAGATATGGATTGCAGGGGATCAGCGGGAGCGGGTGAGGCCAGGGACTGGATAGTGGCAGGAATCCGGGCTGGTTGAGCAGAGGAGGAGCGGGGAGCGGGAGACCGGGCAGAGTGGTGTGGGCACGAACAGCTGCAGGATAGCAGACCGGAAGCACCGGCTGGGTGCTCAAACAGCAGCAGGCTTGCAGAACTGGAGCACAGGCAGGATGCACGCACAGCAGCAGGCTTGCCGGACTGGAGCACAGGCAGGATGCTCACACAGCTGTAGGTGGGCAGAACTGGAGCACAGACAGATTGGACAAACAGCTGCAGGCTGCTAGACTTGGAAGTAGAACAGAGTTAGTAACAGCGAGGCAGGACAGAATGAACAGCGTGTTGACGCTGTTCCTGGCGAGAGCTAACTAAAGCTGGACAAGACTGGAAATAGCGAGTTAACGCCGATTCAAACTAGAGATTCTAGCAGGCAGGACAGGACTAGATACCGAGTATCAAAACGAGACAAGACCAGGGTATTACTACAAAGAGACTTAACGAACTGGCACAGGACAAAGAACACCGGGTGACTAAATACAAGAGTTAATAGGTATCAATTAAGTGCAGCGTGCGAATGTATGCGTGAGTGATTAACGGAGCAGAGAGTGTGCAGAATGCATGCGGAGAGAAGGAAAGGGATAGGCGGACACAGAGCAGTGGAACAGAGTGATACGAAAGGGAAAACCACGCCCAGCCTGCAGCACGGGGGAAACAATCAGGAATACAAACAAACACGATACGAGAGGAAACAGGTAAAACATGGGACACAAACGGACGGGAGTGAGAGCATCACATTGTTTGATACATCAGACCCTTGATGACCTAGAGCCTTTTAGCCAACCATGTGTTCCATACTGTTCCAGTGTAATTTACAGCTAAATCTAGTCACACCCCACAATTCCCATAGAGATCCATTCAAATGCAGAGACGTTATAGTATCGCTTGTAAGAGTACCAGAAAATAAGATATCAAGAGTCTTTTAGTGTTGTTGGGTCACAGACATCAGGAAGTCATGGCACGCAAAACCAAAGGATATGAGACCAAATATTAAAAATTTAAAGGCGCAGTCAACTTAGTGTATGTAAACTTCTGACCCACTGGAATTGTGATATAATGAATTAAAAGTGAAATAATCTGTCTGTAAACAATTGTTGGAAAAATGACTTGTGTCATGCACAAAGTAGATGTCCTAACTGACTTGCCAACACTATAGTTTGCTACCATGAAATCTGTGGAGTGGTTAAAAATGAGTTTTAATGACTTCAAACTAAGTGTATGTAAACTTCCGACTTCAACTGTAGGTCTTTCGCTGAACTGTTTTCAGCTGCCATGCTAAATAGCCGGTGCCACTTTCAGAATCATAAAAATGTTCCTAAAGCAAACGGGGGAAAGAAAAATATATTCTAAGTAAAATTGCAAAATATCCCAGTTAAAAGGCATAACACTTATGCAATTAATGTTTTAATATAGCCTATGTATCAGCTTATTTAGTGCTTTATACTTTATGCATGGTGTATTTTTTTTCAACTGTCTTTTTTAAACGCTGTAAACTAATTTATCTTTTTGGGATATTGAAGTTACTGAATCTCAATCTGAAAATAGCAGTCTGTTGGGAGATTATGTATTGTACTCACATAGCCTTTCTTTGAAAAGGGGTCTTTCAGTGATGGAAAGAGTGTAACTATCCCCAATGCATGACGTTCTCTCAGATAGTTTGAGGGAAACCTGCTATTTTATCCAAATAGACAATGAAAACCGATAAGCAAACACAGGAAATATTTAATATTTTCTAAAAACCAATGACCATTCAATAGCTGAAATTCATAATGTTGATGCTAGTTAATCACATTAAAATTACCCATCAGTTTCAGTCATGTGTGCTACCAAGATGTTCACCATCTGTCTCCTAGTCGAGTCAGTAAGATGGCCTGTTACTTTGTATTCATCCAGAATTTTGTCATCTGGCTTATCTGCCAAAATGTTCTTCACCAACTTTTAAAATGGAAAGCTTGAACCAAAACACTATGTAAACCATTGAAATTCCACTCATCAGATTATTGTAACATTATCCATACAACAAAACAAAATTACATCAACTACATAAATATAGCCAAATACCCAAAGGCATTGACAAGCCGATACTTCACCTCTCTTGCCCCATTAAGTATCATTATCACAATTGGGTACGTTTACATGCACACTAATACTCCGATCTGAACCCGGTTATGGCAATACTCTGGTTACTGAAATGGTCATGTAAACACCTTTATCCGATAATGTAAGGTCATAATCCGTGTTTTTGAAACCCGATTAACACCCCTGGTTTTTTGGCCAAACTTTCGATTTTTTGCAGCATGTAAACACCTTTCTCCGGTTTCTTTCGGCTTTTTAAAACTACGCATGTCAGGCAGAAGAGGTGGTGTAACGTCAAAAAGATTCCACCCGTCAACATTTGCTATGCCTGGGGTTCCTTCAGCATCTCACTTCCAGAATTTTATTATTAAATTTGCATTTCACCGGTGAAAATATATTGTTCAGTGTTACGTGCTTGTGTTTGTACTAGCTAGTTTGTGGCTAGCACCTTAAATAACTGAAATTTTCGGGAAATTCGCCAGATTTAGAGATCGGTAAAGCTAGCTAGTACAATAATATAAATCAACCACTACTAGCAATTAGCTATAAATAAGTAGCTATAATAATTACTAGCTAGCTATAATAATAATAATAATAGCCTACTAACGTAAGTTTTTGACGGGCGGATCATTTTTGTCCTTACAATGGGAAGCAGTTTTCCACAGAGCTGATTATGGAGAGAATCATGTAAACGCGGCTTTTGGAGTAATCACATTTCTTATGTCCATGTGAACGCAATAAGTTAAATAATGGCGTAAGCTGATCGTTTCCAGTAATCGGATATTGCTGTGCATGTAAACGTACCATGTGGTCTTTTGAGAAGTAGTCTAGCCCCATCTTGTCCACTGTCTGATAAGGACAGCGTGTCGGTGCATGAAGAGGGTGAGGGGCGTGCACACGGAGAACCTGGGAAAGCTAAAAAGAAAGCAACATTTACACAAAAATATAATAAACCTGCAACAATACTAATACTACTACTAATAATAGTAATAATACCTAATAATAATAATAATAATAATAATAATAATAATTGTAATATGACCTTCGTTTGAGTCTCTGATAATCCATACAATGTCTCCTCTCTCACACAGAAGCTCACTGAAAATATCCTCTTCAACTTCTGTGCCACTGTCTTCAAACACATGCATGTCACAGTAGTCGGGGATGCAAAATTTCCGTTTGACTGGAGGAAAGATAAAATAACTTAGTATTGAAAATTAGAACATTTTTGTCATCTAATGGGCAATTTTTGTTAATCCTTCAATCACATACTGGTGATGTAACGTAATTACTTTACTGAATTAAAAAAAATAAAATAATTATTGGTCATTTAACGTGGCGAAGTATGAGAAAACACGATCGTCCTTGAGAATAATTAACTTGTCCCTGACTTGAGGTCCCACTTGTTCCCTGACTTACATGCTACACAACACTACCTCTGCCCAATTAAACATTTTCAAATACAGAAAAAACTGACTATTGACTGCAATGTTTACACTGTTCATAAGTTGGCTAGCTAGCTAATCCATTGTAAATAACTTAAAATGCGGCTAATTCAGTCTCAAATAACATTTAAAAAGCTCATCGAGAAATTCGATGTACGATGCATTGATCTTAATGTACTTCTTGTTTGCTTGATACTGAACCTCATGCCGAGTCTTCCTGGATTTGTAAATAAGTTTGGTCACGACCTAACCAAGAGGAGAGAAAAAAATTGAGTTTTCAAAGCATCAAGAAATAGCTGTAGCAATCAAACACCATTGGGGAGCCTAAACATATTGTGATTAACAAGGTAACGTTAGATTACTCCGTTGATTGTTTGTGAAAGTTTTCTCTTACTATTCTGGGGTGGCTTTCCTGATTCTGATGTGTCTTCAGAACTTTCGACACACTTCACAATCTTTTTGAAGACATGTCTTGAAATTTTCACGACTCTTTCCCAAAGTATATTGTGGACTGAATATTTCAAGACTTTTTTTTAATTTTTTTTTTACTTTTAACTTTCACAACAAACTTCGATAGTCGATGAGTTGTGATCATCTTTGAATATTTTTTTCTTTCCTTTTTGTTTTAAATCTGATCAAACCTAACTGACAAAGAAAATACAGAGACAAAGAGAAGAGCGAGAAAGAAAAATAAATATAATAAGTAAATAATAGGCCCGTCAGGCAGCCTAACTCCTCCACTGACAGTGAATTCATCTTTGGCGTATTGGTTAGCGCCGTGGCCTCTCCCCCTGAAGTTTAGTGGTTTGAGGCCCACCAGAACCTCGTTCGTTACATAAGCAACAAAAGAAAAACAAAATAATTTAATATTATCTTAACTATATAATGCTTTTGGCAAACTGATAGGATCCATTTATTGCTGTCTGCATTTATTGAAATAATTTTGCCTATTGTGAATGTACAATGTACATGTCAGGTCACAATAAGTCCTTATAAACCATATGATGGGATAATTGATTACACCTGCTCTAGACTAAGTTGTTGTTGTTGTATCTATCACATAGATTAGCGGCCTCTGTCTGCACAGGTGGGACTTGCACGTAGTACCGCATCTCAAGACACATTTCAGATTTCACGACTAGTCCAATGTTGCGACACATTTCACGATCTCTTTGAGTTACAAGCACTTTTGGGAAAGCGTTGTGAATGGCAAGTATATCTTCACGACATACTTTTCGCTACGATATGCTTTGGGAAAGCCACCCGCTTTCTTGCGAACGTTTGCAGTTTTGTTACTGTCGCAAATCTGCTGGACACCGGACGGCAGAACATAGTTAGCATTAGTTTACAGTGAGGAAGTTGACCAGCTCATTTTCATAACTAACATTAATGTTCACAAACCCTTAAAATGGACAATTCATTTTCCATTTGTTCTCATAAAATCTGTATACACTACAATACAGTACAGGGATTCAAATTATGTTATCACAATCACGTCATCTTGCCTCTCGATTGCCTTTACATTTTTATATTTACATTTTTCTACAGTCGATGATTTGAGCTGCTGCCAGGAACAGCTGACACTTGCGCTATCTAGCTTGCTAACTGGATAGTGTTAGCTCGCTAGCTACGGTTAGGATAGTTTTAGCTGAGTAGGCCTATGCCAATTAGTATGATTGTCCTAATTAAGATAAATTAATTGGACTGTTGAAATGCAAGTAGAATTATCATGGGGTTGTAAGATATTTACAAGCAAGGTAACGTTAGGGTTATTCTAATTTTATCTAACGTTAGACCAGCTAACATTAATGTTAGCTGGCGTGAGGGGTTTGAGGCAAGCCTCGCTAAGTGGCTCAAATACTGCCATATGCTATTCCGTGTTTTCCATTGCATTTGTTTGCTATCTTTCTTACAAGTACAAAATGGCGCTGTTAGCAAGAAAACTGACTGAATTGGCAACTTAGTGCTAACATTACTGCACAGCTCAAAAAACACGGCCTCTACTTTTAGTTTTGATAGTCAGCTATAAGGAACTAGTCTATTAGTCTGAAATTTAAATTAATTTAAATTGGAATAAAACATACAACAAATTAACATGTCCTGATTCTATAGGCAATGAAAGATTTTGAAAAATAAATACAGTAACCTGCTGAAGTCTGGCACATGGCACAGTCAAGATGGCTGATCGTTTGTAAGTGTAACGTTACCTCAGAGAGAAGGATTAGAATATCTGGAAGTGTGCATGCTTAATTTAGTCACATGTTAATTTAACACCTTCATAGTGTGAAACTGCTCAACACCCATGAGAGAACACTATAATTTCAAGACACTCAGTTGCGTTATAGTAACATGGAAAGTTAACAGTTTAACTCGGAATTCGCTAACACCACACACTGGTGAATTTGCTGTGCAGGGTCAATAGAACAAGGGTCAGAATCCAGAAAACAGAGCAATACAGAAAAGGCAGAGTGAAGTCCAGAACAGGCAGGGGTCAGAACCGGGAGATTTGTCAGAGGCTGGAGAACAGGAGGGCGAAGGACTGGAGGAGGGCTTGGATGGGGATGGGCAGGCGGGCAGTAGGACCGGAGCAGGGCTGGACAGGAACAGGCAAGGCAGGCAGGAGAACAGGAGCGGGGCAGGTAGACACAGGACTGGAAAACAGGAACTCGGAACAGGCAGGAGAAAACGCTAGAAAGTGTTGACACAAGCACGAATGCATGGCACAAGACGATCTGGCACAGAACAAAGAAACAGGTGAGACTATATGCCAGATTAACAACGAGACAATGAGGAACAGGTGAGACTAAACACATGAGGAAACACATATCAGGTGCGGGGAGCGGAGACACGAAAAGGGGAAACAGGGAAGACGCGGATCGGACTACAAATACTGAAAATACATAGAAACGGAAAATCCAGGAATGGACTAAGACGTAGAGGCACCGGACGTGACAGTAATCTCCCCCTAGGGGCAACACCTGGCGCCCTACCAGCCTGTACTGGATGCCGGCGCAGGAATTCCTGGATCAGCGAGGGGTTGAGGATGTTCCGTTCAGCGACCCAACTCCACTCCTCTGGACTATACCCTTCCCAGTCAACCAGAAATTTACAACCGCGCCCTCTGCGCCGGATGCCCAGGATGCGGCGGACGGTGTAAGCTGGGCCACCTTCGATGAGTCGGGGGGGGGGGGGGTGCTGTCTCCACCTCCCTCTCCTCCTCCGGGAATAGGGGGCACTGGTACCCCAAGCAGCACTGAAAGGGGGACATACTCATGGAGGAGACAGGGAGGGAGTTGTATGCATATTCTATCCATGGTAGGCAGCTGGACCAAGTAGTGGGAGTCCTCTCTGCAAGGCAGCGCAGGCCCTTCCCCAGCTCCTGATTAAGGCACTCTGTTTGCCCATTCGTCTCGGGGTGGAACCCGGAAGAGAGACCAGGGGTGGCTCCAATAAGAGCGCAGAAGGAGTGCCAAAACCTACTGGCCCTTACTAACCCCTTTCCAAAATGACCTCCAGGGGGAGGCTATGGAGCCGGAAAACATGTTGGACCATCAGCTCAGCGGTCTCCTTGGCTGAGGGAAGTTTGGCTAGGGCCATGAAATGGACGGCCTTGGAAAATTGGTCCACAATCATCAGGATCACGGTGTTCCCTTCTGAAGCTGCAGACCGGTGATGAAATCCAGGGTGATGTGGGACCAGGCGCGATGGGGTACGGCCAGGGGTTGAAGAAGGCCAATAGGGCATTGATTGCTTGAATTAGCGCGGGCAAACGTGTTGCACACCGCCACAAACTCAGCTGTGTCCCTCTTTATGTCGGGCCACCAGAACCGGTGGGACAGGAGGGCCAAGGTACGGTGGTTCCGGGATGGCATGCCAACCGGGAGGCGTGAGCCTAGGTGAGCGCTTGGGAGCGCACAGGTTCAGGAACGTAGACAGCCCTCGGGAGTGACGCTAGCACCCGTGGCAAGCATGCAGAGCTTCTTCAACAACCCCAACTATGTCCAATTTGGCTGTGGCCATGTCATGGTTTATGACCCTTTTTCCCTTGTGGTCGTGTTCCTCGGTCGCCACACGTGGGCGCTGCTCCGTTGGTGGAGTTTTGGCTCCGTTCCTTCTTTTCACGGAATAAGTAATCAGCGTTCACAGCTGGGATGTAATGCCGGTGAGCTATTTAAGCCCATGTTCCTTTTGTTCTGGGCTTCGATATTAATTGTTCATTGTGATTGTTTGATTGTTTGTTCTGTGGTGTATTTTCTGGTATTAGTTGTGCTGTTTTGTGTGCGGTTTATTTTGCCCTTTTAAAGTTTTAAACATATGATTAGATCTAGGTTTTTAAGGAGACCATTTTGCTCCGTTGTGCTTTTATTGGAGTTTTGCGGTACGTGCCTTGGTGCTTTGAGCTTGCAGGTTGAATTCCAGCTTGGTGTGCTCATTTCAGTCTCCGCTTTCTGGTCTATCCTTTGTTTGTCGTTTTGCCAAGATTTATTGCCTTTTACTAAGAGACAGGGTGTTTGTATCATACTGACTTTAGGGTTTTATTTATTCTTAGAGGCAGGTCGGTTATTTTCGATTAAGTTTGCGTTGGTCTTTTGTTACAGCTGTTCCTGTTCGTCCTTTTCACCTACAGGACGATTTTGTTCGGAACTGTAGTTCTGTTCGTTCTCCGGGTGTGTCCCTCCTTATATGGAGCTTGGACGATGCTATGGACATGTTTGTGTTTGATTGTGCATGTATGAAAGTAACCATGGAACGTTATCTCTGTTCCTCCGCCTCGTTACATTTCCCATTATTGAGAGGCTAGGGCGTTTATTTTCTACCAGGCTTCTGTTTGTCATTTTGCTAGTAAAGTTATGGGACGACGGTGCCCCGTCGGCTCGTTTCTAAAATGTTTCTCTCTCTTGGGAGATCGGGCGTTTACCCCTTTACGTTTTCTCCATCAATGCGGGACTTGCCTATGTGGATAGGGTTTTATTTATTCTTAGAGGCAGGACGGTTATTTTCGATTAAGTTTGCGTTGGTCTTTTGTTACAGCTGTTCCTGTTCGTCCTTTTCACCTACAGGACGATTTTGTTCGGAACTGTAGTTCTGTTCGTTCTCCGGGTGTGTCCCTCCTTATATGGAGCTTGGACGATGCTATGGACATGTTTGTGTTTGATTGCGCATGTATGAAAGTAACCATGGAACGTTATCTCTGTTCCTCCGCCTCGTTACATTTCCCATTATTGAGAGGCTAGGGCGTTTATTTTCTACCAGGCTTCTGTTTGTCATTTTGCTAGTAAAGTTATGGGACGACGGTGCCCCGTCGGCTCGTTTGTAAAATGTTTCTCTCTCCTGGGAGATCGGGCGTTTACCCCTTTACGTTTTCTCGATCAATGCGGGACTTGCCTATGTGGATAGGGTTTTATTTATTCTTAGAGGCAGGTCGGTTATTTTCGATTAAGTTTGCGTTGGTCTTTTGTTACAGCTGTTCCTGTTCGTCCTTTTCACCTACAGGACGATTTTGTTCGTAACTGTAGTTCTGTTCGTTCTCCGGGTGTGTCCCTCCTTATATGGAGCTTGGACAATGCTATGGACATGTTTGTGTTTGACTGCGAGCCCTCGATAGTAGCCTTGGAACTTTAGATCCCCGTTCCTTTCGCCTCTTGGTATTCTAATTCCTATTTGTTTTCAGTGTTTGTTGGTTGTGTGTGTTTTATGTGTACCTTTTATGCTACTCGCCTGTTCTTATGCTTCTCGTTGCCGAGACAGGGCGTTTGTTGTTTCTGGCTCTTTCTTCTGTCACTTTGCTCGTAGAAGTATGGGAACCTTGTGCTCTGTTCCATTTGCCTTATTTGGTTTTCTTGCTGAAAACTTGGCGTTTGCGCTTCTACTCATTAGTGTGTGACAGTGAGCCGGTTTGTAGCTTTGGTATGTGTGGTCTTGTCTTGTCTCCTCCCTTAACTGCGGGGTTTCCCGCCTTAGTGGCCTTAGGGCTTAAAGAATCCCCTCGCTGCGTTTGGCTCCTCCCACCTCACACGTCACGTCCCCTTACAGGCCACCACACAGTTGGGCGGGAGCACAAGCTCGGGACCTCCCTCCTCCTCGGACGACTCGTACAACCGGGACAAGGCGTCGGGCTTAGCATTCGTGGAACCTGGTCAGTATGAAAGGGTGAACTGAAACCAGTAGAAGAACAAGGACCACCAAGCCTGATGTGGGTTAAGCCTATGGGCAGAGCGGAGGTACTCCAGGTTCTGGTGATTTGTCCACATGAGAAAAGGGATGGAGGCCCTCTCCACCCAGTGACGCCACTCCTCAAAGGCCATCTTCACCGCCAGTAATTCCCGGTCTCCAAGGCAATAGTTCTTCTCTGCGCCAGAGAGACGGTGTGAGAAGAAGGCGCAGGGGTGCATTTTGTCGTCCTTGGCTCGTTGCGACAGTACAGCTCCCATGCCAGTGTTGGAGGCATCCACCTCCACCACGAACTGCCTGCTGGGTTCAGGTAGGGATAGGACAGGTGCAGTTGAGAAGCGGTGCTTCAGGTCAAGGAAGGCTGAGCTGGCCTCCGTGGTCCAGTGAAAAGGCGTTTTCGTGGAGGTAATGTAGGGAACATGCCTCTAAATGGAGGCTCTAAATGTAGAGAATATCCTCGGACAGGGTGCCAATAAATGTAAGGAATATGCCTCTGTATATTTATAAACTCTTACATGGGATGCCAGAAATATAGGCAATAACTATGGAATAATGAGGTTTACCCTTATTATTAAGTTAGGTTAAAATTAAATCAGTCTCATTTGATTATTATGGATCATAATTACTACTACTTCAATTTACCATCAAAGCACTAATTCACAAGGGTTGAAGGAATTACGTTCTAATGATTAGGTTGACTCAGCCCTCGTGCTCATATGATATCAGAACAGACACCAGTTTTAACAAAAATAGATTTATTAAACAAGGAAAAACATTAATATTACCTTCTAGCTACTAAACAGACATATCGTGTTGTGTGCATATTGTAGCATTTGTGTGTGTATGCACGTGTGCATTGCATGTGTAGGTGTGTGTGTGTGTGTGTGCACGCGTGCCACGTGTGCTCAGAGAACAAAGGAGTGTGGAGTCAACTGGCTGTGTCGCAGCACAATGGTGGCTATTGATCTCAAATCTAACGTTACTATGAATAAATTCACGGTCAGGAAAATACTGTTAACCATTTACAGTAAGCTAAAGATAGCTATTACTATCACACAAAGTCGAGATACAATCAAATCACTGATAAACAATTCAGACTAAAATCCTAAGCTATGCCTGGGATGTTTGATCAGTCTTACTGAAGTCCGCGGTGAGTTGATTATAGCTGGCTTGTCCGTGAGGTGGATGGCCAGGGCGTCTCCTTTGGCCTTTCTTATCCTGGTAGGGAGTTCTGCTGGTCGTCTGGTTATCGTATGCGTCTTTGTCCGTGGCTGGAACACACTTCGGTCGGAGTTGCGTTAATTCAGTTCTATGGTTAGATGCCGTAGGCTAGCTAACCCATTCCTTGAGTCTCTCTCCGCGGCCCACCTTTGTAGCTGTATAGCTAGCAAAAGGGGGAAGAGAAAATAGAGTGCTGCCTCTTGTGCAGCTGTGTGCAGCACGATGCAAAATTGAGAAGAAGTGGAAGTGAATTGGGGCGACAGACTGGAATGTCTTCAGTCTTATCTGTTTTAGTTTTATGACCCTTAGTGTCTCGTATTTCCAAGAGACATGATTGGATCACTAACAACGGACGTTATGCTGTGGCCGTGTTTTAAATGTCTTTTTGGTTTCCTGTGGAATGAATGGAAATGTAGTCTGTTGTCCCTACAGTAAGCGCAGTGAGAGGGGATGCCACAGAACTGTAATTGCGGATGAAGCGCCGGTAGAAATTTGTGAATCCAAGAAGGCATTGGAGCTGCTTGCGACTGTTGGGCTCCGGCCATTCTTGGACCGCCCTCACTTTTTGTGTGTCCATCTCTAGTCTTCCCTTGGCCACGATGAACCCCAAAAACAGGACGGAAGGCATTTCGCATTTCTCCACCTTGAGGTAGAACTGGTTCTCCAGGAGTTGCTGAATCACCTGACGCATGTGATGAACATGTTCTTCAGGGGTACGGGAGAACACCAGAATGTCATCCAGGTAAACGTATACAAACTTGGAGATCATGTCCCGGAGCACGTTGTTGACCATCGTCTGGAACACAGCAGGGGCGTTAGTGAACTCGAACAGCATGGCCCGGTACTCATAGTGTCCGGACTGGGTATTGAAGGTCGACTTCCACTTGTCTCCCTCTCGGATCCACACCAAGTGATAGGCGTTGCGGAGGTTCAGCTTCGTGAACACATTACAGCCTTGTAGGGTGGAGAAGGCAGACGAGGTCAGTGGTAAGGGGTAGCGGTTCTTGACTATAATGTCGTTCAGCCCACGGTAGTCAATGCAGGGGCGTAGTGAGCCATCCTTCTTGCCCACGAAGAAAAATCTGGCTCCTGCTGGAGATGTGGAGGGGCAAATGATTCCTGAAGCCAGGGACTCCGTGATGTACTTATTCATAGCCTTGGTCTCAGGAATGGAGAGGGAATACAGGTGACCTCTAGGGGGCGAAGTTCCCAGAAGCAGGCCAATGGGGCCGTCGTAGGCGCAGGAGGGAGAGAGCAGGCTCAGAGCAGCTGAACGCCTGGCGGAGGTCGTGATATTCTCTGAGCACTTTACTGAGATCGATCGCCTCTTCCTCTTGAGGCGGTTGGGTCTTCACAGAACTGGCAGTGGAACTGAAGCAGGTGAGGTGGCATTTAGGATTCCAGCCAGTTATAATTCCCAGAGTCCAGTCTATCTGGGGATTGTGCTTGGCGAGCTATGGTGATCCGAGCGCAACAAGAACGAGGGGCGATTCCAAGACAAAGATCTCCCGATGATTGCCGGACACCAGAATCTCCACAGGGCTGGTCACTTCTCGGATCTCTGCCAGAGGAGTCCTGGTAAAAGTGTTGGTGTGGAGAAGGGTCTTTATCTGGGCGGTGTGAATGCCTAACTGACGGACCAGGGCAGGGCAGATGAAATTAGCGTCTGCCCCTGAATCGATGAGAACTTATACCGGTAGCTGGATCCCATTCCAGGTGAGCAGGGCATGATGAATGGATCTGGGCGTGGGAGAGATCACAGAAGCGGCCATCAGGACCTCCTCTTTCACTTGATAAGCGTTGCTTTTGACTGGGCAGTTGTGGTTGAAGTGGCCCGGACCCCCACAGTACAAACATAAGTCACTGGAAAATGCCGCTGACGTTCCTGGGGTGTTAGCTGGGTACGATCCACTTGCATGGGCTCAGGTGGAGCGGATGGCTCTGGAAGTAAAGGGAGACAGGATCGGCAAGGAGCAGCAGGAGATGGAGAGACTCACCGATGGATCCCTCTATCCGACCGTCACTCCTGCAGACGAGTGTCGACTCGGATGGCAATGTCTACTAGCCCATCCAAGTCTTGGGGCAGTTCGCGCATAGTCAGTTCGTCCTGGGTGCTTTCTGACAGGCCATGCAGAAAGGCATCGTATAATGCCTCCTGGTTCCACCCCGCAGACGCCGCCAACGTCCGGAACTCAATGGAGAAGTCTGAGACTGTTTGCTGTTCCTGACGGAGGCGCAGGAGTTGACGTGCTGCCGAGTGACCGACTGAGGACCAGTCGAAAACCTTCATCGCAGTAGAGAAGGACAGAAAGGTGGCAGTGTGCGAATCTCCGGACTCCCAGCACGCTGTTCCCCAGGCACAAGCCTTCCCAGAGAGCAGAGTGATGATGTAGGCGACCATGGACCGCTCAGAGGGGAATGAGTGGGCTGAAGCTCGAAGATCAGTGAACACTGGGCGAGGAAGGCACGACAGGAACCGGGCTCTCCAGAGTACCGGTCAGGTGCAGGCAGACGGGGCTCTGGAATCCCTTCCCCTATGGAAAAATAATACACTACAGTATATTGTAAATATATCAAATTTATCTTCACAATATATTTAAAATATACTGCAGTATATTACATTTCCATAAGGGTTGGGGAACAGCCATGGACTGGACCTGGAGCATGGCGGTACTGGCAGCTTGGGCGGAGGTCACAGAGTCTCGGGCCAGCAGTTTTAGGGATGTCATTTGTTCCGAGATGGTCTGTACGGATTGTTGAAGCGTCCACAGCTCCGTGTCGTGCTGTCCAGGTGGAGCGCCCTGATAACGAAGGGCCTCGGAAGCCTGTTATGGGTCTGCTGGTTCCATAGTGGCCAGATTGTTCTGTTATGGGAACCAATCAGAACCACTCGCAGACACCAAGGATTAATAGGAATAAGGCTTTATTCAGGGTCGACAGAACAAGGGTCCAGCAAACAGTGCAATGTAGGCAAGGCAGAATCATGGTCAGGTCCAGGCAGGGGTCAGAGTCCAGCAAACAGAGCAATACGGAAAAGGCAGGGCGAAGTCCAGAACAGGCAAGGGTCAGAACCGGGAGATCTGTCAGAGGCTGGAGAACAGGAGGGCGAAGGACTGGAGCAGGGCTTGGACGGGGAGGGGCAGGCGGCAGGAGGACTGGAGCAGGGCTGGACAGGAACAGGCAAGGCAGGCAGGAGAACAGGAGCAGGATGGGTAAACACAGGACTGGAAAAAAGGAACAGGCAGGGAGCAGGCAGGAGAAAACGCTGGAAAGTGTTGAAACAAGCACGAATGCAGGGCACAAGAACAAAAGAAACAGGTGAGACTATATGTCAGATTAACAACAAGACAATGAGGAACAGGTGAGACGAAACACATGAGGAAACACATATCAGGTGCGGGGAGCGGAGACACGAAAAGGGGAAACAGGGAAAACGCGGAACGGATTACAAATACTGAAAACACATAGAAACGGAAAAACCAGGAATGGACTAAGACAGAGGCACAGGACGTGACAGCCAGATACGTCCTTTCTAAGATTATGTAGTTATTTTCTGCCTATATGTGGTGTACAGTGTAAGTTTCAACATGGGCGAAATCTGAAAAATTGCCTGCAGAACATTATGCAATTCAAATTGGGAGTATTAATGTCTTGGAACTAATCATAATTGATTGACAGACTTAATATCCAAAAAGAACACATTCTAAGCTTTTCAAAGAGGCATAATCATTAGTCATTATAGACAGTTGGGAGCAATTGTCAGGGCTGTGTGTGTCATGAGTGTATTTCAAAACAACACTCGCCGTTAAGCATCTGCATCTCTGTGGTTTTGCGCAAGAGAGAGCGCATACGCATCGCTAGTGAACTCCGGTGAGAAATAGTTTTGTTTGTACAATGGCAAAGTAACAAAAAGATTTTCAGTGCTTGAAACTGCTGGACGCTGTAGTCGTCCTCTGGATTCAGATGAGAAGATTTACTTCCCTGACTCTTCATCTGAAGCAGACAGCATGGATTCCATAGCTAAGTGTTGCCTTGTGTACAAGGTGTGCATGTGTGTTTTTATGGTGTTGTATGTACAGAAAGGCTAGCTAGGTTGTGTTATTTTTGTTTATGATGTCACAGAGTTTTATATTAGTGGTGCTGAATTCAGAATTAAATGATCTGTAGTCTCTCTTATTCTGGTTTAATTGAGTTTATACCTAGTTAGCTAGCAACCTATTAGGTATTGGCTATAAGCTAAGCCTGCATAAGGCTCAATGATAAAGTATGGGGAGTCTGTGGAAAAAAGTCCCTGCCTGAGGCGACTTGGATTTGTATACCATAAGTAATGACAATGGTGGTGAGCTGTCAATCTATTACAGCTAGACTGTAACTTTAGTGGCAATTTATACTACACTATTATAGAAGCTTTCATGTGTGACCTAGCCATTCATTACCTTGGGTGAAACAGCATAGCTAATGTGACCAGACCGGCTAAGGTAAAGAAATTAAGTAGCTGGACTACACCACCTTGGGAGTTTCACCCAAGGAAATAGTTATGAACACTTATTGGCACATACACAAGGTTAACCCCACTCAGATAAGTTTGTAAAGATGGTAACAGAGACATGGTTTAAAGTTCAAAACTGAATACAATTTATTGCTGTCGGGAAAGGAGAACAAAGGAAGAGAAGGTTATGTTCAACAGGCAGGGTTTATTCTCATTCACAATTATATATTTTTATATCAAAAGGTTTAAGTTTTATTCCAAATCACAAAGGATTTTTTATTAATAGAAAAATGGATCAATGTTGTTAAAATGTTAATGGGGGGGGGGGGCTTATTACGGGAGCAAGGGAGTGCCTACTTACACACCAGCACACATGTTCATGCTCTTCCACACAAACTGCACAGAAAATAGTGAAATTAAGGTGGTAGTGCAATACTCAGCCACATGCATGTGAGGAGGGGAGGTGCCTTAGGTTGAAAATCCCCACAGTACAGCCACCTACTACTCCGAAGGTAGGAGGGGGGCGAAATCTAAGAACAAATAAATAGAAAATAAGAACCTGATGAGTAAAGGTATGAGGCAGCTACACAGTTGGTTTGTGAAGATTATAACATGACTAACCACACTGGGCCTGTCTAAAACCAAAAAGAAGTCAGGAAAACCAAACAAACCAACACAAGTAATGAAAACAGTAATCACTTCAAATAAAACAACCAGAAAATAGCTCCAGGCTGTGGATCGCACACAAATACCGGTAGTTGATACGAACGACATACACCAGGGGTCTTCAACCTTATCCCGCAAGGGCCAGTGTGGGTGTGGGCTTTTGTTCCAACCAAGCAGTTACACACCTGATTCTACTAATCAATCACTAGGTCCTTAGCGAAGACACTAGTATATATATACACTGCCTGGCCAAAAAAAAAGTCGCACACTGTAATATTTTGTTGGACCGCCTTTAGCTTTGATTATGGCGCGCATTCGTCGTGGCATTGTTTCGACAACCTTATGCAACATCACAACATTTATTTCCGTCCAGACTTGCATTCATTTTTGGCCGAGATCTTGTATTGACGACGGGAGAGTCGAACCACTCCGTGAAGTCTTCTCCTGCACATCCCAAAGACTTTCAATGGGGTTAAGGTCAGGACTCTGGTGGCCAATTCATGTGTGAAAATGATTCCTCATGCTCCCTGAACCACTCATTCACAATTTGAGCCCGATGAATCTTGGCATTGTCGTCCTGGAATATGCCCATTGATGGGATAACCTGGTCATTCAGTACATTCAGGTACTCAGCTGACTTCATTTTATTGCTGCATAACGTTGCTGAGCCTAGACATGACCAATTGAAGCAACCCCAGATCATGACACTGCCTCCAGAGGCTTGTACAGTGGGCACTATGCATGACTGGTGCAACTGCGACTTTTATTTTGGCCGGAACCAGAGCAACACCTAGTGAGACATTACAAATTGTAATCACAGACACCCACGCTGATTACCGCCATTACTAAACTAGCAAGAATCGATGGAATTACACAAGCAGTTTTGTGCGTAAAAATATACTATCAGGGAGTTGGAGCGGAGGACCAGATGCGACCGAGAGGGGGCTTCAATAAGTTATCCCCAGAGCGTGGAAATATCCACAAGAGGGAAGGGACAGAACACAAAAGAAAAAGGAGAATACTCCCGGCCAGGGGTCATCACAGTGTCGGCTTATGGGCTTAATGTGAGCAGGAGTATTGCAAGTTTGCTCAGTTCATTGTACTCCTCACTGTTCTCAAACAGATGGCACCAGAATTGTCACTGTTCGGTCAGACATGAATAATGTCTTTATGCCATCATTTTCGCAAAAGACGAGGTACTGTGACTTCAGTTCGGGAACAGACACATGTTTTGCGAACCTCTGCTATGTTTGCCATATCGCTCTCCGTTGGTTTGGGGTTCAGGGGATCAAGAAAGAGCATTTGTTTGACCAATTCTCTTCCTGGGAATCTCGTCCGGAAGACACTTTGTAGCCTCTTTGTGTAGTTGACTAACGTGATGTTGAAGTTCAGTATCTCTGAATCTGAGAGATGGTGTTCACGTTTGCATTCGTCAATGAATTCATTCAAACTCGCATTTGGAATTTTCAAGTCTCTTAGATCAATAAACGAGGTGTCATCATTTCTGTTAAACAGGAATGGGTTCAGAATTACATGCATGCATTTCTGGATGTTATTATAGGCAGAGTACAAACTCACATTCTCCTTCTGTAGGGCCTCGTTCATTCTAGCCAGCAGTGGCAAAATCCAGTTAAGAAACAGTAAGTACAGAATTAATTTGGGATTCTGCAGCATGTCACCCAATGTACCGCAACTTTCTCGATAGCGAACAGAACCCTCGCTTCCATTTGCAATGCTCTCAAAATATTGTACGAGGCTGGCTCGAAGTTCCACGAAGCGCTCTACACAGGCTGCAAGGCTCAGCCACCAAATATTTTTGTAAGTGTCCAGGTGGCTGTATTCTTCATCATTTAAAGCACAGATGTGGAAGAACTCCTTCTTTCTAGATGGGCCACTAAAATGTGACAATGTAGCTTTTATAGTGTCTTCTACAAAGACTGGTATTTCTTTTTCTGCATCTCTAGACATTAGCGCCTGTCTGTGTGTCATGCAATGCTGCACAAACAACTCTCCAAATTGCTGCTTTAACTTAGCTGCGATCTTGCCCTCTCCCTGCTGGTTGCGTCCGAGCATCACAGCGGAACCATCCGATGTAAAACTGACTAGCTTTTTAGTTGGATAGTTCTCACGATCAAAATGGTCAATGATGGCCTTTCACATTTTTTCAAGAATGGTTTAATAGGATAAGGATATATTTTTCTAGCCTCATCTTAAGGAGTTTTTCCTTTTTTTCCAGCGTGTGGTGTGCGAGTCTACTTCGTTTAGACCCCAATGATGGCCTTAGAAATGTTGTCAGCACTACATTTCTCTGTGATTTCGAGTAGGCTCAAAAACTCTCTTAATTTCTTTGGCCTTATCAATAACTGGGTTTTATCAGTGCAGTCGGTGCTTTCATCGCACATTACATGCACGAAAGGGGCTTCCCCTACGGTAGTTAGGCTGGCAGCTGCTAACTTCTCCCCTATTTCTTCTGTGTTTCTGGCTACAGTGCTAGTACTGCTGTGGAGCCTGCTGAACGCAGATGATTTCCGGTCAACTTTTTTTGCAATTTCTTTGAAAGTGTCACCCGCTGTAAACGGCAGTTTTGCTTTGGCAAGTCCGAAAGCTAAAGTGAGGTCATTTTCCTGTTCAACTTTCTAGTCATCAGCTTAACTTGCCCCATCCTCTTTTGCCTTGCTAGCAAACTGCTCCTTTTCAACAGAAGACATCCCATCCATTTTTGTTTGTTTCTGTCATGGTTTCTAGCAGCCTCTGCTGTTTCTGCGTTCGGTTTTCCTTTTGGCGTCGTCAGGATGCTCTATCTGATTTTTTCCGCCTCCATTCCGGTGTTTGTAGCTTACCCGACAATTATTCCCTACACCTGTTTTGCGTATCCTGCCGGCTATATATACCCCAGGACTTACGCATTTCCGACACTTCGATATTGTCTTTGCTACGTTGACAAACGAAGTCGGTAAAGGTAAATGAATTTCGGTCGCTGCATTTCTGGTTCGTACGAATAGGAAACGTAGAAAGTCCGGTTAGAAGATTTAGGATTAGATTGGTTTTTTCTTTACTTTCCAATCTTTCTTTATCCTTTTTTCTTTTCACCTGTTGCCAGTTTTGTTCAGCTCTTTTGCCACAAGAGCTCTGGCTAACAGGTATTTTCTATTCTTTTCTCTCACTCGTTTTATCGAGTTTCGTTTTGTTTCATCACCTCCTATTACACCTGATAATTTAGTGTGTGAGGTTCTTTTGTGAGTTATTCTCGCTGTTTATCGAGATCGCCTCAGTTTTTGGAGGTTGCTTGGTTTTGCCTTGTGCTAGGGTAGTTTTGTTCCCGATCCTGTGTTTCTCAGTCCTGGTGCGGCTATTTCCGCGTTTTGTGGCGTATCTCTTTAGAAAAGCTTTTAGAAATCCTTATCGGTCGCGTTTGGTTCTCTGAACCTTACACTCCCCCTTACAGTTTCTTGCACCACTTCTCACCATAGTCCCTCGCTGCCATTGACTTTAGCTGTTTCACTGTCTGACCACACCTCATACACTCCATCAACCCATCATCTCTTAAAAAAACAAAAAAATATTTCTCCCACAAAGGATTAAAAGCGCGTTTGGTCATTTTCGGGGGCTGTAACGTTAGGCTAGCTAGCTGTCTAATCCTCACAGTAGGACAATGCACGCATTTGCGTGAGTTTTACATATTATTGCGCATGTCATCCCGACTGTTAACGTGATGTAACCTAGGTTACTGTCGTACTGTGGCCAAATTAATTTATTAGTCTCAGAAAACATTAGATTGTCAATATTTAGACAAGAAAATGATTGCAATGTATATTATCATGGGAAAAAATGTAACTTTTTTTTCTCAATCAAATTTTTTTTTTCCACAGACACAGACAAGTCGTGCCATGGACACGTTTGTCCGTGTATGCTCCCGGCGTATAAGCCAACGTAAATCAACCCAGAGACAAGTGGGCGAACAGTCACACAGACTGGAATTATTTTGCATTATTTTGTATTTTTTTGCTGTGTTTTGTGTGTTGTATTAGTTTTGCCTTTGTTTGCCTTAGCCGGTATGGTTAGGTCTAGGCTCTGTAGGAGACCTCTTTGCTCCAATGTGTTTTATTGGAGTAATGCGGGACTTGCCTTTGTGTATGTAGCTATTAGGACTCATCGTCCGTGGCTCTTTTCTGTCTCCGCTTCCTGGTCTTTCCTTTCTTTCTTTGCCTAGACCTGTTGCCTTTTCTGTCTCTCCCTCCTCTCTCTCTCTGCTTTCCTCCTTGGACGCGAGAGGAGTCTTTGTTTGTTTGTGGGTATATTTATGTAGTAATTTCTTACTAAGAGACAGGGCGTTTATCATACTGAGGCAGGGCGTGTATTTTTTACTAGGCTTGCGTTAGTCATTGAGCCGGCAAATGTCCAGAACAGCTGTTCTGTTCGTCCTTCGGTACCTGTCTTCGTACAGGGAGACTGAGCGATTTTGTTCGGAACTGTAGTTCTGTTCGTCCTTCGGGTACGTCTCTCCTCACAGGGAGACTGGGCGATTTTGTTCAGACAGTAGTTCTGTTCACCTAATGGTAGGTCTTTCCTTTGTTTGTGATACCTCCGAGGCAGCCCTTTCTCTCAATTCATGTTAGCATCTCGTTGTTCACTGTTTAGTATACTGTTTGGGTATTCAGTGTTAGCTCAGTGTGTTTACCGAGCTCGAGATTCGTTGCTCTCGTGTGCCGTTCACCCGGTTATTGAGATGTAGGGCTATTAGTGTTCGCATGTCTTGCGTTTGGCACACTGCCGGTAGGTTAGGACATGGAGACTGCTTCCCTTCTATTTCTGCAGCAAGCAGTTCGCTCCGTTTAGAGCTAGGGAGTTATTTTTCGCTTGTCGCGTTCTCCCTTTGATTAGCTCTATTTTATGTTCCTTTGTTTGTTACCTACGAGGCAGCTCCTTCTCTCAGTTCATGTTAGCATCTCGTTTTTCACTGTTTTGTATACTGTTTGAGTATTCAGTGTTTTTTAGCTCGTTGTGTTTTCCAAGCTCGAGATTCTTTGCTCTTGTGTGACGTTCGCCCGGTTATACGGGTCGTTTTCTGTTACGCCCCTTTTTCCTAGCTCCCTTAGTATTTCCCTCCAATTGAGACTGGGAGCTAGGTTATTTGGGAGCTATTATTTATTTGTTTGTCGTTATTATTCCCTCAAATACGGGGTCTCTCCATCTCAGTGGCTTGTCTAAGCTTAATGAATCCCCTTGCTGCGTTTGGTCCCTCGAACCTCACACGTCACGCCCCCTTACAGAAACGGTGCACAGGGGGAAGAGCGACTTCCAGTATGCACACTATATGAATCTGTTGGATGGGGTTTGTTAGCTGCTAGAAGGGACTATCACTGGTTTTTATATGTTTATAAAGCCGTTTTAGCCAAACTTTCCACATACCTCCCCTCACTACTGTCCAGGTATTTAAATAGTAATGGGATGTGTTCACAAAATTTCCTGCGCTTTAATGTTCCTAGGGTCAATGCTGAACTGGGTACGATGGCCTGCAGCTATGATGTTCCTAGGGTCAATGCTGAACTGGGTACGATGGCCTGCAGCTATGATGTCCCAAAAACATGGCATAAACTCCAGCATGACCTTGGAATTGAGACTTTTTTTTAATCACTGGTGAAGGATTTTTACATAGAAAAATGCACTTGATTTCATTGTATTTATAATGTATATTCTTGTAAAATTGTTGTTTTCTGTATTTTATTTGCTGTTCTGATGCAGGGCCCTCCTGAAAAGGAGACCTTTGTCTCAGTCAGGTTTCCTTGCCTAAATAAAAAAATAGAAGTAAATGGAGTGTCTTTAATTCCATTCCCAAACCATGTGCAAACTCTGGATTAGATTCTTCAGACGACATGTTGATCGCTCAGTTGCCATACTTAGCTAGCTACATCTGCTCAAATACAAGCAAAATATTTTCAGTGTTTTATCTATTTATGTAGGTTTATATATATAAAATCCAAAATGATCTTGCTTAACTCATCTACTCTAGATAATTGAAAATGTAGCAGCATAGTTAGGTTAGCTAATTGTAACAATTATATAAGTTTGCGAGCTAGCTAGGGAGTTACACTGTCAATGATATAATTTAGATAGCCAGATCTTTTCACCACTTTGTCAATGGAGCACCAAGCAAACGTTCCATTACACCAGTGAGTGACATGAAACTGGCATGAGCCATAGACAGACAATAATTTACAGATAATAAAAACAACAATGAAATAATTCAGATTCAACACATAAATCTCCTTATAAACAATAGCTTTTTATAATGCCCAATTGTATCCTTCAGCACACATTACTACAACCTCCATTATCAATTTGGGAGAGTGGAGACAAGCAAGTGCTCTCCTCCAGAGCATGCAATGTCAGTCGCGTATTTTGACATCACAGTCAGGCTCGCACTAGCATGAGTCAGAGGAAAAGTTAATGCACAGTTTAACATGTGACTCGCAGGCGCCCGACTGACCAGAGGGGGTCCCTAGATAGCCATGAGATGCTGTCATCCCAGCCAACTGAAACCCTCCCCCCAGCAATGCTAATGCCAACTATCAACCTGGTCTCACAGCCCATTCGTATCTATTCTACGAAATTCCAGTCCCGAAAATTCGTACTTATTTTACGAATCAGAGATTACACACCACGTGACTTTACGCTTTTCTCCGATGAATTACGAGACAAAACGGAGATCCACCATTTTTATTTCACAGTCAAATAAAGCGAATGGGTAAGCTGCCGGTATTGTACTTATAGTTTGTACTTATCGTTATAGTACATTCATAGAATACCTTTCTTATTTTGTAATTGTATTTTAATGCAATATGATGTATAATTCTCGAGCTTCTTCGTCTCTGCTTTATCTGTGTGGGTTGCTATTTATAGGCTAGTCTTGTAGGCTATTACTTGCATTATTCAAGCTGAAGTTAGCTAGGTCTGTTCAGATCAGTGCATACTGCATAGGCTGCAATATGATTATTAATCGATTTAGCTTGTGAGCTAGCCATCAGAGCGTGTCGTTTTCGGTTCTTTTGAGACGTATAATATGAGAAAACCGAGCATATCTGTAATGGAAACAACCGCGTCTCCCCGTTAACTTCTGTAATAAACTGCGATTCCCGTGATTCTGTGCGCTGTCTGTGTGTATTGCCCATAGACTGCAGAGACGTGACGGGTTGGCCACTGAATCGGCTTCGTGCCCCAATGAGCAGCTCCCATAGGAATCCATGGAACCGGTAAGCGGAAGCTGCCTCCAGTTCTTTTTTTAAAATCTCGAATGGTTGAACTTCATTCATAAAACCAACAAAAGAAAGTCTGCCAGTCTGCAAATAACAGGATTCCTAAATGCTATATGCAAAAGGTCTGTAAAAATCTTATAAAAACACATATGCCATATACAAAACTTAAATAAAATAAATATGTGGTAGAGAGCTAGCATATACATTTCATGCTAAAATTAAATAGTTCCCTAATACATGGTACTCCTTATAAAAAAAACATTGAGAGATTGTATAAGAATTGTATAGAAATATATAATATAATAGGCTACTAATCAACATGCTTTTTTATAAAAAGTTTGCAAGTATGATCATATATGATTTTTACAGACCTTTTGCGTATGGGATTACCTTCGTAAGCATTTAGGAATCCTGATATTTGCAGACTGTTAAAGTTAAATATATAAAAAACAATGGATAAATAAAACAAAAGACTTGAAATGAACAGGAAAAAAATTCTCAAATCCAGAAGCTTGAGAAGCAATGCAATAATAATGGTATATTATTATACCACTAAGTAATTAGACTATCAGTTTCCTTTTCAATTTAGAATTAAACTAATTTTGTAGGCTGATAACAACAACGGTAATTTTCCATGCCAAATAAGCGTTTACGCGCGGCTCTCAAGCCTACAATACTTCGGCATAACCACCAGGTAATGTGCGTATGTCAAGTGAAGACCTGACGTGGAGCTACGACCATTTCCACGGTCAAATGGAGTCACGTTGAAATTTTATAAATCACTACTTTGTCGTGTTTTTTTATGTACGCCACACGTAAGATCAAATTTGATCGAAAGTACTTTTTATAAATGAGGCCCCTGGTCTTGGCCCTTCTGCCCTTCTGACCATCTTCTGGCGTAGACTCAAGACTCGCCTGTTTAGATTGCATCTTTGCTCCCTGAATTAATTGTTAGCATGCAAGTCTTGCTTTTTGAAATAGCATTTCAGGGGTATGTTAACACTGATTTATACATCAACACTTGCCATGTTACTGACATTTTGGTTAATGTATTATTTAGACTTGTACTGTTTTTTTTTCAGTATACCATTGTTTTTTTATTGGACATTTCTCTTATATAGCACTATTTCTCATTCCCCCTCTACCTAACAGGTTAAGGAGAGGATATCAGCCTGCCTGGCTGACATTTCTATGTGGATGGCTACTCATCACCTGAAGCTCAACCTTCACAATACGGAAACTGCGCTTCATACCTCACAGGACCTCCCCACTGCAAGCACTCTCCATCACCATCAACGGTACTACGGTGGCTGCCTCCCGCTCTGCAAGGAACTTGGGGATGGTCCTGGATGACCAGCTGGACTTCATGGAGCAGATCAGGGCAACAGCACGGTCCTGCAGGTTCCTCCTGTACAACATCAGGAGGATTTGACCATACCTGACCACCTACTCGACCCAGCTTCTCGTCCAGACCATGGTTATCTCACGCCTGGATTACTCCTCCCAAAGTTTTCACACATCACCCCCCCTGCTGAGGTCAGTCCACTGGCTGCTGGTCGCCGTCAGGATCAGGTTCAGGTTCAAAGGTCTGACCCTGCCTACGCTGCAGCCAAAAGGACAAGCCCTTCCTACCTGCAAGACATAATACAACACTAAACTCCAGCTCGACCACTTCGCTCTGCTTGTCCGGACTGCGGAGCTTCTCCACCCTAGCTCCCCAGTGGTGGAATGAACTGTTCACTTCCTCTACGTTCTGATCAAACACTGCCTGCACACCTCTTCAGACTCCACCTTGACTGTTTTTCGCTTGTTTCCTGTTCCTTAATTCTTTGTTGATTTTATAGTTTATAATGTCTTGTTGTCTTAGCCATAGCTTGCTGTGTACTATACTCAATGTCCATGACTATGGATAGCTGCTATGTTATGATAAGAAATTAGCTCTATCTGAACTGATGACATTGACCTTCGGTATGCACTTATTGTGCGTCGCTTTGGATAAAAGCATCTGCCAAATGAATGTAATGTAAATAAAGTTTATTATTATTATTTTATGCAAACTTATGCACTTTTTGCCTTGTAAGTCGCTCTGTATAAGCGCATCTGCCAAATGAATAAATGTCTGTATTGATACACTTCTGTAATGTGATGGACCCTTTCTAGATTAAATAAGCTAAATGTCCAGCTAATAAAAGCTTGAAGACGCTGAAGTTCAATACGTCTCTGAGTGAATTAATACAAAATTTATTTTACAGTGCATTGTGTACACTATATATTGATGTATTGTAAATTATCTCTTCTCTTTAAAAACCTGATGGCCAATATACAGCATATAGTAATAATAATGTTTATCATTTTAGTCATATAAAAGTTAGAAATTGTATATACCACAACATCTGATATTTATTACAATGAAAACACCAATTTAAAATGGGTAGAATTTTTTTTAAATATAATTACCAATAAAATCTCAGATCATTGGATAGACTACATTAACAATTTTCTTTTTTAAATATATATTTTTTTTACATACAGCTGACACCCTTGTCATTTTTATGTATTTAAAGGGAATGCTTTAATTCCTACAAAGCTTTCACACTAGGCTACTGCATGCTGTTCACTACTGTCTGCTTATTAATTATCAACCTGCTGGATTTGGAAAGCATTATAAATGTCTAGAAGTATCTAAGATAATTATCTAAGTAATAAAAGTTGGGTTCATGTGAGTAGCGTGATCCCATTCGCAATAAACGGAGGGCATCTTCGTGTGTGTTTACGGTTGTATCAAGCGGAACTACATTTCGGCGCCATTTTATTGCTTTACGCTAAGGAATGTATTACTGGGAATTGTAGTTTTTTTTGCAAATATATTCCCTGTATACGTAATTATCTAGGAATTGCTAATGTATTATCTACCTAGCAAGCCAGTTATGCTAGCTACGTTCAACCAGATCTAGGTACCTAGCTAGCTACATGTGTTTTAGCTGCTGGTAGACAGTTAGGATATACATTTTCAATATTAATAGCTTAATATTAATATTAATAGTCAAAAGTAGATGGCAGTCCTATATTGTCATTTTTACTGAAATGTTCTTATGACTGATGTTTTCTGACTCTGCTTGATCCTAAGAATCACCTCGGAAAGTGTTGTACATTAATTCAGATATTTAAGTGGCGCCCCCTGTCGAAAGCATATACTGCTCGTTTTTTTTTTTAGCTAGAGATCTGGTTCTGATATTATTTGTAGTATGTCTAGAGGTGGTCTAGATTCCGACATTTCAGCATGATACATCATTCGGTGTACAAATGGCGAGTGCCCAAAATGTTAAAAAATCACATTTTCAAGGGGGCGCTACAGGGTCTGTGTGCATGCTAGGGGTCTGGTTTTTGGTGTGCATGCTAGAGGCCCTGATGAGACACAGTTAGCAAAATTTCATGCTTCTACGATTTTGGGAAGCTGAGTGCAGTGTTCAGCAGTAATCCAAAATGACCTATGAACATTCTTACAGCCTTCATAGACCTATTTTTCATCAATAGTCAAATTAATTAGGACAAGTTTAATTTATGCTAACATGCAAATGTATATGTCATAGGGGGTGCTGAGATGTCCTTGTATACTAAATTTGGGAGCCTTGGCTGCCTTTGTGCCTCAGGTAGGAGTCAAAGTTTTAAAAAAATTGAGATTTGTAGGTGGTGCTATAGAGCTTCTATGTGTGCTAGGGGTCTGTTCTTTTGCTTATGCAATGTAGGCCATGGATATATTCATACTTCCGAATTTCAAGCCTCTAGATTTTAAGGAACCCATAACCCTAATCCTACTGTTGTGACCTTTGACCCTTCCATAGCTCTTGTATTTAATTTCATAGTTTCCAATTTGAGTATATTTATATTCTAATTAATCCATGTCAGGGTGGTCAACATGCCAGAAAATTGCAGTTTAATGACATTACGGATAGAGAACTGCCATCTACTTTGGACTATCAATAGCTATTAATATTGAAATATATATAATTAATAGACTGTCTACCAACAGCTAAAGCACGCGTAGCTACCTAGGTACCTAGATCTGGTTGAACGTAGCTAGCATAACTGGCTTGCCAGCTAGATAATACATTAGCAATTCCTAGATAATTACATATATAGGAAATAAATTTGCACAAAAAAACTACAATTCCCTGCAATACTTTCCATAGCGCGAAGCAATAAAATGGCGCCGAAATGTAGTTCCGCTTGATACAACCGTAAACACACATGAAGTTGCCCTCCGTTTATTGCAAATGGGATCACGCTACTCACATGAACCCAACTTTTAATACTTAGATACTTATCTTAGATACTTCTAGATATTTATAATGCCTTCCAAATCCAGCAGGTTGATAATTAATAAGCAGACAGTAGTGAACAGCATGCAGTAGCCTAGTGTGAAAGCTTTGTCGGAATGAAAGCATTCCCTTTAAATACATAATGACAAGGGTGTCAGCTGTATGTAAAAAAAAAAAATATATATTTAAAAAAAAAATGTTAATGTAGTCTATCCCATGATCTGAGATTTTATTGGTAATTATATAAAAATAATTTTCTACCCATTTTAAATTGGTGTGTTTTCATTGTAATCAATATGAGATGTTGTGGTATAAACAATTTCTAACCTTTATATGACTAAAATGATAAACATTATTACTATATGCTGTATATTGGCCATCAGGTTTTGAAAGAGAAGAGATAATTTACAATACATCAATATATAGCGTACACAATGCACTGTAAAATAAATTTTGTATTAATTCACTCAGAGACGTATTGAACTTCAGCGTCTTCAAGCTTTTATTAGCTGGACATTTAGCTTATTTAATCTAGAAAGGGTCCATCACATTACAGAAGTGTATCAATACAGACATTTATTCATTTGGCAGACGCGCTTATACAGAGCGACTTACAAGGCAAAAAGTGCATAAGTTTGCATAAAATAATAATAATAATAAACTTTATTTACATTACATTCATTTGGCAGATGCTTTTATCCAAAGCGACGCACAATAAGTGCATACCGAAGGTCAATGACATCAGTTCAGATAGAGCTAATTTCTTATCATAACATAGCAGCTATCCATAGTCATGAACATTGAGTATAGTACACAGTAAGCTATGGCTAAGACAACAAGACATTATAAACTATAAAATCAACAAAGAATTAAGGAACAGGAAACAAGCGAAAAACAGTCAAGGTGGAGTCTGAAGAGGTGTGCAGGCAGTGTTTGATCAGAACGTAGAGGAGTGAACAGTTCATTCCACCACTGGGGAGCTAGGGTGGAGAAGCTCCGCAGTCCGAGCGAAGTGGTCGAGCTGGAGTTTAGTGTTGTATTATGTCTTGCAGGTAGGAAGGGCTTGTCCTTTTGGCTGCAGCGTAGGCCAGGGTCAGAACTTTGAAGCTGATCCTGGCGGCGACCGGCAGCCAGTGGATTGACCTCAGCAGGGGGGTGATGTGTGAAAACTTTGAGAGGAGTAATCCAGGCGTGAGATAACCATGGTCTGGACGAGAAGCTGGGTCGAGTAGGTGGTCAGGTATGGTCGAATCCTCCTGATGTTGTACAGGAGGAACCTGCAAGACCGTGCTGTTGCCCTGATGTGCTCCATGAAGTCCAGCTGGTCATCCAGGACCACCCCCAGGTTCCTTGCAGAGCGGGAGGCAGCCACCGTAGTACCGTCGACGGTGATGGAGAGGGCTTGCAGTGGGGAGGTCCTGTGAGGTATGAAGCGCAGTTCCGTATTGTGAAGGTTGAGCTTCAGGTGATGAGTAGCCATCCACATAGAAATGTCAGCCAGGCAGGCTGATATCCTCTCCTTAACCTGTTAGGTAGAGGGGGAATGAGAAATAGTGCTATATAAGAGAAATGTCCAATAAAAAAACAATGGTATACTGAAAAAAAACAGTACAAGTCTAAATAATACATTAACCAAAATGTCAGTAACATGGCAAGTGTTGATTTATAAATCACTGTTAACATACCCCTAAAATGCTATTTCAAAAAGCAAGACTTGCATGCTAACAATTAATTCAGGGAGCAAAGATGCAATCTAAACAGGCGAGTCTTGAGTCTACGCCAGAAGATGGTCAGAAGGGCAGAAGGGCCAAGACCAGGGGCCTCATTTAAAAAAAGGACTTTCGATCAAATTTGATCTTACGTGTGGCTTACGTAAAAAATCACGACAAAGTAGTGATTTATAAAATTTCAACATGACTCCATTTGAGTCATGGTCGTAATGGTCGTAGAAATGGTCGTAGCTCCACGTTAGGTCTTCACTTGACATACGCACATTACCTGGTGGTTATGCCGAAGTATTGTAGGCTTGAGAGCCGCGCGTGAACGCTTATTTGGCATGGAAAATTATCGTTGTTGTTATCAGCCTACAAAATTAGTTTAATTCTAAATTGAAAAGGAAACTGATAGTCTAATTACTGAATTTTAAGTCTTCCTTATATTATATACCATTATTATTGCATTGCTTCTCAAGCTTCTGGATTTGAGAATTTTTTTCATGTTCATTTTAATAAGTCTTTTGTTTTATTTATCCATTGTTTTTATATATTTTACTTTAACTGTGTAATAGGATTTTGCTGTAAAAAAAGACTTTAAATAAAATTGCATTATTATTATTATAAATAACAACAGTGCGTATTTTGTACATTCTATATCTGCTGTGTACCATGCTTGAGAGATTGTGTTGGCTTAAACTAACAACAACAAAAAAAAGTCTGCCAGTCTGCAAATATCAGGATTCCTAAATGCTTACAAAGGTAATCCCATATGCAAAAGGTCTGTAAAAATCATATATGATCATACTTGCAAAGTTTTTATAAAAAAGCATGTTGATTAGTAGCCTATTATATTATATATTTCTATACAATTCTTATACAATCTCTCAATGTTTTTTTTTATAAGGAATACCATGTATTAGGGAACTATTTAATTTTAGCATGAAATGTATATGCTAGCTCTCTACCACATATTTATTTTATTTAAGTTTTGTATATGGCATATGTGTTTTTATAAGATTTTTACAGACCTTTTGCATATAGCATTTAGGAATCCTGTTATTTGCAGACTGGCAGACTTTCTTTTGTTGGTTTTATGAATGAAGTTCAACCATTCGAGATTTTAAAAAAAGAACTGGAGGCAGCTTCCGCTTACCGGTTCCATGGATTCCTATGGGAGCTGCTCATTGGGGCACGAAGCCGATTCAGTGGCCAACCCGTCACGTCTCTGCAGTCTATGGGCAATACACACAGACAGCGCACAGAATCACGGGAATCGCAGTTTATTACAGAAGTTAACGGGGAGACGCGGTTGTTTCCATTACAGATATGCTCGGTTTTCTCATATTATACGTCTCAAAAGAACCGAAAACGACACGCTCTGATGGCTAGCTCACAAGCTAAATCGATTAATAATCATATTGCAGCCTATGCAGTATGCACTGGTCTGAACAGACCTAGCTAACTTCAGCTTGAATAATGCAAGTAATAGCCTACAAGGCTAGCCTATAAATAGCAACCCACACAGATAAAGCAGAGACGAAGAAGCTCGAGAATTATACATCATATTGCATTAAAATACAATTACGAAATAAGAAAGGTATTCTATGAATGTACTATAACGATAAGTACAAACTATAAGTACAATACCGGCAGCTTACCCATTCGCTTTATTTGACCGTGAAATAAAAATGGTGGATCTCCGTTTTGTCTCGTAATTCATCGGAGAAAAGCGTAAAGTCACGTGGTGTGTAATCTCTGATTCGTAAAATAAGTACGAATTTTCGGGACTGGAATTTCGTAGAATAGATACGAATGGGCTGTGAGACCAGGTTGCAACTATGCTATGCCCAGTGGAGCTCCTGGCGATGACGAGCACTGGCGCAGTCTGGATTTGTTTTCAGACTATGGGGCACATCCACCTCAAAAGGACGAGCCAACCACCAGCCCTCCACAATAGCTTCTTTGAACTTAATTTGGTTGATTATTTTGAAACAAAGGGTGCAATAAGATGGAAGACTTTCCACTGTTGCCAATGAAAAGCTGTTATGAGAGCTTGATGGACTAAGCAAGAATATTTTATTTATCACCCATTCTTGACAATGAGAATTGGGATTAACAAGTCCTACTGATAACATTGGTGTTATATAATCCTCTTCGTTTAAAATAAAAAATTTTATGAAAATGTTGAAAAGTTGAAAGTTGAAAGCACACTATAAAAAATGCCATAAAAATATGGAGAGGAAACCGTGCCACAATGAAATTCAATCACAAACGGGACGAGGGGGGAAAACAATCGCCACAACGTATTGTTTTACAGTGAGCAGCACGAAGAAATAGTGCCATGTTGAAATGCAATGCATTGCTTTTCACTGTGGACGTGAAGAGAACGTGCCACAATGAAAATCAAAATGATCATTTCATTGATTTGCATCTTGTTCAACTGCCATCCAGAAAAACAATTAGAAGGGATTACATTACACATAATTGAATGATGAAATCGTGTCATACCACACCGAAATGCAAAGTGCCTCTATTTAATTTTCTTTAAGTCAATGCAGATATCGTGCCACTTGTAAATGTAATCACTATCCAATCACGAGCTCTCTAGCAAACGGGGGCGAAGGTATACGAGAAGCAGTTCGTGCGAAACGGGCGCTTCCGTGAGAAACATCGCATAGTGCACATGCGTTTGTTTGCATTATCTAAAAAAATAATAATACACACAACTGACAGCACCTCTTTATAACGACAGCACCTCTTCATAACAACGCAAACAACTGCAGAGATAATTTCATTTTAATTTTTCAAATAAGCAACTGAATTAATTTTTATGCGTGTCCAAAACCAAAATCCTATTTTTAGAAGTGGGAGCGCCGCTTCTGTTTCTGTTACATTGTTGAAACTATTCTATTTGTTGCTAAAATGAAGTGTTGTCTGGCTGAATACAGATGTAGATACCAAACTTTAATCTTGCATTGTCATGTGCTTCAGTGTGTCTTTAGAGATATGTGAACATCGTAGTGCATGCTTTTTTCACGGGCCGACGCAGACTGACCCTACGGGCAGTGCGACATTTCCGTATAGTGAAACTAGATATGAAAGTAGACTATTTCAAACTGCTAAAACGAACTACTAAAACTGCTTGAGCCACGAGAGTGAGTGTGATTAATTGAGCCACGTATGGCCCAGACGGAGTCTAGCCACCACCACCCCATCCCGCCTACTACCCCTCACAGCCCTTGCAGTCCCCACCGTCCGTTGAACCCTACACAAATGTGTCCCCCCTTACTCTCACCATCACATAAGGCCTGCCACTGTGACTGCACTGCCCGCCGGAGTACAAAGCCTTCCGCTGGTTAGCGCGTATGGCAACCCCCTGATGGCAACGCCTGTCCTGATCGGCTCGATCAGATCTTGAGCTATCCGTGTTTTCCTCAACCACGCCCCCGTTTGCTAGAGAGCTCGTGATTGGATAGTGATTACATTTACAAGTGGCACGATATCTGCATTGACTTAAAGAAAATTAAATAGAGGCACTTTGCATTTCGGTGTGGTATGGCACGATTTCATCATTCAATTATGTGTAATGTAATCCCTTCTAATTGTTTTTCTGGATGGCAGTTGAACAAGATGCAAATCAATGAAACGATAATTTTGATTTTCATTGTGGCACGTTCTCTTCACATCCACAGTGAAAAGCAATGCATTGCATTTCAACATGGCACTATTTCTTCGTGCTGCTCACTGTAAAACAATACGTTGTGGCGATTGTTTTCCTCCCTCGTCCCGTTTGTGATTGAATTTCATTGTGGCACGGTTTCCTCTCCATATAAAAAGGCAGCAACGTTTACAGTGAAAAACCATTTAATGAAGGGGGGAAACTGTATGAATACTGTTATTTAGCTGTATATGTGGCATGCAAAGGATATGCAACAAAATATTAAATATAATGACTTTATTTAAGTTTATGTTAATTTGTCCAATTACTTTTGGTGCCCTAAAATTGGGGGGGGGGGGGGGCTAAAAATGTAAAGTGTAAAAATGGCTACAATTGCTACATGGTCCACCCGATATGTATGTAAAAATCCTCAAATTAAAGCTGACAGTCTGCACTTTAACCTCATTGTCACTGTTCCCTTTCAAATCCAATGTGATTGTTAAGGCAGTGTTCAGGACGGGACCCAAATGCAAGACTCTGAGACAGAACTCGATGAAACTCCACCACAGAGAATATTTATTAGTTTCAGGAAAAAGCAGCAAGCAAGCAAGGCATACTAAAAGGATGAAGGGCTAGATACGGGGTTGGTGAACTAAGCGGGGCAGGAGAGGAGACAGAACGGGTCAGAGCAGGCAGGAGGCAGGAGGCTGCTAATTTGGAATGGCCAACTGTCTTCAACCTGTGTTCATGCGCAAACCTGACTGTAGAGTGTAGAAATATGTGGTGTTGCCAGTCTGCTTATGTTCACACCACAGACTATAGCTAAACACAAGTGGAATCAGAGGAAGACCTTTCATACAGGGCTTTAACATGCAGTCCACCGGCACGCGATCGACTAGCAGGAGGTCGCTAGACATTGATGAAACGCGGACCCCTAACCATCCCATACTCTGGACAATGCAATCGACAATTGCACATCACCCTAGGGAGCTACCAGCCACAGTCGGCACTGGCACAGTCTGCATTAGATCAGAGACCGTGGGGCTCATCCATGTACAACAACGTGGTGGCTTTACGGAATGAGCCACTAGCAACAGTATTTAAGGACAGCAGTACTTTGATTGGAGAGTTCCCCATACTGACCCAGCAACAGCTCTTACAGTAGCAACTCTCCCAGGAGTTCTCCCATCCAAAGAACTAACCAATCCCATGCCTACTTCAGCAGTTTGACAGGAGAATGCTTCATTGTCACATGTCTCCACATTGGTTTGAGGATGTACCATTAGAATCGGGGCAAGACCTTTTGCATGTGGCTTTAACATGCAGTCCACTGGCACCCGGTTGACCAGCGGGGGTCGCTAGAAAGCAATGAAACGTGGACCCCTAACCGATTGGACCCTCAGGTACAGTGTAAACAAGTGGGTTTTCAGTCCTGCATTGTGATGCAATGTTGCTCTGCCATCCATTGAGTCATCAGCAATGAACTACCAATGATGATGTGAGACTGGTCAGAGGTTAATTAAATTATGCCAAAATGCTTTCCAGGCTGTCTTGGGACAGAAAGGGGATATGTGGTCCCCTCTGACGTTTATGGTAATAAAGGCTTCAAGGCCCATTTAGAGTGTAATATATTTGACAGGAAGATGTCTCCGATGGGAAAGACAGATGGGATATTTCCCTGGGACAAGGCCCTCCTACATGAGGATGGGTACTGAACTGGAACTGTGTTCATTAAGGACCATCAAGGATCCCTCTCCAATCACATCCGCTGGCCGTGCGTGTCTTTAAAATGACCTATGGCACCCTACTTTATACAACCCGGAAATTGATGGTTAAATTTTCCTATGAAAAACTGCCAACTTATCGTACATGTGATTGCCATAATGAGTTACTTTTTTCTTCTCATTCAATGGTAATGATTATCCATTGAGAGTAATGCCTCAGTGTATACTGCCATGTGATTTTGCCAGTAAGGGCCACAATAGAAGTAAGTGCTATCCCTATATTGATCTTAAAGGTATTAACCTTAGTAATGTATACAGCTGTTACTTTGACTGGGTATGTGTTGCTAACTTGTCAAATAAACATATATGCGTAGGTTGGACAGGGAAACAGGGAGATATGTCACCCCCAATATTTTCATATGAATTCATTACTAGACTAGCTAGTATGCTTGTGAGACTGGATGTTTGACTACACAAGACTAGGTGGTCCAGCAGTGTGTCTCCACGAAAGGTGAAATAAAAGCTACGCCTGTTAATAAAACAAACAAACAAACCAAATCACACACTGTTAAAATACTGCAAAGAAGATCAAGAAGTGGTAAACAAAAAATTATGAAAAGTGTGGAGGGAAGTGTTTTTTTCTGACTTTGGATGCGTAAATAATTACAGTGAATTAGAAAAACCTCAGAGATTTAATTTATTTGCAGCAGGCAGTGTGTCATCGCTGGCGTACACCCGCTGAGCAGGGTTAATCTGTTAGGTGCTGGTGGAGGGACGAGGTCTTAATCCCTAAAGAGAAATTCCTGCGGAAAAGTGAGATTGTCAGGCTTAAAGTTGGGCACGGTCTCCTGAGGTAGGACGACTGAAACCATGCCTGTTTCCCGTCCAAACCCATCAGACAGAGGCAGGCAATTACTCTACCCTGCCCTCACTCCTCACTCTTTGATGTCACCGGCCAGCTGAGTTTGTGACTCTGGACACATTAATCTCTATATAGCTGAATTGGAAGTTGTTACACCTCCAGCACTTTACAAAAATGTATTGTTTTTTTTTTAATCACAGTGGTTGGTACTGATATAGTCTGTCTGTCCTTTTGGCCTTTTCTCTCTTTTGTTGTCCTCAGCGCAGGATGGCGTCAGAGCTCAGCAGTAGCAGAAAATGTCTGCCTCTGAGTTATTTTCCAGAACGTGGCATGTTATACCTCCATCTGAAGGGTGGGGAGAAGGGCTGCAATGTGTCATACTACGCAAAATCACGGGGTGGTCTGTGTGTGGGTGTGTTTGTGTGTGTTATTTGTGCATGTCTGTCGGTGTGTATGTGTGTGTAAGTTTGTGTGTGTGTGTGTGTGTGTGTGTGTGTGTGTGCGTGTGTTTGTGTATGTGTTTGTTGTGTGTGCATGCCTGCATGTGTGTTAGACAAAAAATGGCTTTTGGAAGCAGTACATTATTGGTGTTCACAACTTGGGCTAAAGATGGTATAGTGAATTAGTTTTCAATAGTACAAAATAGTGACACAAGGCCAAGAAACCCAAATGACAATCACAGACACACTCACACTTATGTAAGCAAGGACACGTAAAGTTAAACACAAAGATGCACACCCTCCCACAAATGTAGACAGACAGACAGACAGACAGACACACACACACACACACACACACACAGGCTTTCACTCCTCTTATTAGGGGACCGAGCAGCATAGCTGCTGGTACCTAATTGTTTTTGTTCTGATTCTTTTTTTTCTTTTTTTTTCCTCCCCTTTCACCTAAAATTCCTGTGAGCTGGTTTGGCCTAGAATCATCAAACTTGGCAGGCTTGTTGGGATTTCCAAACTCTTGGATCCTCAGACTGTGATTTTGGCCACACAGACCGTGATTTTGCGTGGTATGACACATTGCAGCCCTTCTCCCCGCCCTTCAGATGGAGGTATAACACGCCCACTGTTGACACCCCCGTTTCACCTACAGTCACAAAATGTGGGATACAGTTGGCTTTCCATGCGTTAGGTTAGTGGTTCGATTCCCGCTTGGTACCAATGGCTAAGTTAATGTTTGGCAAAATTAACACCTTTTTATTGCAAAGGTTAATAAATTGAACAGTATTAACTGTTCACTGTTTCACTTGTACTTAAAAGACGTTAATGGCCGCCAACGTTAATGGCCAGTCCTGTAACGTTCCGTTCCCATCCTGTTCGTTCTCCGTATTTTGCCCTCTCCCTCCGTGTCATGTTTGACTTCCTTTGTCCGTGTTTTTCCCCGTGCTGCAGACTGGGCGTGTTCCCTCCGTTTGTTCTACTCCATTTCTCCACTCCTGTCTCAGCCTATCCCCTCTTTCCATTTCTGCATACATTCCTCACACTCCGCTCTGTTCAATCACCCACTCATACTCTTGCACGCTTTCCTAATTGATACCAATTACACTCCCTATTTAACCCACCTGCTGTCTGCTATCCAGTGCCAGTTCATTAACTTTGTTCGACTCTGTAACTTCGTTCGTTTGTATCCTGGTCATGTTAATCCCCTTGTCTAGTCAGCTTGCACAGTTTGGTTTAGTATTTGGTGTTCGTTCACCCTGCTTAATCGTGCAAACCATTTTTCAACAGTTTGGTTCTGTCTCGGTGCTTAGGGCACACTGCCTACTGCTGATTATCTAGTCTGTCCTGTGTTGATGCGGCTCTACCTGCCGCGCCTTATCTGCCTTGCTAACCAGTACTCTGTTATTGTCTGCCAGTCTGCAGTTGTTCGCTATTCCCTGTTTGTGTTGCGGTACCACCGCTTCCCACCTGACGTTGTGCCCGCAGCAGGGCGTTCTGCTCCTCCATTCTACAGCTGTTCCTGCGTCTGGCCGTGGCTACCGCCAGTGTTACGGTTCCGGTTGCACTTGCTGCTGTTTGCCCTACTGCCTCATCCGGGCCAACTCAAGGTCTGCTGCACTATCCTGCCCTGCCGTATCTGCCGCTACCCCTTCCTCTGTTTCTACTACCCGATTGCCTGTTACCAGTATCACCCCGGTCTTCCCTACTCTAACTTCATGCATAACCATAACCGGCTTGTCTGTTATTTATGTCCTCCCTCGCTTCAGGAGACAAGTTTGAAGCACAAGTTATTGCATGCCTAGCGCTCCCCCTATCTGTCCCGTCTGTCCCGTCTGTCCAGATCTGCAAAGACTCCCGGGTGATCCGTCTAGTCCAGTCCCGGTGTGGGATACTCCTGTGAGACCCGCACAGTCCAGTTCCGGTTTGGAACATCCTGTGTTCCAGTCAAGTCCAGCTCCGGCTTGGAGCAAACTGTAGTCCCGGAGATTCTCCGGACTTAATTATTGCTGTGTATTGTCTGTGTACAGCTTGGGACTGCCACAAGCTATAATAAACTACCTTTTCCTGTACCTCTGCCTCCTTGTCGTGCACTTAGGTTCAGCCCGTGTACAGGGTCGTGACAGGTCCTGTAACTTACGATACTACCGACCAACGAAAGATTTACAGCAGGTCACGTTTACGCAGTTGGCTATGGGAACAAGTATCCATTTGTCAGACACAGAAAATAAAGTTTTCACGCGAAATATGATCTGGTACAGAGCGCGTTGTTGCAGTAATGTAAAAAATCAATTCATAACTGCCATTGGCTACATGTTTTGAACTAACATTTCTTTTCAAACATCGTCACTAGTCTCAATCTCACACAAAAGCCGACATCCGTCTATGTGTAAGCCTACCTATGTTGTCCTATTGCGGTTTAGCGGGTAACATTTCTTGATTCATTTGCGACAAAGAGGATGTGCACTTCAGCTCTGTTCGGGTTACGGTTTTCACACAACACAATGTCACCATAAAAATGAAGTAGGCTACTAGGAAAATGAAGAGTTTACGATAATACGCAAGCCCTTACGGGATCGGGTTTAGATACAATGGCAAAAGCCCTGATTAGAAACAAACATTTGCTTTTTGGGTCTAGAGCTGTCTACCATTTTGCAGTCTGTGTTTGACAAATGCTGCTCATGCCGCTCGGTCCCCAGGAATCGCTGCTTGCAACTATATTATTATTTTTTGCTTAAAATTTATGGTCTAACCACACAATCTCTTGTAGAATCTACTTTCTCAAATTCCCTCCAAATTTAACAGTTCATACAGGAAATGTGTGGTGTGGTTGGAAAACAGCTGTTTTCCACCATGGAAAGAATGCAAGTGAGACTGTCACAGGCATATTGAACAGAGCCAGGAGAAGTAATGGCTTCTGAACGAGTGCTTTCCTTCTGCTGCAGAGCTGATCATTGGTCCGAACCTCCTCCTGATCTTTCAAGTGTAGCTGGGGGGTTGAGTCGTACACCCCAGCACCCCCATTTCAAACTCTGTCACCTCTCTGACACTTCGCATCCCCAGTGCTACAGCTGGGCTTTAGCGGGAAGACCGAAAGGTGTGAAGGCCATCCCATAATGTGTAAACGGTAAGAACGGAAAGGCCAGAGGAGCATCGCATCGAGGCATCCATCATTTTGAGTAATGCAGTTAATTAAACGCCTCTGACGTCTCCTCGTCACGTGGTCTCATCCCCGCTCTCTGTCACTGTCACCGCAGCACAGTTGGCCTAATGAGCCGTAGAGCTGAAATGTGGATCAAACATAAATAAATAAATAAATCCCTCCATGGCTTTCCACTCACATTAATTCAGGCCATTTTGATTTTGAGTCTGTTTATTTGTTGAAACCCATAGGTTTCTGGTGCATACGCATAATTTATAATATTATACATCTATTGCAGAGGTTTGTAACCCTGGTCTTGAATAACAACAGGAACTGCAGTTTTTTAAAAAATTTCTTCTCAGCGCTTAATTAAGGCAGTCCATTACATTGTTACCTCGTTCCACCTGCTTTTTTGGGCTTACCCTGCAGCTCTCCAGGACCAGGGCTGCAGACCTTAGATCTACAGTTAATATTTTTATATTATTCATTTATACATTTGGCCATTTACTGAAATTTACTGTTAGTATCTTATCAAGGGCGCAACAGCTGTGCTTCATCAGGGACGTGAACCTAAAACCTTTAGGTTACAAGTCCAGCTTAACGCATGGCTATGCACACTGAAGCTCAACAGGGAAACCATTCAGAACAGTGATAAAAGAAAAAAAAACCTTTTGCACAGTAGTGCCGGCTGAAGGCTAGCAGAAAAATGGTCTTTTCAGAGGAAAGAAAAGAAAATCAATGGTGAGATTAAAGGTGGAGTCCTATTATGTAACATGGAGTTGGCAATTAAATGAATTGGCACCTTGTGCAGAGACTGCAAACAGCTCTGTTCAAGGCTATTGATTCACTGAAGAATCTCTGCCAGTTAAATATAAAAAGCCATTCCAGGACGCGGATCAAGGAGACGCGTGGAAATAAGCATTTCAGAGATTCACCCATTCAAGCCATTCTGAGATTCAGGATCTCTCATTCTAAAGACTGTTGGTGGAATATAATTGCAAAGTTCCCTGGTTGCAAATGGATGATATGAAAACAAAGTTTTTGCCCTTAGTTTTGGTTATGGCACAAACATTTTGAGACATATAGGCAAGCTTCAGAAGAAGGTGGAAAATTCCAGCCAAGTAAGTAATCGCGGACAAACGCGTCTCCAGTGCATCAGGACATTATTTTCCAGCCCCAGCCGCGCCTCATTTTCAAACTGTATTTTTTGCCTAAAGTGATACAGTTGCGGCCACTATTATTGACACCCCCTGTAAAGATGAGCAAAAAGGGTTATAAAAAATTCACCGTTTGGTGAATTAGCTTAATCTCACACTGAAAAAACAAGAAGAATCCAACCTTTAATTGACGTTAATTTATTATGAGAAAAAAAAATCCCACATCAAGAAATAATTATTTTTAACAAAACCACATTGGCCACAATTATTGGCACCCCTGCATTTATATATAGAATAAAGTAATAATTTTTAAATATTTGGTCACATATCCTTTGCATGCCATGACTTCCTGATGTCTGTGACCCAACAACATCAAAAGACTCTTGATATCTTATTTTCTGGTACTCTTACAAGCGATACTATAACATCTCTGCATTTGAATGGATCTCTATGGGAATTGGGGGGTGGGACTAGATTTAGCTGTAACTTATGCTGGAACAGTATGGAATACATGGTTGGTAAAATGGCTGTAAGTCAACAAGGGTCTGAGGTATCAAACAAGCCTTAAACAATCACTCTGCTGCCAGATATGCAGTAGATATGGATGGATCACTTTAAGGGTTGTTTCTCCTGACAAATTTTCCTATTGAACTCTATGGAAAAATAAGTCAGGAGAAGAAACCCTTCAAGTTATTCATCCATATCTACTGCATATCTGGCAACAGAGTGATGGATTAAAGCTTGTTTGATACGTCAGACCCTTGATGACTTACAGCCATTTAGCCAACCATGTGTTCCATACTGTTCCAGTGTAATTTACAGCTAAATCTAGACCCACCCCCCAATTCCCATAGAGATCCATTCAAATGCAGAGATGTTATAGTATCGCTTGTAAGAGTACCAGAAAATAAGATATCAAGAGTCTTTTGATGTTGTTGGGTCACAGACATCAGGAAGTCATGGCATGCAAAGGATATGTGACCAAATATTAAAAATTATTACTTTATTCTATATATAAATGCAGGGGTGCCAATAATTGTGGCCAATGTGGTTTTGTTAAAAATAATTATTTCTTGGTGTGGGATTTTTTTTTCTCATAATAAATTAACGTCAATTAAAGGTTGGATTCTTTTTGTTTTTTCAGTGTGAGATTAAGCTAATTCACCAAACGGTGAATTTTTTATAACCCTTTTTGCTCATCTTTACAGGGGGGTGCCAATAATAGTGGCCGCGACTGTAAATGCAAACGATGTAATAACCGATGACCAACGCCAAAATCAACCCGCGCACTTGTCTCTCCATTGTGAAATCACAGCGAAATTACTTGTGGTGCACTATAGTGGTGCGTTGTCTGCTCTTCTACTTCCCGGAGTTTCTTTCGAGTTTTCCCGCATGGAAATTCTGACCAATTGGAGAGCAGTTCAACCATTTAAAAGCAGTTTTCATATCAACAGTAATGTCACATCTGCCATTTCCCTCCAGTTCACCTTCCTTTCGTTTCTCTTGTTTTCCCATTCCTCATGTTTCATGTAGTGTTTTTCAGTTCACCCTGTCTGTCTTGTTCCGTGTTTGTGCAGGCTGGGCGTGGTTCCCTGTTTTGTTCCTTGTTTTCTCCCTGTATCATTTAGACTATCACTCTCCCCCTCTGCTTGCATTCCGCACACACTTTAATTATTCCATCAGTACTCTAACCTGTTCCTCACTCTATTTTAACTCCCCAGTTTCATTCACTCATTGCCAGTTTGTTGTTTGTCTCAGCTCCGTCTAGACATTCCCCGGCCATTCTGTCTGTTTTGCAATTCTACCTAAATCAAATCAAATCAATATTTATTTATATAGTGTATTTCACAACTAGTTGTCACAATGCACTTCACAGAAAAACCCAGCCTAAACCCCCCACAAGAGCAAGCCAAAGGCAACAGTGGCAAGGAAAAACTCCCTGGTGTAACTAGGAAGAAACCTTGGGAGGAACCAGACTCAAGGGGGAACCCATCCTCCTCTGGTTGGCTCAGGGTCTAGGGTTTAAAGTCCAGCATGGTCAAAACAGCCAATGTCCATGATAATAGAATTTGCAGCAGCTAGATGACCTGTTTGTTGTCTGTTCCTCGCTCCAGCCCATCCTGCCTGCTTCCCATCCTGTTTGCTCCTGCCCCGTCTCCTGCCCAGCCCTGTTTATCTTACCAACTCTGTTTCCAGTCCGTCACCTAGCCTTCCCTGTTTCATTGTCTTTTGCTGACCACTCTAATAAATATACTCCTTTCGGAGTTTTGCCTGAGTCTGTCTCTGAGTCCTGCATTTGGGTCGAAACCAGTGTTACATTTAGCAGACACACCAGAGTGATTTGCAAAACTTACATTATGCTTATATGCAAACCCGTTATGCAGCAAGATGTTTATTGAAGCAAATCAGGCGGTGTACCTGCCTTAAGGGTAGCAGTGGTAGCAGCAGTGCCCCACCAGGGAATCAAACCTATAACCTTAGCATTGCAAGCCTGGTTCCCTAACCTTAATGCTACACTGTCATCATCACCTTTCCCCTTGTTCACCTTTCATTACATTGCACATGGAATTTGCAAGCTAAGGATTTAGGCTCGGCTTGTGTTCAACCTCCCGAAGTTCTCACACGTCACCCCCCTGCTGAGGTCACTCCACTGGCTGCCAGTCGTGGCCAGGATCAGGTTCAAAGTTCTGACCCTGGCCTACACTGCAGCCAAAAGGTCAGGCCTCTCCTACCTACAGGACTTAATCCAGCACTACGCTCCTGTTTGACCACTTCTCTCTGCTGCTGCAGGGCGACTTGCACTTCCCTCCCTCCGTGTTAACGGCTCCCGCTCGTCACGACTGCGGAGCTTTTCCACTCTAGCTGAAACACTGTCTGTTTTCCGTCGTGGTCTGAAAACACACTTTTTCAGACTCCACCTCAAGTAAACTACCTATCAGATCAAAAACGTCTACGACATGAAAAAAGCCAAGTTACTCACGCATAGCCTACATAGCGCTGTCTATAAGTTCTTAATTCCAACTTGCAAAAACTAGGCCTGCCTTTAAAAGTCTTGATATTAAAATGTGGCCAAGTTACAATTAACAATATTGCCTATCGTAGCTCACACTAAATAAACTAGCTCTATTCCAAAGCAATGCTATCCAAACTTTCCTAAATTATTTAATGCAACTTGGCCCTGTGTTTCTTCATCTTTGCATGTGAAGAGATTGTGCCTCATGGAACAACATATGATTTCAATGAATGTTTTTAACAGTTGATGAATAATTACACTCCAGAAAGGATATGATTGTACATTGCTGGCAAGTTTACTTTAGAAAATGTACAGGTTTTAAAATGTTAACTGCTGCTACAGAATTCTTTACAATTCACAAACAGACATTTATATGAAGAAACATCATGTACAATAGAGAAGGGGTGATGAATAAATAAATGCAGATAAAAATGAGTAATATTTTTACCTAGAAAATAGCATACATATAGCATTTTTACAAACGTATCCTGACATGTTTGTGGGTCAGATGGTGGCAAATAAGTAATAGTACCAATTTTCTTAACATAATAGTATTTATGATATTTGCAAACAGAATTTTGTGAACACAAGGATATCTATGCTCTGTAGGACCACACAGGTTTTGATAGAAATACATAATAATAATAATTATAATAATAATACATTTTATTCATTCTGTGCTTTTCATAGACCCAAAGCAGTGGATGCAGACAATTGTTCAAACATGCCCTATAGTGTAGTCATTTTTCTGTTTAATTTCTAATTGCAACACATCTGAATCAGAGTATTTCCACTATAAATTATTTTTATTTTGCAGTTTGATGTGGCACATACAGTTTCGTTGACCACATTCTCTTGAGATGGTAAGATGAAGAAACACAGGGCAAAGTAGCATTAAATAATTTAGGAAAGTTTATTTATTTATTTATTTCGGCAGGCATATAGTCACACTTCATCACAATTTCTGTAATATGCCCTGAACAAACACAGTACCTGCCGAAAAGGGATACGGGAAAAAGCAGACTGCTTATCAAAGTCCCGCCCCAATTCCCAAATCAAATTTGAATGTTCACATTAAACATTTGTTTAAAACAGATTATTTCGTATCACAACAGCATAGCTGAATTTGCTTTATAACAAAACAGTCCGAGAAAGAAAAAATAAAATAAAATAAAATAAACAAAATAATAAAGTCTAAATAAGTCGAATTTAAATGTACATATCATACATTAGTCAAAACAATTTGTTTCATTTCAACAGCAAACAGTCCAGAATATTGTTCAGATAATGTCCAAATAAATGTGTCCGTTTCTTCGTTTTTATGCTGCTCGAGTGTCCCCTGCACCAGTGCCCACACGCCTGGTAGAGAATGCCTTATCAATAGCGTTAAATGACCAGCTTAGAAGCTCCATCCTGAGCAGGTTGTACTGCCGGTGTCTGATGTCTTGTGTTGCAAGATCCAAGATCAAGTATAAACCGCTTACAATGTTTTTGCACATCGTGACATTGTTTTCATTTCATGATAACCCACTATTGTTTATATTTGGTAGTCTCCTACCATCTTACATTTTATCCTACTCTTGAAGACCTTCAGATTCGTAGACGATTTAATCTCAACATTTAAACTGTTCCAAAGCTTAACCCCCACATTAGAAAAAGAATGACCTCTGAGTGTAGAATTCATCAGTTTTTGTTTGTAAATCATGCTTCCTCTCAAGTTGTGTATGTCATCTCTCTTTAAAAACAGATCCTGTATATTTACGGGTAAAAGACTTTTGGAGGCTAAGAATAATATTTGTAAGGTATTATACTTAATTATGTCATGCAACTTGAGAAACTTTGCCTTAATGAACAAATCATTAGTGTGATCTCTATATGGGACACAATATACAACTCTCAGTGCCCTTTTTTGGAGTTTAAACAGCGGCGCTGTAGTGTCTTTGTAAGTGTGACCCCACACTTCGACACAGTAATGAAGGTGGGGTGTTATGAGTGCCGAGTAAATTGTCTTAAGTGAATGTTGATTGAGTAATTTCTGCATTTTCCACAAAATAGACACGCTTTTGGCCAACTTACATTGAACTAGCTTCACATGTGGTTTCCATGTCAGAAGGCAATCTACCGTAACCCCCAGAATCTTGTGTTCGTTCACTAGTTCAATGATGGTACCATTGACCTTTAAGTTTATGTTTTCCTTCAGGCCTCTTTTCCCGAATAATATAAATTTTGTCTTTGAAAGGTTTAGTGATAATTTATTAATATTAAACCACGTGTGAAGCTTTGACATTTCATTGTTAACTAATTTGACCATTTGATTAAGATCAGTTCCAGAGCAGAGGATATTTGTGTCGTCCGCGAATAAAATAAATTTTAGGACGTCAGATACTCTGACTATGTCATTAATATACAGTATAAATAATTTTGGTCCTAGGACTGACCCCTGCGGGAGCCCACAGGTGATGTCCAGGCGTGTTGATATGCTGTCCCCTATCTGAACAAATTGAACTCTATTTGATAGGTAACTCTTTATCCATTGTAATGCGATTCCTCTAACTCCATATCTGTACAATTTTTCAATCAATATGCTGTGGTTTATCGTGTCAAAAGCTTTTTTCAGGTCAATGAAGATGCCTATAGTGTATAATTTCCGGTCTAACGCGTCCTTGATCATTTCTATGGATTCTGTTAGGGCCAGTGCTGTTGAATGTTTCTTTCTGAACCCGTATTGGCTGTCACATAGCAGTTTGTGCTTTTCAATGAACTTATCTAATCTGACATTAAAGAGCTTAATAATAATAATTATAATAATAATAATTTTTGAGCACTGTGGTAAAATTGAAACAGGACGATAATTTGAAAACTCATGTTTGTCTCCACTTTTGTACAGAGGAAGAACTCTTGCTATCTTCATTTTATCTGGAAACACGCCATTACAGAATGATAAGTTACATATATACATAAGCGGAGGTATAATCGCTTTTGATATACTTTTTAACAACGTCATGTCTATCTGGTCTACGTCAGTGGATGTCTTAGCTGTGCAATCTCTCAGTATTGCTATGATTTCAGTTTGTGTGACAGGATATAGAAATAATGACTCTGTTTTTACCTCACCGCCCCTATCAAAGTGATCCCACTGCAGGAGTGAGGATGGAATGGCCTTGGCTAGCTCCGGACCAACGCTAACAAAGTAATTGTTGAAACTATCTACTATCACCTTATTATCTTCTTCCCTCCTGTTGTTTATATTGAAATGGTCAGAGAATGTCCGCTTGGCATTTCGCCCAGAGACAGAATTTATTATATTCCAGAGATTTCTGGTGTAGTTTGTTTTCTGTTAGTAACTTGTCATAATAATCTTTTTTATGTTTCCTCAGCAAATATGTCACTCTGTTTCTGAAACGTTTGTATTTTGCATATGATTGTACACTCCTTTCCTTTATAAACTGTTTATATAAGCTGTTTTTTTTTCTGCAGGCATTCGCGATGGTCTTAGTATACCAAGGCCTTTTTTCCTTGGCTTTATTATCCTTGCTCGAAGTTTTGACTACCGGGCAGTGCTTATCATATAGTGAATTTATTGTGTTTAAGAAGGCCTCATAGGCTTTGTTTGTGTCCCTTTCAGTCAATACATCATTCCACTTTTGTTTCATCATATCTTGTTCAAGATCTTTGAGTCTCTTTTCGTTTCTAATTCTTTTTAAGGTTTTTGACACTGGTTTCTGATCCATAGTGTGTTTCCAGTCACAGATAGCGAAGACTGGAAGGTGATCAGAGATATCATTTATCATAATACCACTTGTTATTACAGTGTCCAGTATATTTGTATAGATATTGTCAATTAGTGTGGCACTATGTTTAGTGATTCTGCTTGGCCGGGTGATTAGTGGTCGCATTCCGCACGCATACATTGTGTTAACAAAGTCCTCAATCAACTTGTTATCGTTGGGATTTAATATGTCTACGTTAAAGTCACCACACATAAAAACATTTCTCTGTTTCATGTTTGCTAGTATTTCTCCCAGGCAATTGCTGAATAAATCTATTTTTGAACTGGGTGCTCTGTAAACGCTGCATATAACAGTTTTTTCTACCTTTCAGCATTGAAAATTCAATTGTCACACACTCCATTACATTTTCAACGACAATTGACATGCTTTCCAGTATCTCAAAATTTATGCTCTCATCAATAAACAGGGCAACCCCTCCACCAGATTTGTTAATTCTGCTCTTACACACAAAATTATACCCTTCCAGGTGGAAGTCCATGCATTTCTCATCGTTAATCCAAGTTTCCGACACTGCAATAATGTTGAAAGGTTTAGCAAATGTCAATAGATAATCCTGTATCTGTTCAAAGTTGGCGTATAAACTCCTGCTATTGAAGTGGATTATTGACAGCTTTCCATCCATGCTAATGTCCTCGTTGAACTGGTCTTCCAAGTAATATCCACATTTGTTTATTCCATTATAATAAAAGTGTCTGTCCGGATCAACTTCTTCATTCGGGTCTTTTGATCTTTGATGCTGGTTAGATGTCATACTCACGTTTTCATAATCAGCAATTATATCCACCAATTCATTCATTTTAATCAGTGAAGCTTTGCTTTTTGGTTGAACTGAGTTCATGGAGTTTTCACGTAGTTTTCACGTACCTTACTGTTCAAATTTCTCCAGCTCCTCCAACGCCCTGATCAGCACCGGTCTGGTATTTTCTGGAGATGACCCATTGGGTTTGATATAAACTTTACAATTCGCCGTCCAGGTGTTTTCCTTTCTTCAGTTGACGAGCTTTCCAAGCGATGGTAGCGTTTACTTTGCTGAGATTTTCGTTGATAAACACATTAGATCCTTTCAGCTTTTTACCCTACTTCAGCAGAGCAACTTTGTATTTCCTACTTGTGAATCTCAGCACCACGGCGCGGGTTTCGTTGTCACGGCCTCCGTTAACTTTTTTCTTGGGAAGCAGATAGCAAGAATCCACATTGGCGAGATCCATGTCGATGTTTTTGGAGTTTAGAAACTCCGCCACCTGCATTTCCACAGATTGGATGTCTGCCTCGTTTGGCTCCTCATGGGCCCCCATCGCCCTGGTATAGCTCCTGGGTTTAATCCTGAGACCTGTGATGATCACATCATTGAGCTTCCCGTGCTGTTCAAGCTCCTCCACTCTGATGGTTAGAGACTTTATCAGCTGGTCTTTCTTGACATTTTCCTCTTTGAGGTTTCGGAACTCCTTCAATAAATCGTTCAGTTGGACCATGATACCATCAAGGCTTTCCAGTTGGACCAGTTGGAACTTGATACCTTCAAGGCTTTCCATGATTACTGACAAGTCCGGTGGATTGGACTGGCTCGATTTGACTGTCTTGTCTGTCTTGCCCATTTTCAGTGGTTTTTAAGGATTTGTTATATGGTTTTCTACCGCCAGCTGTACCGCTTGGTTCCCGTACAGCCTGCTATTGTTTCGTTGAGCTTATCATTCAGTTCTCTCTCCCCCCACATTTCCAGCTGCAGCTGTTGCCTTGAGCTGTTGCCTTGAGCTGTTGTATAGCATTGCTTTGGAATAGAGCTAGTTTATTTAGTGTGAGCTACGATAGGCAATATTGTTCATTGTAACTTGGCCACATTTTGATATCAAGACTTTTAAAGGCAGGCCTAGTTTTTGCAAGTTGGAATTAAGAACTTATAGACAGCGCTATGTAGGCTATGCGTAAGTAACTTTTTTTATGTCGTAGATGTTTTTGATCTGATATCACTTATTTTTTATAGCTAACTAATGATGAATAATGCATGAAGATAAACACGGAGAGAGACATGCATTCCAAAGAAATGTATGCATTCGCTTAACCATAACGCCCTCTATTGACAAGAATGAGAACAGTTACCCTATTACAGACAGCACACAATTACATTAAAAGAGTTTGTAGATGAGCAGTATTTAATGTGTAATGAAATACAATGAACAGCACCACCTGAGCTATGGATCATGAAGAAGCATGTAAATTAATGAACCAAGTCTATATGGAGACATGCATGCACAATGGGCTAGATGCAAACACATTCTAGCTGAAAGACATACAGCCTAAATAGCTAGTACAGCCTAAATTGTTTGCATCAGTAAAATATGGAAATACAGTTTTAAAATAGGGCTATTAGTATTCTATGAAATACATTTAACGTTCGGCTATTCAACACTGGATTGCCGGATGCGTAACTCCAACCTTCCATGTGTGGGCTACGAGCTAGCGAGCTCATAAGCACAGCAGTTTTTTTCCCGGTAGTGTAGAATGTTACCTGCGGGAAATGTTTTGGTACCGGACAGCTAGGTTTAGTTTAGTTTTCTGTAGTGCAATGAATGTAGGCTATAATGCATGTTGATTCGCTTCGTAGTAGCCTAGCTTGTATCTGCTTCCTGACGAGAAGCAGACTGACGTTTCTCTGGCAACAGTAACGTTGGCGAACAAGCTTAATTGGACAACGCATATTTCCCAGGAATCTTAGCCAGAAAGAAAACAATAGATACTACTAAGAAAGTATGTACCAGAGATTATTCTTATTATTATTATCATTATTATTATTATAATTAAAAGTGTTTGCAGTAAGCTACATTATCAGCAGAGTAGCGTAGACTAGAGCCACATTCGGAGGCTATTTTTTTTTTTTTTTTTAAAGTGACTATGCATGAATCAGATATGTTTGGGGAATTGGCGGTTTATAAATCCGATCTCTTAAAGGCTTGCAACTTAAAGGAAGCTATCATCAATTCTTAATGTAGGCTATTATCGTAAATTCATAATTTTCCTAGTAGTTAATTTTATGGTGACATTGTGTTATGTGTGAAAAAGATTAAGTGAACAGAGCTGAAGTGAAGAAATTAATGAATAAAGAAATGTTGGCCGAGGCAAGGGTACGTTGAGGTTCGGTTTCTACAGTCAGTCAGTCATGACTGCAAGAGCAGAGCGTAACACCCTCCCCAAACCAGACAAGAGCGAGCGTCCGGTTTGGGGAGGGTGTGATATAGTACAAGTGAAATACAAGTGAAACATTTAACAGTTAATATTGGAAACCTCTTTTGCCTTTGCAATAAAAATACGTTAATGTGTTAATGTGAAAATAATAACAGTCTAAGAAATGAAAAGTACTGTTGCACATTGTTTTTGTGGAAAATAAGCCTGTGCCCTGCTGGGCTCGAACCCACAACCCACTGTGTGAGAGACTGCAGTTCTAACCACAAGGCCACTATAGCTTCTTGGAAAGCATGAAGCCATTAGCTACATTAAAAAACATTAGTATGAAGCGTTTTTATTGGACGATAAGCTTGATGAGCAGGTATACGGACCATACCCTCAAATAATAATACTCCCCATTGGATAACATCGCGACGGAGGCAGGCAGTTTGGCAGGAAAAATGGGAAGAAGAAGAAGATGAAGCGGAAGAGGAAGGAGAAAAACGGCAAAATAACCCAAGTTTGGGGCTTTATTGTGTGGATGTGTGAAGTTATATCTGAATGCTGTGTGGTTACATGAGGTCAGAACATACAGAAGTTAATGTTTTTAAGGGCTGAGAGTCTATGGTCATTGTGGTTACTTCTGTAGGAAACCCTGAAAAGTGCCAAACTCTCTGTGCTGTATAGGTTTGGGGCATGCCCCACCAAGCCGTAACTTGGCGGATGGCATACTTGCCATCCCAATATACGGCCATTCTATAGTACTCGCTTCCTGTTTTTTGCTTGTTTTCTATTTAACTTGTGTTTTTTTGTGTGGTTATTTTATAGTTCATAATGTACAGTATAGCTGACTGTGTACTATTCATGTTCATTACTAGGGATAGCGCCTACGCTGTGAGAAATTTGTGCTTTGTCAGATCTGCTTTGTAGTCGCGTCAATGACCTTCAATATGTGATGCTCTCACTCCCGTCCTTTTGTGTCCCGTGTTTTACCTGTTTCCTCTCGTATCGTGTTGTTTGTATCCCCTGTTTCTTTCCCTCGTGCTGCAGGTTGGGCGTGGTTTTCCCTTTCGTGTCACTCTGTTCCACTACTCTTTATCCGCCTATTCCTTTCCTTCTCTCCGCATGCATTCTGCACACTCTCTGTGCCGTTAATCACTCACGCATATATTCGCACGCGGCACTTAATTGATACTTGTTAACTGTTGTATTTAGTCACCCGGTGTTCTTTGTCCTGTGCCAGTTCGTTAAGTCTCTTTCTAGTAATACCCTGGTCTCGTGGATACTTTGTATCTAGTCCTGTCTTGCCTGCTGAAAAGCTTTCATTCTGAATCAGCGTTACTCGCTATTTTCCAGTCTTGTCCAGCTTTAATTAGCTCTCGCCAGGAACGGCGTTAACACGCTGTTCATTCTGTCCTGCCTCGCTGTTACTAATTTTGTCTGCTCCAAGTCTACCAGCCTGCAGCTGTGTGTGCATCCAGCCTGTGCTCCAGTTCTGCCCATCTACAGCTGTGTACGCTTCCTGCCTGTGCTGCGGTTCTGCCAACCTGCTGCTGTGTGTACGTCCAGCCGGTGCTCCAGTTCTGCTAACCTGCAGCTGTTCGTGCCCACTCCACTCTACCCGGTCTCCCGCTCCCCCTCTGCTCAACTAGCCCGGATTCCTGCCACTATCCAGTCCCTGGCCTCACCCGCTCCCACTGATCCCCTGCTAATCCATACCTGGTTTCTGTCTTGTCTGTCTCTCTCCCTATGCTTCAGGAGGAATTCTTGTCGAAGCAATAAATTATTGGAGTTCTTGGAATTCCTTGTGTGTTGAGTCGTGCATTTGGGTCCAGTTCATACTCGGAACCGTAACACAATATGCACTTATTGTACGTCGCTTTGGATAAAAGCATCTGCCAAATAATTGTAATGTAAATGTAATGTATAAATATTAATAATATATGCGTGGGTCATTCATTTAACTATAGTGTCACGTCCCGTGCCTCTGTGTCTTGATTTCCTGGTTATCCGTTTCTATGTGCATTCCGTTCCGTGTTTTCCCTTTTCCCCATTTCGTGTCTCCACTTCCCACACCTGATATGTGTTTCCTCATGTTGTCTCATTTCACCTGTTCCTCATTGTCTCGTTAGTAATCTGGCATATAAACTCCCGTTTCTTTGTTCTGTGCCAGATCGTCTTGTGCCTTGCGCTCGTGTTGTCTTTCCAGCAGTTTTGAATTCCTGTCTGCTCCTTGTTCCTGTGTCACCGTCCTGTTCCTGTGTCACCGTCCTGTTCCTGTGTCACCGTCCTGTTCCTGTGTCACCGTCCTGTTCCTGTGTCACCGTCCTGTTCCTGTTCTCCTGCCTGTTCCTGTTCTCCTGCCTGTTCCTGCCCAGCACTGCCTGTCCAGCCCTCCTGCCCTTCCCTGTCCGGGCCCTGCTCCTGCCCTTCGCCCTCCTGATCCCCTGCTCTGACGGATTCCCCGGTTCTGACCCCTGCCTATTCCTGGACTTCGCTTTGGCCCATCCTGCATTGCCCTGTTCACTGGACTTTGTCCCCTGCCTGGATTTCACTATGTTTCTGCCTGCCCTGTATTGCACTGATTGCTGGACCTTGACCCATTTCTGTCTGACCTCGAATAAAGCCTATTCCCATTACTCTGGTGTCTGCAATTGGTTCCGATCCGTTTACGTAACACTATAGTTCAAATACTATATAATTTGATTGTGTCAGTCAAAAACAACTGACAATTGTTTGTAACAAAACAGGATACCTCACACAGAAAAATAAATTACATGTTGGTTGATTCATCCTGGGCAAGGCACTTTTCCAATGTGTGCATGGCAATTTGGTATTGAATCCAGACTCTGCCAATAGCCTACAAACTGTAGCTGGCAGCCCTGAGGGTCGACAGATAAATGTCAACTTTGGTGAATATTTCTAAATAAAACAAATATTTTCATTTAATAGTTTACTTCATGTGCTTTACAATGGATTTTAATGCTTCTGGATGATTTCACTTCTAGTCATATAGCTATTGTGATTTATGAGAATTGTGTTGCCATTTATGAGCTACAATCTAGCTTTAGTGTATCACAGACCATTTATTAAACCTGCTCACCTGCCACAGATGCTTCCACCTTTTAGCTTTGCTCCCAGGTTCACTTAGAGCAGCAGGTTTGCATTACACTGGGAATTCTGATGCACCCATGACTCATAATCCTATCTGAGCCATCTCCCCTGGGCAGTTTATTATTGGCTGTGTGTGTTTAAGAAATTTTCATTGAAATTTTATAAATTCATTTATTTTGCCACAAAATTAACATTACGGTCTCATATCACGCAAGTTTGTTGTTAAAAATGTATGGATGTATGAAGTCATATTGTTTTCTGTTTTCTTGTTTTCTGTCTGGGTTAATCTGAGGTTACGTTTAATGGATCACAACATTTTAATTGATTTGAGTGCTAATAGGTAATACTCTATAGATCCCAGCAGCACAGGGCAATAAAGCTGAACACTGAGTAGTAATGCACATGCATGCAGCCCAATTACACTGAAGGAAATCTCCTTCTAGCTGTCTGCTGCTCAGAGATTCAATCGGATTTCAGTTGGGAATGGAGAGAAGCTACTTGTTCACTCCCAGTTTTAACAATTTTTTCTGGGGTCTGTCGAGATGCTAGGAAAATGGAAGGATTGGAAAATACATCTGGGGATGCTCACAGTCTGGACTGACCAGCCTCTCTGTCTCAAGATGCCAATTCTCTTTGGAAAATGAACCAAATGCTGAATGACAGTCAAACCACTGCATCTTTTCAATTCAACTCATTTCAGTTCAATTGTGTTTGTGTAGCACCTTTGACTGAGAAACTGTCACAAAGACACTTTAAAGAAAATTAGGAAAACAAGAAAGTAAATTAGGAACGAGAATGGCACTGAGAGAGATGCAAATATTGGATGGATTGGCGACCTGTCCAGGGGCTATTCCTGTCTCTCGCCCAATGCATACCGGGATAGGCTCTGACCTGGGTCTCTCAAGGTTGCTGTGTTTTATTGATTTTGTTACTTGACCTGAAGTACTGCTGGTTACTTAGTCACTGCAGAAACACACACTCTATTTTGTGAAAATATTTTTGTCAGATATGGCCATTACCCCTAATCTGTCTCACTTAGAATAAATGTATTCCTTTTTTTCTTTGATACCCCTGTACAATTATTTGTGGCAACACTTCCCTTATGGAAAAATAATATACTGCAGTATATTGTAAGTATATCAAAATTACCGTCACAATATATTTAAAATATACTGCAGTATATTACATTTCCATAAGGACTATTTTACAATATGTCAGTCATCAATTATTTTTCTTTTGCAGTGAAACTACATAAAAGTAGTTTTGTGAAGATTAGTCATTAATATTTTTTATCCATTGTAGTCTGCTCCCCCAGATGTTAAATCCTCCAGACTTGCTGTATCAAAATACTAATATTTTACTGCTGGCTGTGGAGGACAGCATACAGTAGACTCCCACATAACCGCCTCCCACATAAGCGACCTATTATCCAACGCCCTCATCTAAATGTTAATGTCAAATTCTAATTGAGATTGACAGCGTGTGAAGTGCCAGCTTTTAAGTGAGTGCAGTACATGGTACACCCATACTTGCTCTCTTGGTGCAAGCTAGGGCCGTGTCTGAATCAGCATTCTCCCACACTGTTGAGTAGCCTTGGTGAGTAGATAGGGCCGAGAATGTCGTAGAGTATGCAAAATTTTTTCAAAGTGCAGTATACTTCAAACACCCGGATGACACACTTTTCGCTGAGTACATTCGGGAGCACACTTTTCAAGAAGTACATGAACATTTTGGTCACATAAATATTCTGTGAGCTTCGTTTTAAAAAAATGAGGCGCAGCTTCGCTGATGTTTTCCTTCAAATACAACAAAAAGAACACGTGACATGGCAGCGCAAGAGTGGGGCGCAGGGTTACCAGATCTTGTAAGATTTTCCAGCCAAATGGCGACTCAAAACTAGCCCAAATTATAGGCTATTTCTAACCAAAACCAATTTCTATTTTAAATAGAAATCATCATATTTTTACTTTTTAAAATAAGTGCGTGCTTTGCGACTTTTCATTTTTACCCGTGACTGCACTTTGAAAGTATCCCAATTTAGCTGTAAAACTGCGGACATGGCAACACTGGTGGGACGTCTTATGACCTGCTGACGACACTTCCACAGTGTGGTTGGAAAATAGTATGGCGGATATTTTTCGCGGACTGCTAAACAGTGCAAATTAAACAGTGCACTGTACGCAGGAGACAGGGCGCAGTAGATAGGGCTCTGATTTGGACACAGCCTAGGACTACTGGACCTGCCCCACCTTGGGCTTTGTGACTTAGTCGATGTTTCCCATGATGAAAAAATAATAAATGGGGAAAAACATTTTTAAAAAAAATTTAATTCATTTTTGCATATTGAGATTTTGAAATAGCACCAGCTGCCATTTTTATTATTATTATTTTTTTTACTATTTATCTGACATTTCCTGTATCTGCCTCCCCTCTGGTCCCATTGCAGTTGGTTCTGCAGGAGTTTACTTTATATTAGTCCAGGGGCTTCCTAACATTCTTCCTAACAAATGATCGATGATAATTCAATCCGAGCAAAGTTTATTTGCATCTAAACTAAAAACATTTTCAACATACAAAAATGCCAAGTTACTCACGCATAGCCTAGAAAGCACTGTGTGTAAGTCATTCATTAAAACTTGCAAAAAACTAGGCCTGCCGTTAAAAGTATTGATATCAAAATGAGGCCAAGTTACAACAAACAGTATTGCCTATTGTAGCTCACACTAATTAAACTAGCTCTATTCCAAAGCAATGCTACCAATCTCAGTATACCTATCTCTCCTAAATTATTTCATGTAACTTGGCCCTGTGTTTTTTAATCTTACCATCTGAAGAGAATGTGGTCACTCAAAGTTCAGACGTCAAATAACAAAAAATGCCTCATGGAAGAACACTTCATTTCAATGATTGTTTTAAACAGTTGAGTAAATTACAATCCTGAAAAGATATGTTTATACACTGCCCGGCCAAAAAAAAAGTCGCACTCTAATATTTCGTTGGACCGCCTTTAGCTTTGATTACGGCGCGCATTTGTTGTGGCATTGTTTCGACAACCTTATGCAATGTCACAACATTTATTTCCATCCAGAGTAGCATAAGTTTTTGGCTGAGATCTTGTATTGACGACGGGAGAGTCGAACCACTCCGTAAAGTGTTCTCCAGCACATCCCAAAGACTTTCAATGGGGTTAAGGTCAGGAATCTGGTGGCTAATTAATGTGTGAAAATGATTCCTCGTGCTCCCTGAACCACTCATTCACAATTTGAACCCGATGAATCTTGGCATTGTCATCCTGGCATATGCCCATTGATGGGATAACCTGGTCATTCAGTACATTCAGGTACTTCGCTGACTTCATTTTATTGCTGCATAATGTTGCTGAGCCTAGACCTGACCAACTGAAGCAACCCCAGATCATAACACTGCCACCAGAGGCTCGTACAGTGGGCACTATGCATGACGGGTGCAATGGCGACTTTTTTTTGGCCGGGCAGTGTATAACATATTTTGCGGTCTCCCTCAGAGCGGAGGGAAGGAAAACGGTTCCCATGGTGTGGACTGAGCTAATTACGAGATGAGAAGGCTTAATTGAACTAATGATTGGTACCTGTGGGGAGAAGTGGATGATTGAAAGCAAGGAATTGAATGATTGAAAGGGGAATGCTGGGGCTGGGTTCCTGAGGGAATAAATAGAGCGCACCTGGGGTAAAAGGGAGAAGGTGATGTGAGACGAGCAAGAGAGGACGATTGCCTCTGAGCTTCTGGAAACGTGTAGTGGGTTTTTCCTTTTAAACTTCCTTATGTTTGGTTACCTTTATTTTGTGTGCGAGTGACGTGTGTGTAAATGTGTGTGGCGAAGCTTACCTGACGGCGAAGAATGGCAGCTGCCGAGATTGAGTGGCAAACCCTGCAGCAATCAAGATACAAGTGCCTCGTGAACCCGGGACCGGAGGGCAGCATTGGTGGAGGACTGCAAAGCTGGTCAGTGTGACGGAGCCCCTGGAACCGGGGCAAGCGAGACCAAGTGATTGCGGGAGATTGCCTTCTCCCATACCGCAAGGAATGTGTTTTCGTCTCACTCAAGCACAGCGTGTTGGTCCAATCTGGTGCGAACGGGGAACTGAGCGGCAGTGGGTGTGTCCTTTCCCCTGCCTAGAGTCGGTGTCCCGTGGCAAACCCGGCCAGTGTGACGAGGGCGGCGGAGAGCAGTGGAGGCACTGTGACTTGAGTGCGGGGCAGGCTAATTCCTCGCTGGCGCCCCCCCCCCCCCCCCCGACCCTCGAGTGTAATAGCGGAGCCGGGTGGCCAGCAGCTCCCGAGGTGGCAATATAGGGTGGGGACTTCAACCTGTTTGCACAGCTTCCGTAAGGGGACCTCTGGACTCGTGGGGACAAAAATCATGGTCCCCACGAGGACAACCATTGGAATCAATAGAAACCGTTATGCTAATATACCTCTACTGTCCTCTACAATGCTTACCAATTAACACCCCAAAGTAGTGGTCACAGAGCTGCCTGTACAAAACCATACTTCATAAAATACTACCCTTATAAGTTTTTCTAATTATTTATTTTTCTACTTTAATGGTGCAACTGAATCAGGTGTTTTACTCAGGTTGTTGCTAATTTGTGTGTTGATATGGAGCCTGCAGAAGCATGTGGATTCTGGGAGTTCACAGAATTTGTAATTGTAGAGGCAGTTATAGTATGGCCTAGTTATAACTAACTTACTGTTTTTTACTGAGTAGGTAGCTGGTCAGACTCAGCTGGGTTATAAGGATGAATGACAACTTTTTCAACATCGATACCAAAAGTGAAGGCAACATCTAAAGTAGGAGTGCAATAGTGTGTTTGACTAATAATATTCTGAATGCAGAAGTAAGAGTAATATTGATTTTGCCTACTGTTGGTTAGTCACCAGTATCCAAAACAACAAAAATTAGTAACCCTTTATTTTACAGCCCATTAATTACCTAGTATTTACTGGGTAAATAGCAGCTACTTATGTGTAATTATTTAACTATTTTGGTTAAAATAAGTACCATGAAACAGTCAGTGGGCCCTATCTTGGCGATCTTGGCGCTTAGTCTAAGCGCATGGCGCTAAGTCCATTTAGGGCGTGTCCAAGTCCACTTTTGCTATTTTAACAGCGTGTTTTTTGGGCGCTAAGCACGGCGCAAGGTGCAACTGGGCTGAACCTAGTCTCTACATTAATTATAGGTGTGTCTTAGGCGTGACATGCAATAAACCAATCAAAATGTCATATCCCATTCCCTTTAAAAGCCTGCTTTTCCACCTTGGCGGATTGCTTATGATGGCGAAACAGACATGCTCGTGCGTGTTTAGTGCGCTCAAGGAATAGGCTATATAGATCAGTAGCAGTAGTAGGTATTATGAGTTCCCGGTAATTCCTGACAGTGCTGTTTACAAAATATATACTGTTAAATTTCGTTAAAAGCACCTGCAACAGCTGAGAATAAACGACCAATTGCTTCCTTCTCACCTTAGAAAATGCCAAATTAGCCTGCTTGTTTAACAAATTTTGTTTGTTTATGCAATGAACTCAGGTTCGAGCTTCATCCGAAGGTCATTAGGCTACCTGCATTCTAATTTTGATTAATAACATAACTAACGTTATTTTGCCTTAATGATGACACTAATTACAACAAATCTGTCAGGTTGGCAACCCATAGGTTCAGCATATTTTCCCTTGTTTTATAATGTCCTGCTTATGGAAATGTGACCAACCTGTTTTACTGGTAGCGTAATACTTTAAAACGATTCACTTTCCCAGGAAGACCGTGAAAAGTGCGATGTACAGCAGGGAAACAGACCTGCTCTTGTAAAGCGAACATGCAGATAATGGAATAAAAATGAATTGTAATTAATTGTGTAACAATTCGTTTCTAATTAGACACTTAGTTCTCTTTAAAATCTTTTGTTCAGTTATGGAATAACAGGTGAAATCAGTGGGGTTTTAATAAGCTGAGGGTATGGAAACCTTGTCACTGTAATTTAAAAAATATGAAGGACGAAGAATAGCTAAGGTTAGGCTACAATTCAGTTAACATGATGACATTTATCTCCGTTTTTTAACCATAGTCTATCGAAAAAACATTATGCACAGCGAGTTCGCTGTAGCCTAGGCTATTTGAAAAACAATAAAAGCAATATTCACTGGACAAGGTTTAGAACTTTTTTCAGTCACAAACCATTCTATTTAGCCTACTTACAGGCTGTATTCCTAGATAAACAGAGCTGTATTGTAATGACATCTGAAGCGCATTTTAGGAACGCAAATGTCCGTCTATTGCAGTACGCGAGTTTTTACATTGAATGACAATTCACGCATTAGGTGCAAAGACAATTTGCGCATTAGGCATGATAGCTATAGGTGTTATCAGCTCCTTTTTAATGGATAGCCATTGTCCCGTACCATCGCACATCGCCCTGGATGTTGATGGAGTGGGCTGAGAGCAATGTAATGTGGCATCGTTTCCCTTCGCTGAGGGAAAGGTATGTGGACCTATGGAACCTTTTATTATTATGCATTTTTGATATAGCCTACACAATAATAGTATTTCACATTGTGATCTAGATATTTTAGTCATGCTTGTGCACGCCCCTGTGTGTGTAACAGACAGGAGGGTATGCGCGTTTTGCACACGCCTATGTAGACGCACTTATATGCGCCGTTAAAATAACATGTAAACAACTGCGACATGACTTTAGACCAGGTTTGTGGTGGTTCTAGCGCAAGCGCTTTTCTGCTGGCTCATGATAGCAATGCGCCAAATAGAATCCTGGCCACTCCTCATCTTAAGACCAAAACGACCAGTTCACTTGTGATGGCGCAAGAATACATGCTAGTTAAGGGACGTGAGCGCTAGGCGTTATTATGGACCTAGCGCCGGGTGTAAGATAGCAAAGACACTTGCGTTTGGGTTAGCGCCGCTTTGCGCTGGGTGTAAGATAGGGCCCAGTAAGTACTATGAAAATACATATTTGGTGCCAAAAACTACCCCAGTTGTTACCTGTTACACATAAGTAGCTGGTATTTACCCAGGAAATACTATAGGAAATTAACAGGCTGTAAAATAAAGGGTTACCAAAAATTCATATGTACCATTAAATTAGAGGGAAAGTCAGCACATTCATGAATAAAGCCAGAATATGAACTGGGGGTCTATAAACAGGATAGAAATGATAGATAGGGACACATTTTATTGGCATGTGGCTGCAAAATGTTCATGACTAGTACCACAAATCACTCATAGCTATTACATTTACTTGGCAGACACTTTTAGCAACATACAATAGGTGCATACCGAAGGTCATTGAAACAACTACAAACAGGTCCGATAAAGTACAGTTTTATCATGTAACAGCTATCCATTGCGTTTCTGAACCTTGCATCCCCCAAAAGCAGAACTATGCTCACCACCGCAATTACAGCACTTCATTTAGTCATTCGTCCCCACATTGGCCAAATTTGTGTCGTCCCACACACTTTGCAGAACGCCTTTGTCCTTGACCATTAAAACATTTGAGTACATATTCCTGAATCTGTGTTGCTAACTTTTCATTGAATTCTAACAAGAATGTTGTACTTTCTGCTCCATTTTCCCTTTGTGCCCCATTGGCCTTGCCTCAACCACTTTTCCCCCTTTTACCCCCTACTTAAGCTCCTCCATTGACACTTATATTGGCACACCCCACAATCACTCCTCTCATATTAGCCCTACTACCTGGGATATGACATTTCACCTTTCCCATATTCAGGTTATTTAGCTTCAGTAACTTGTCTCTCTGCCGTACACTGTCCACAACAATGAAAACCCCTTGTTAGCTAAACACTTTGCATTTTTCACCCAACTCTTTCTTAATAGCCTTTGACAACGTAATAGGGTGTAACATTTTACTAGTTGGTTCAGAGAATAACAGCATAACCTTGTACACTGCCTGGCCAAAAAAAAAGTCGCACACTCTAATATTTTGTTGGACCGCCTTTAGCTTTGATTATGGCGCGCATTCGTCGTGGCATTGTTTCGACAACCTTATGCAACGTCACAACATTTATTTCCGTCCAGACTTGCATTAATTTTTAGCCGAGATCTTGTACTGACGACAGAAGAGTCGAACCACTCCGTGATGTCTTCTCCAGCACACCTCAAAGACTTTCAGTGGGGTTAAGGTCAGGACTCTGGTGGCCAATTCATGTGTGAAAATGATTCCTCATGCTCCCTGAACCACTCTTTCACAATTTGAGCCCGATGAATCTTGGCAGTGTCGTCCTGGAATATGCCCATTGATGGGATAACCTGGTCATTCAGTACATTTGGGTACTCCGCTGACTTCATTTTATTGCTGGATAACGTTGCTGAGCCTAGACCTGACCAATTGAAGCAACCCAAGATCATAACACTGCCTCCAGAGGCTTGTACAGTGGGCACTATGCATGACGGGTGCAACGGCAACTTTTTTTTTTGGCCAGGCAGTGTATTTCTGAACCTCCTCTCTCTGCCTGCCTGCCTAGATGGCTCCTCTGCTTCAGTTGCAGATCCACTTGCATCACCCTCTCTGTACCTCTGTACCTTTTTCCTCTCCGTCTCACCTCCGTAAAGCTCATCCCACCCCCGATCTCCATACCCTATCGATGATTATACTCATCATCTCCATGATCTGAACTACTTGCCAGTTGCCACATCAACCTCATTCACAGCGCGCAGTTGTGCAGATCCGCCACACCACAATTAACTCCCGCGTTCACTTTCAAAAAGTTTGCTTCTGGTTCTCTCCTGTCAGCCATGTCAGCTCTCAGTCTCCCAAGTGAGAAAGCAGAGATCAAGTTGGCTGCCAGCCTTAATGCAGTTCTGTGGTCTACTGGTTCTTAAACTTTTTAACTTCGCGACCCAAATAAGAAATACTTTTTAATATGGGGACCCAATTTAGAAATTCAGTACCTTTCAAGGACCCGTCAAGTACACACACTAGCATAGCCTAGTGGACTGGACTACAGACTCATTCCGGGACCCGCCGCATTCACTCCCACAACTCATTTTGGGTCCTGACCCATAGTTTAACCTCCTGGAAGGGTTCCGTCTCTGCTCCCCGTCCCCTGTCTACAGGAGTCCCGCAGGGATCTGTACTGGGTCCTCTGCTGTTCTCTATGTATACTAAGTCTCTTGGCTCAGTAATCCATTCACATGGCTTCTCATATCATAGCTATGCTGACGATACTCAACTCTTCCTCTCTTTCCCTCCCTCTACCCCACAGGTTAAGGAGAGGATATCTGCTTGTCTGACTGACATCTCTGAGTGGATGGCTACCCATCACCTGAAGCTCAACCTTGACAAGACAGAGCTCCTCTTCATGCCGTACAAGACCTCCCCACTACATGACCTCTCCATCACCGTTGATGGGACCGTGGTGGCTGCCTCCCGCTCTGCAAGGAACCTGGGGGTGGTCCTGGACGACCGGCTGGACTTCAAAGAGCACATCAGGGCGACGGCACGGTCCTGCAGGTTCCTCCTGTACAACATCAGGAGGATTCGACCGTACCTGACCACCTACTCCACCCAGCTTCTTGTCCAGACCATGATCACCTCACGTCTGGACTACTGCAACTCCCTGCTCGCAAGCCTACCGGCCTGCGCCATTCTGCCTCTTCAACTGATCCAGAATGCAGCTGCCCGGCTTGTGTTCAACCTCCCGAAATTTTCCCATGTAACCCCCCTGCTGAGGTCTCTCCACTGGCTGCCAGTTGCAGCCAGGATCAGGTTCAAAGACCCTGGCCTACACTGCAGCCAATAGGACAGGCCCCGCCTACCTGCAGGACTTAATCCAGAACTATGTTCCTGCTCGACCACTTCGCTCTTCTACAGCAGGGCGACTGGCACTTCCCCCCCTCCGTGTCAAAGGCTCTCGCTTGTCCCGACTGCGGAGTTTTTCCACATTAGCTCCTCAGTGGTGGAATGAACTTCCCATTCCCCTACGTTCTACTCCAACCCTGCCTGCATTCCGTCGAGGCGTGAAGACACACCTCTTCAGACTCCACCTTGACTGATATCCTCACCTAGGAATATCAGTTCCCTGTTCCCTGTGTTTTCCTGTCTGTTTATTATAGTTTATAATAGTATTTGGAATGGTAGTGTGGTGTTGCTGATTTGCCCACAGCTTACTGTGAACTACAGTCGACGTTCATTGCTAGGGATAGCTGCTACATTATGCGAAGGATGTGCTTTGCCTTGTCTGTTCTGTAATGATCTTGATGATGTCTCTGTACGCACTTACTGTACGTCGCTTTGGATAAAAGCGTCTGCTAAATGAATGTAATGTAATGTTAAGAAACAATGGTCTATATCTGAGGTTTATTCTCCAGCTAAGCATGCTGCACTTCACCCAGTATTTTTCAACATTTATTCACACCTGGTAACCCACAACATCCCAGTGAAAAAGGCTACATATTTCTGAAAATTAATTTTGCTTTAAAAACAAACAAAAAAAATTACATACTTTGGTTGGGTAAGTGGAAATATCCTTTATAATGGAATTATAATTTAGCTCAGGTGTATCCGACACCTTCCAAATCACACGGCAAGCTAATTTGCATCTTCCTATGTTCAATTCAAGTGATTCTGATTATTAAATAATGTTTCTGAAGGTTTCCTCTTTTGCATAGTTCAGCAGAGGAAAGTAACTACCTGGCCATGAGCCACAAGAAGCTTTCTGAAGGACTATGGTATAAGTCTGTGGAAAGGCACTTATCATGAGATGATCATTTACATTTCAAAGGCCATAAATATCACTTGGAACAAGGCCATTGCCATCATTAAGAAGTGGATACTGTATATGTCAATTGCTTGTCAATTACTGTATATGTCAACTAATTCTGGGGAAATTATTGATCAAAGACAACACAAATAGAAAATATCATAACCAATCAGTGGGGCTTAACATGAAATGATGCCTATTTTGCTGTTCACTATAAGGTTAAAGACAATATAGCTAAATGGCAAACTGACTGTGACTGTTCAGTTTCACTGCTTGCTTTGCCAAGTCTAGAACAGTTATTAGCTATGGAAATTCTATTGGATGGTAGCTTAGTTTTCTGTGCTAGCTATTACAACACTGGGCAATATTTTTTTCACATGTTTTTTTATTACTTATAAGGACATGTGAAGGGATGTTGAAAATGTTTTTTTAAAATTTTCTTACATTTGAAGATGTTACATTACAGTTTTTCTCGAATGTCAGAACACATTTCAGGAAACTGCCCTCCGTTTTCACTAAACTCTAAACACAAAACACTTTTCTCAAGCTAGCTCCACAAAAACTTGCATTCTCTTTGCAAAACCAAACTCCCACTCCAAAACCCAAACTTTCACCACAAAACCCAAACTTTCACCACAAAACCCAAACTTTCACCACAGAACTGTTGCTCCTATGGCCAAAACCAAACTTTGACAACAAAATCGTCCTCACAGCTTGCAAAAATGTAAACACTATTGGGTATCCATCACACACTTCAATAAAAAATTGAAAACACAATGTTCAGGGTGTGATGTTCTAAATACCCCATCATCTGTATAGTAATCACATCTGTATAGTAATCAATAGTAAGTCACAGATTCTTTTTGGGGGAATTGAACCCCATTTATTGATGACAACCTGTACTTTGCCATTCCATTTTTCTCGACATCAGAGATTTTCCCAAAACAAATATTTCAAAAGAGAGCAATAGCATACAGGGGAAATACAGTACAAAATAAAACATGTCACAAATTCTTGTATGTAAAGAGGTACTGTATATTGTGCAAGGTCACACGACTGCAATCATGGGGTCTGTGCAGGGGCCTGTGGGGGGGCCTGTGCAGGGGCCTGTGCGGGGGCCTGTGCAGGGACCTGTGCATCACGTCGTCGGGCGGGGTCAGGCCACAGGACCTCGTCGACATCGCAGGCTATGTTTTCCCTCGCCAGGCAGCGGGGGAAGAAAGCTCTGGCATGCCGGACCCAGCCTGGGTAAGCCCCCACAGCCACATCATCACAGGCCAGGTACATGGCCCTGAGGAGGTTCTCTCTTCCATACGGTTGCCGGTCATACACCTTCCACCGCCATGATGAGAAGAACTCCTCTATGGGGTTGAGGAAAGGTGAGTAGGGTGGCAGACATACATTGAGGAATTGTTGGTATATATTGAACCACTCTCTTATCTGGTTGGTGCGGTGAAAACTGACGTTGTCCCAGATGATGACATAGAAGGGAGGAGGCTGTGCTGGAACCGGATTCTGCTGCTCACGGTCATTCAGGATGTCTCGTAGATCTCCCAGGATTGTGAGGAGACGTTGGGTGTTGAAGGACCCAAGGAGAGCATGCCTGTGGAGAAGCCCTTCCGAGGTCATGGCTGCACATAGGGAGATATTCCCCCCACGTTGGCCAGGAACGTCCACAATTGCTCTTCGGCCAATTATGTTACGGCCTCTCCTCCTTCTCTTGGTGAGGTTGAAGCCAGCCTCATCCAGGAAGATGTATTCATGGGGTCTCATCATGGCGTCCAACCCGAAGATTCTCTGTGGAAATGAGTAGAGTACAGGTAGTGTCACAGAAGGAGTACTACACTGTGGGCTACTGTGCAGTACAGTGGGCTTGTACACCCACTGTACTGTGAACAATCAACATTGTGTACCCGTATGTATACTTACTTGCACATACTGGAAACGTAGCTCTTTGACTCTGTGCGAGTTACGCTCAAAGGGAACTCTATAAGCTTGCTTCATGCGTAGCTTCTGGCGACGGAGGACTCTGTCTATGGTGGCCACGCTGACTCTGTCAATGCCTCCAAAATTGACGTTGTCAGCTATGACTCTCTCCTTTATTTCTCTGAGTCTGATGATGTTGTTTTCCCGGACCATGTCCACAATGAGGATCTCTTGCTGTGCTGTGAATAGGGAAGTCCTTCCACCACAATGTGGCAATCTTTCAACCCTATAGAAACAAATATGCTTTCACTCTTCACAAAAAAGACTTACAGTCTACAATACAAACATCAATGGAAATGTCCAGTCTCCCCCAGCAAAAGGTACTGTGGTGAAACCAATTTAGATTGTAGGCTACAAACATTTAGACAAAGTAACTACAGTACATACCTGTTGTGTTCTCTGAATGCCCGAATTATGGTGGACACTGAGAACCTGCTGAGGTTGGGTTGGACTCTTTGTCCAGCTTCTCTCATTGACATTCCATGGACAATGACATGGTCAATGACAGTAGCTCGCATTTCATCTGTGATGATCGTACGTGGTTGTCTTGCTCTTCCTCCTTGCACTCCTCCTCTCCCTCCTCGCCCCCTTCCTCTCCCTCCTTGGCCTGCTCCTCTCCCTCCTTGGCCTGCTCCTCTTCCTCCTTGGCCTGCTCCTCTCCCTCCTTGGCCTGCTCCTCCTCCTCCTCTGTGTATTCCACCTCTGACACGAACTCTGCCTCTGTCCATTGTGTTGCTGTTTGGCACCTTCAGCAAATTGTGCATTCTAAACTGGCCTATATAGGTGTTGTCACATCATTGGCAGGTGTCTTCAATTTTGAGTCACCGTGTTTAAGCAATAACACCCGTGCTTTCATTGTGTTCAACTTTTGATGACTGAGTCTACCATTTTGCATCGTGTGAGCAAAATGTGTTCAGTGAATGAGAATGTGTTCATATTGTTGTGCAACGTGTGTTTTAGCAAGTTATAATATGTTTTAGCAAGTGCGAAAGTGTTCAGAGTAAGTGTGAATGTGTTTAGAGTAAGTGCAAATGTGTTTAGAGTTCTGCAACGTGTGTTTTGGCAAATGCCAATGTGTTCAGAGTTTTGTGAAATCGGAGATTGAGGTGAAACGTGTTTATAGTTAAGCCAACTGGGGGCCTGATTTATTAAATGTGTTTAGGCAACTGGTCATTGTGCTCAGAGATCTAGAAATTGTGCTTTAGCAATCGAGAAAAACTGTAAGTGTCCACTACAGTAGTCATCATGCATTAAAGCTATAAAATGATTGTGAATTTGTAATGGTATACAATTAGAATGTGTCCTTTGCAAATGTCCCACAAATATCATTAAAATAAAATTTGTGATTAAAAGTTTTTTTCCAGTAAGAAACACAAACATACTATATCTTGAAGAAGTAGAAATACAGTACAAACAATGATAAAGGTCACAATAGTGACATCCTGTGAGAACATTAGAACGGTGTAATGGAGAGAGGGGCAGAGAGGAAGAAAGAGTGAGAGAGGGAGTGATAGAGAAAGAGAGAGGGGGAAGGAGATGGGGAAAGGGGGAGAGAGACACTGAAGGAGGAAGAGAGAGAAGGGGGAGAGGGAAAGAGATAGAAAGGGAGAGCATGAGGGAGGGAGAGACAGGAAGAGGGAGAGACGGAGCAGAGGGAAACAGAGGTGGAGAGAGATGACGAAAAGGAGGGAGTGAGACAGAGAGGGAAAGAGACAGGAGGGAGAGAGGGAGACAGAGAGGGAAAGAGAGACAGGAGGGAGAGAGGGAAAGGGAGGGAGACAGAGAGGGAAAGAGACAGGACACAGAGAGGGAGAGGGATAGGAAGAGAGGAAAACTACTTGTTTGTGCATCAAAAATCAGAATACCCACCCCCACATTAGTGATCTTAAATCTCCCACCTCCACACCCGGTTAATGCCCGCAAATCGCGGTTGCAACAAAAACCTGCATGCACCGTGGTCCCCCAGTACTGAGTTTGAGAACCACTGCTCTAAGGTATGTTTAACACAGGGATGGGCAACTACAGGCCTCGAGAGCCAGTGTGCCTGCAGGTTTTTGCTGCCACCAGTTGCCCTGACTCAATCAGCTAATTAGTCATCTACACCAACAAACAGACTCACCTGAGGTGGGGGTGGGTTGATAGCATGTACTTTATTAAATGTTTAACTTGTTGATGCTACTTTGGACTTTTCCCACACCGATTGAGATTCTGATTGTATGGAGCCTTGTCTCATAAATAATGGAGGTAATCTTGCTATCTATTGGGATCTAGAACATTGATTTGAGATGTTATGTTAAACCATAACAGGCTTACTGTCACAGAATTGTCTTCAGGGCCTCACCATTTCCAAAACAATGACCATTGCAATAGTATATTTACAGTAGTAGGCTATTTAAAAAGGTAATTTATAGCCCGGTGGTTAGATTAAAACATATGGCATATGAACATTGCTGTATTCCATGTTAATGTTCAATCTTGTATTTTTAGTTCTCTTAGTATTGCCATGGGGATATCTAGGGTCTTTTCAACACGCTACTGCAAGGTGCTCAGCAGGTCTATTGGTCAGGCAATTTAAGTGTAAATTAATATTGTCCTAGCCATCTTATTATGCCAGTCTAGTTAGCGATGCTACCTGGACAAACTCAAATTCAAATGAAAGGCTTGCAGTTTGCAGTTCTAATGTCAAAATGTTGACATCCATGCAAACCTAAAAATTTGAATCTCTGGGAAAAAAAAGTTAAATTATCATCAGTGTTTTCACATTCCATAAACCTCAATTGAGTTAATTGACTGCAGACAGCGTCATATACACCAATTTTTAAAAAAAAGAAGAAGATAAAAACATCAACGCCGCACATGACTGTGTTGAACACAGAGTTCTGTCCATCACTGACATTTTTTAATTTGTATCTCTGGTTTCAAGTCCCCAAATATACTATTCAAGTCCCCACACTGTTCCCCTTTTTTCCCACAATAATCAAACCCACACACACACATTATTCCCATCTCGCATTGCGCTGCAGCTATGCAGGCTTATTTTATTACAGGAGTGTGTAACATCGTGGTCGTGGAGGATGCTTCACATTTCTTCAAGATTGATATTGCCAACACCTCCGTCACTCTCTTAATACAAAGGTAAGATGAAATGTTAAGCAAAGTCAAAAATGATAAACATGTTAAACTATTTCTTTGTACACAAAGCTAGCTAAACTACATCTCAAATCTGCACAAACACTATTCCCCTCCCCCCAACCCTATGCAGGTGCACGCTGCACGCGTTCTGAATACCACGCCCCCAATGCCAAGGTTGAGTTTTAATCATTCCGACATTTTCAAGATCGATATGCAAGCAGACGGCTCATGAGTTCAATTGCTCTGTCACTCCTAGAAAGCTAAGATAATATCTGAACAAAAACGTCTCTGAGGTTAAAAAAAAAAAGCCAAGTTACTCATAGCCTACAGAGCGCTGTCTATAAGTCCTTAATTCCAACTTGCAAAAACTAGGCCTGCCTTTAAAAGTATTGATATCAAAATGTGGCCAAGTTACAACTAACAATATTGCCTATCATAGCTCACACTAAATTAACTAGTTCTATTCCAAAGCTTCCAAACTTTTAATGCAACTTGGCCCTGTGTTTCTTCATCTTAGCATATGAAGAGATTGAGCCTCATGGAACAACATATGATTTCAATTAATGTTTTTAACAGTTGATGAATAATTACACTCCAGAAAGGATATGGTTATGCTTTGTTGGCAAGTTTACTTTAGAAAATGTACAGGTTTTAAAATGTTAACTGCTGCTACAGATTTCTTTACTATTCACAAGCAGACATTTATATCAAGAAACATCAGGTACAATACAGAAAGGGGGGATGAATAAATAAATGCAGATAAAAATAAGTAATATTTTTAAAATAGCGTACATATAGCATTTTTACAAACGTATCCAGACATGTTTGTGGGTCAGATGATGGAAAATAAGTAATAGTACTAATTTTCTTAACATAATAATAGTTATATTTGCAAACAGAATTTTGTGAACACAAGGATATCTATGCTCTGTAGGACCACACAGGTTTTGATAGAAATCCAAATATTCCAAATAAATAAATCAATAAATAATAATACATTTTATTCATTCTGTGCTTTTCATAGACCCAAAGCAGTGGATGCAGACAATTATTCAAACATGCCCTATAGTGTAGTAATTTTTCTGTTTAACTTCTAAGTGCAACACATCTGAATCAGAGTATTTCCACTATAAATTATTCTCATTTTGCAGTCTGATGTGGAACATACAGTTTCATTGACCTCTTGAGATGGTAAGATGAAGAAACACAGGGCCAAGTTGCATTAAATAATTTAGGAAAGTTTGGATAGCATTGCTTTGGAATAGAGCTAGTTTATTTAGTGTGAGCTACGATAGGCAATATTGTTTGTTGTAACTTGGCCACATTTTGATATCAATACTTTTAAAGGCAGGCCTAGTTTTTGCAAGTTGGAATTAAGGACTTATAGACAGCGCTCTGTAGGCTATGCGTGAGTAACTTGGCTTTTTTTTTTTTTACGTCAGAGACGTTTTTGTTCAGATATCACTTATTTTTGGTAGCTAACTAATGATGAACAATGCATAAAGATAATGACATCGAGAGAGACATGCATACAGAATAGTACATGCATTCCAAATAAATGCATGCAGACATTCACATAACCATAACGCCCTCTACTGACGAGAATGATAACATTTCTCCCACAATTACATTAAAAGAGTTTGTAGATGAGCTGTATTTAATGTCTAGTGGAATACAATGAACAGCACCACCTGAACTATAGATCATGAAGAAGCATGTAAATTAATTAACCAAGTCTATATGGAGACATGCATGCACAATAGGCTAGACGCAAACACATTGTAGCTGAAATAAATACATAAAGCCTAAAATATGGAAATACAGTTGTAAAATAGGCATATTAGTATTCTATAGAAATAACGTTAGCTATTCAACACTGGCTTGTCGGATGCGTAACTCCAAGCTTCCATGTCTGGGCTGCGAGTTGCCGAACTTCATAAACCCAGCATAATACCTTCGCAGTTCTTTTTTTTCGAAGGTAAAAAAAGCTTGTACCTGCTTCCTGACTAGCAGCTGACTGACGTTTCTCTGGCAAAACTAACGTTGGCTAACAAGCTTAATTGGACAATGCATATTTCCCAGGAATCTTAGCCAGCAAGAAAACAATAGATACTACTAAGAAAGTAGCCTACCAGAGATTATTCTTCTGATTATAATTATAATTAAAAGTATTTGCAGTAAGATACATTGTCTGCAGAGTACCGTAGACTAGAGCAATGTTCGGAAGCTATAGTAATTTTTTTAAAGTGACTAACCATGAATCATATATGTTTAGGGAATTGGAGGTTTATAAATCCAATGTCTTAAGGGATTGCAGCTTATAGTAGGCTATCATCAATTCTTAACGTATTATCGTAAATTCTTAATTTTATGGTGACATTGTGTTCTGTGTGCAAAGGATAAACTGAACAGAGCTGAAGTGAAGAAATGAATGAAGACATAATAAAGAAATGTTGGAAGAGGCGAGCGTTGAAGGTTCGGTTTCCAAAGAGTCAGACATGACCGCAGCAGAAGAGGATAGCAGGCTCCACACAGACAAATTTTTTTGTCGGCATTTGTGTGAGATTAAAACATGTAGCCAATGGCATTTTTACATTATTGCAAGAACGCGATGTTAACCAGATGATATTCTGCGTTGAAACGTTTTTCTTTGCTTGACAAATGGCCATGGGATGCCTGTTCCCATAACGTTAGCTAGCCTATTGCATTACTGTTGTGGTGTCCAGTGACTGAAGTGAACGTTAATATTGTAAACGTGTCTTTGCCTTTGCAGTAAAAAAACATTCTTGCATGACAAAACTAGAACATGTGCACACTGTTTGAGTCCAAAATGAAATTACACTTTAATATCAACCGGGCGAGATACGAACCCACGTCTCTCGCAATACTAAGGCTTGACGCTAACCAGAAGACCAAAGGGGTATAATCACGTGATATAGGCCATTTGTCAGTGTCGGTCTGACTTTCACCATTTCACTGTAGTACAAGTGAAATAGGCTACAAGTGAAACATTGAACAGTTAATCAGATCAAAAACGTCTACGATGTAAAAAAAAGCCAAGTTACTCACGCATAGCCTACATAGCGCTGTCCATAGGTTCTTAATTCCAACTTGCAAAAACTAGGCCTGCCTTTAAAAGTCTTGATATCAAAATGTGGCCAAGTTACAACTAACAATATTGCCTATCGTAGCTCACACTAAATAAACTAGCTCTATTCCAAAGCAATGCTATCCAAACTTTCCTAAATTATTTAATGCAACTTGGCCCTGTGTTTCTTCATCTTACCATCTCAAGAGAATGTGGTCAATGAAACTGTATGTGCCACATCAAACTGCAAAATGAAAATAATTTATAGTGGAAATACTCTGATTCAAATGTGTTGCACTTAGAAATTAAACAGAAAAATTACTACACTATAGGGCATGTTTGAACAATTGTCTGCATCCACTGCTTTGGGTCTATGAAAAGCACAGAATGAATAAAATGTATTATTATTATAATTATAATTATTATGTATTTATTTATTTGGATTTCTATCAAAACCTACAGAGCATAGATATCCTTGTGTTCACAAAATTCTGTTTGCAAATATCATAAATACTATTATGTTAAGAAAATTGGTACTATTACTTATTTGCCACCATCTGACCCACAAATATGTCTGGATACGTTTGTAAAAATGCTTTATGTACGCTATTTTCTAGGTAAAAATATTACTCATTTTTATCTGCATTTATTTATTCATCACCCCTTTCTCTATTGTACATGATGTTTCTTCATATAAATGTCTTTTTTTTTCAATTGTAAAGAATGTTGTAGCAGCAGTTAACATTTTAAAACCTGTACATTTTCTAAAGTAAACTTGCCAACAAAGTACAACCATATCCTTTCTGGAGTGTAATTATTCATCAACTGTTAAAAACATTCATTGAAATCATATGTTGTTCCATGAGGCACAATCTCTTCACATGCAAAGATGAAGAAACACAGGGCCAAGTTGCATTAAATAATTTAGGAAAGTTTGGATAGCATTGCTTTGGAATAGAGCTAGTTTATTTAGTGTGAGCTACGATAGGTGATATTGTTAGTTGTAACTTGGCCACATTTTGATATCAAGACTTTTAAAGGCATTCATTAAGAATTAAGGCATTAAGAATTAAGTTGGAATTAAGAACTTATGGACAGCGCTATGTAGGCTATGCGTGAGTAACTTGGCTTTTTTTTACGTCGTAGACGTTTTTGATCTGATATCACTTCTTTTTTATAGCTAACTAATGATGAATAATGCATGAAGATAAACACGGAGAGAGACATGGATTCCAAAGAAATGTATGCAGACATTCGCTTAACCATAACGCCCTCTATTGACAAGAATGAGAACAGTTATCCTATTACAGACAGCACACAATTACATTAAAAGAGTTTGTAGATGAGCAGTATTTAATGTGTAATGAAATACAATGAACAGCATCACCTGAGCTATGGATCATGAAGAAGCATGTAAATTAATTAACCAAGTCTACATGGAGACATACATGCACAATGGGCTAGATGCAAACACATTCTAGCTGAAAGACATACAGCCTAAAAAGCTAGCACAGCCTAAATAGTTTGCATCAGTAAAATATGGAAATACAGTTTTAAAATAGGGCTATTAGTATTCTATGAAATATATTTAACGTTAGGCTATTCAACACTGGATTGCTGGATGCGTAACTCCAACCTTCCATGTGTGGGCTACGAGCTAGCGAGCAAGCTAGTGAGTTCATAAGCACAGCAGTTAGGCTATTCAACACTGGATTGCCGGATGCGTAACTCCAACCTTCCATGTGTGGGCTACGAGCTAGCGAGCGAGCTAGTGAGTTTCTGCACAGCAGAGTTTTTTTCCGGTAGTGTAGAACGTTACCTGCTGGAAATGTTTTGGTACCGGACAGCTAGGTTTAGTTTAGTTTTCTGTAGTGCAATGAATGTAGGCTATAACGCATGTTGATTCGCTTCGTAGTAGCCTAGCTTGTTTCTGCTTCCTGACGAGAAGCAGGAAGTAACGTTGGCGAACAAGCTTAATTGGACAACGCATATTTCCCAGGAATCTTAGCCAGAAAGAAAACAGTAGATACTACTAAGAAAGTACATACCAGAGATTATTCTTCTTCTTCTTCTTATTATTATTATTATAATTAAAAGTGTTTGCAGTGAGCTACATTATCAGCAGAGTAGCGTAGACTAGAGCCACATTCGGAGGCTATCTATTTATTTATAAGTGACTAACCATGAATCAGATATGTTTGGGGAATTGGCGGTTTATAAATCCGATTGCTTAAAGGCTTGCATCTTAAAAGAGGCTATCCTCAATTTTTAATGTAGGCTATTATCGTAAATTCTTAATTTTCCTAGTAGTGAATTTTATGGTGACCTTGTGTTATGTGTGAAAAGGATAAAGTGAACAGAGCTGAAGTGAAGGAATTAATGAATAAAGAAATGTTGGCTGAGGCAAGGGGTTTCCACAGTCAGTCAGTCATGACCGCAAGAGCAGAGCGTAACACCCTCCCCAAACCAGACAAAAGCGAGCGTCCGGTTTGGGGAGGGTGTGATATAGTAAGTGAAATACAAGTGAAACATTGAACAGTTAATATTGTAAACTTCTTTTGCTTTTGCAATAAAAATACGTTGATGTGTCAATGTGAAAGTAATAACAGTCTAAGAAATGAAAAGTACTTAACAGTTGCACATTGTTTTTGTGGAAAATACACATGTGCCCTGCTGGGCTCGAACCCACAATCCACTGTGTGAGAGACTGCAGTTTTAACCACTAAGCCACAGTAGCTTCTTGGAAAACATGAAGCCATTAGCTACATTAACATTAAAAAACATTAGTATGAAGTGTTTTTATTGGACGATAAGCTTGATGAGCAGGTATACGGACATACCCTCAAATAATAATTCTCCCCATTGGATAACATCGCGACGGAGGCTGGCAGTTTGGCAGGAAAAATGGGAAGAAGAAGAAGCGGAAGAGGAAGGAGAAAAACGGCAAAATAACCCAAGTTTGGGGCTTTATTGTGTGGATGTGTGAAGTTGTCTTTATCTTTATACTAGCAGCGCTATCTCCGTTTTTGCAGCTGGCGATCTCACCTTAGCTTAATACCAAGCTAGAAAAGTTAGCCAACTAACGTTAGCTAACGTAGCCTAATACACGTGTTCTCTGCCCCTGTTCGTGGGCCATTACAGCTGCTTTCTAGCTAACGTCGGTTAGCAGAGCTGTGGGACGGAAACTTTATCACACTGACTAGTTTTGTGTAATTTAAAATGAAAACGAGTCAACAACACAACCCAGCAAACAAGTTAACTAATGCTCACGTTAGTGCTGCTCAGTTAGTTTTACGTCAGCAGTACCATCTATTTATCTAACTAATTTTGTATGGTATGGATTGGTATGATCTCTGGGAACGAAAGACAAACAAGTGTGCGTCGATGCATATATTTGAAATTCTGGGCCGTGTCGAGTACGGAAGTACACATCTGGGGATTTTAGTATGTACTTGATTTTTGCATACTTGCCGTTCAGAACGCACTAATGACACAAAATGGCGCTATGTGTACTAACTAGTATGCAGGTATGCATAATGGAACACAGCCTTTGTATGAGTGTCAAATGCCAATCATTTACTGTTTAAAGAATCCGCAATTCAGCTGTCACTTACCATTTTAAAAAGACTACACAAATGTTTGAACAATTGTCTGCATCCAGTGCTTTGGGTGTATGAAAAGCACATCATGAATAAAATGCATTATTATTTATTTGGATAGAAACCTGTGTGGTCCTACAGAGCCTATACATTCTCTAGTTCACAAAATTGTGTTCACAAATAATTGTTTTATTTTACATTTTAAAATAAAGTATACTATATACTATATACTACTTTACTTATTTGGCTAATCTTTATTTGACCCACACACATACAGTATATTAATGGGGCAAATATCTGGATAGGTTTGTAAAATTTATTATACTAAAATGTTATACTAAATATTTTATCTGTATTAATTTCCCCTCTTTCTCTAGTTTAAATTATGTCTCTTGGTATAAATGTTGGTTTGTAAATGTGAATGTTATATGCTGCTCAGAATTTCCCCATGGGGATAATAAAGTATTCTATCTACAGTATCTATTTTACAATAGATATTTATTTAAAGTTGCAATTTAAAACATTTTCTAAAATTAACTTGACAACCGAGTATAAACATATTTTTGGAGTGTAATTTTACATCAACGTTCATATAAATGATGTCTTCCATGAAGCAATTTGTTATTTGACACTTTGATGTGACAAGATTTGAATGACCACATTCTCTTCAGAAGGTAAGATGAAAAAACACAGGGCCAAGTTGCATGAAACAATTTAGAAAAGATTGGGTAGCATTGCTTTAGAATAGAGCTTGTTTAATTTGTGAGCCAAGAGGGCCAATATTGGTAACTTGGCCTGATTTTGATATAAATACTTTCAAGTGCAGGCCTTGATTTTGTTTTTATTAATGACTTGTAGACAGTGCAGTGCGTGCAACTTGCCATTTTTGTACGTTATGTTTTTAAAATTTTTTCATTGAGAGCATTTTCTTTTCTACTACGTTCGAGGTAGGGATGTTCCTAACGACTAATTTCCCTGACGTTTAAATGGAAGTTTAAACTTAGACTAGTCGACTAGTCTAAAAGTAAGAAAACATTCAGAAAAGTCAAAATTTTGCACAATTTAATCTATAAGGTTAAACATTGTCTAAAAAAAGATTGCGTGTATTATAAGAGCCATTTGAAACCGTTAATCACATTCTTCAATAACCAAATCGTATTTTAAATGCCGCTGAAATGTGTGGCACTTTGCGCTGTGCATTATGAACATTGCACATTATCCTACAAAACATGAGAACAACTCACTAAATAAAAGTTAACAAATAACATTTATTGAAAACAATATTCAACGTAACAAAAAATCTTTAGGAAACGTGCCTGATTATTACAACGGCATTTTCATTGGGTGAACGCAATCGCATAGCAAATACGGTAAAAAATAAGAATCAGTCATCAGAAAAACTACCAATAATAGGCCTACAAAAAAAAAACCAATTAGGCTTACTGATCGACATGACATTAGATTAGTTTTATTGGGCTATTCAACAACGTGGTAGGCCTACTTACTCTTTCCACCTCACTGGTTTAACTTGTGGGGCGAACAGGCCAATGCGTTTTTTTTTTAAAAATCCGGCGTTAACATTAGTAACAGATGCCCGTTTTTTATAAAGCAAAATTTGACTAGGAAGACATGACGTTTCAGTGCAAATTATGTCATTATGTAATATAAATGTGTACATTAATAAAATAATAAGTTTAACCGACTAGTATTTCTGGTGCCGACTAGCGAGGGTAGCCATGTTTAATCGACTAGTCGACTAATCGCGCACATCCCTAGTTTGAGGATGTGAATGATAATGCATATACATTTATGAACTGATAAGATAATTAGCAGAGTTTGGTTCTTGATGTAGAGATGACCCCAAGAGTGGAACAGGACACATTGAATGTGTTGTTTTTTTGGTTGAAGTCGTAATTAATCTTCATTAACATGGATCTAACTGTCATTTGTTACAGCTTGACTGAAGATTCAATCCTCATGTCACATGAAGACCATTTTCCAGATAAGGAAATCAAGGTATTGCTCTAATCAGGAAAGGGCAGTTATCTTTTAATGATGCAAAACCTGATACCAGCTCAAGCTTGTTTATACTCGTATAGTTTAGTCTTAACATTGAAGTTCACCGTGCATCTGTTTGCCATTTTTAAGTCCAGTTAAGATAATTATATCAGTGATGTTCACTAGGGTTGGCTCGATGGATGATGTCATCGTCCATCGACCATGATTGATAGCCATCGACGATGGTTGAGACATGGTGATGTTTGTTTAAATAACAGTGCACTTTTTAAACATGTAGGCTATGAAAATGAACAGTTGGTATTATATTTGTATGTAAAATTATGTAATTAATTAGTCCCTGTCACAGTTGTTTCCCATATTGAAAAAGAAACAAGGATTCGTGAAGAATTCACGTTGGCAAACTGGAGCGAGAAACTGCATGCGCCCTAAAACCGACGTCTATTAGCTAAAAAAGTTATTGCTTAATTAAACACTCATGTAAATGATTAACACAGTTTGAGTTGCTAGGCAATGTGTCATAAAACTACAGATTAGAATTTACCTACAGCTAAGCGAACATTATCTCCTTTGAATGACGTTCAACTGCCCATGCGTAGTGCATTCAATATGAGCAGCCATTACTTCGGATTCGACTTCAACGATTTCATCAAACTTACTGTGATTACTGCAAAATAATTAGGATACTGTGGTGAGTGAAGTTGTGTTCTACCTCTTATTTGAAATAATTTATCTTTGTCGCAGTCATTTCAGGCCAGGATTGAAAGGTTGCGGGAACACCACAATAAATGTGCTGACCACTATAACAGGGCAGCAGAAGAGCAAAATGCACTTGAAAAAAAGTGTACCTTGCTTTTACAACAAGTGAAGCAGTCCGATAAGTTGGTGAGGATATATATTTTTTTAAATGTAGGTTACAGTCCAATGATTGATATCAATGAGTATACATTGTGCTTATGGGTCAATGACAGATAAGGATTTCAAAATTAAACAAATATATAAAACTGGCTAAAAATGCTAATTTAAGCACTTTCTATCTTCATTAGGGTGTTGTGTATATAATGCAACAACAGGGATTATTTTTAAGAATGTAATTTACTTTTTTTGGTGAATCATACCATTTCTCCCATGAAAAATGTCATCCCTGGCTAACGGTAATGGATTTTGAAGTTAATTACATTTCTACCATTCTTGGCATATAAAAGTGTACAGATATCCATAGTTGGAGCTCAACAAACAATTACTGCTCTGAAAACTACATTTTCATCACAATTAATATAATAAATTTGGGATTTTGTACTGTCATGGGCTCATTTGTAGCTGTCCATTACCCACAATTTAGCACCAAAAAGTGAAAAAAAGCTGGAAAATGTTTTAAAAGGCAAGTAAAGGCAATACTATTATTGTTGTATCCTCAACTCAACAAAACGGAATAGTGTAATATAACACAAAAATCTGGGTTAAATTACTTTGCTGTGTCATTGTTAGCCAGAATGACATACTGTTAGCTGGAAGGACATACTGGAAGATTTTGCAGGACTATCATAAAAAGCCGCCTCAGCAACATCTTTCTTTTCAACACTCATATTTACAACAAAGTAAGACAGTGACAACTTTTAAAGACTGGAAAAGGTTTTTTTTATTTTTTTAATCTTTAATTTCATGTGTTAAAAATTTACCTTAAAGGTGCACTATGCAGGATTTTTTCCTTTCAAGTATTGTAAAGTAACCAATGCACAAGCAATCTTTTGAAAAAAATCATTTCTAAAACCTTGCTCCTCTGCCTGTATTTATCATTCAAAGATGTGTTCGGGACGTTTCTGGGCAAGGCACTCTTTTCTGTGTGGAGAGGGGTGGGTTTGGCTAGCTATGATGGTCTGCTAATGTTAGGCTAATTATTCTACACACGATTCCGTCTTTTTTCAGACATTTAGGGCACTGAGCTGGCTGAATTTCTCACTGCCACGGTTTAAAACAGGAAGCGGTCCTGAGATCACAAGCTTGCAAATGGATGTGATACAGTTATAGGCCAATAATGAAATAAAATAGTTTTTTAAAACTTCAGATTTTCTCAACCTGGTGTAATTTCTGCCCGCATGATTTTTAATTATCACGGGAGCTTGATGTTGTAGCCTATCGCACCAGGAAAACAGAAGGCTACACGTTAAAATCCTTGAAACCACTAGTAACATTTACGTTGCAAACATAGAATCCCCAATTACAACTGCGATCGTCGGAGACAGCAGTAACAATGAACCAGATACATGCTTCTTAGCAGACGCTTTTATCCAAAGCGACATAGCCTACAGTATATGAATGCATACATTATGAAGAAGGGGTCGATGTTGGGGAGCTGAGGACTTCAAAACGATAGCAAAAGTGTTAATTTAATCATACACTGCCCAATTACTGTTACCTTCCATCTAGAACAATGCATGTTGCTAAAAATTTTATGTTCATTTTATCTTCGCTTGACATTTTTCACGTGCCCATACTATACAATCTCTGCCTCAATTGAGGGGAGTAGGCGGGTTTAGAACAGAGGAAGGGACCTTTTTGATAGTAAAGACAGGACCACAGCAAGGCTAAAAATCCTGCATAAAGCTATAATAAAATCTTGTTATATTAATAAATATCAATAATTACGTTATATTTTTCATGATTTGAACAATAACATCACAAGATTCAACGATAATGACCCATGTTGCTATCATTGAATCATGAATTCAAGATAACATAATATCAACTCAATGCCTAAAAGGTTACAAATACTAATAAAAAACTAGATTCTTATACATGTGTCATTCTGGATAAAGGATGACATGTCCTTGATAACAGAGGTTCACTGTTATCCAGGAATGACAAATCGTTACCCAGGAATGACAACCTATTTTCCCTTTATAATCAGGCACTGACTTGGCCAACTGTGGAAAACTACAACTTAACCTTCATCACTTTAATGTCATCTTTTAGATCAAATAGACTGCTTTTAAATATAAAAACATTATAAATGTTTTATTTGTTTTATCCAGAATGACACATGATTTTGCTACATAGTGCACCAGTGACCGAAAAGGTCAAAAATGTAAGAGAGACTTACTGACCTTTCCACATGTTTTGTAGGTCATTCGGGATCATATTTTTTATGCAATATCCTGTCACCTGACTATCAAAATGCATTATGGTCCAAAATGGTCATTAAATGTCTGTTATCCAGGAATGACATTAGGGAAATGAGTGAAGAATATTGGGACGCAGCCAGTGTTAGGTGCTGCATGTCTCAGAGGCTATGGTGGAAACCTTTATTTTTCTGCATTGTTTTTTTTGTGTGCTTCAGCTCACCGATACGATGCAAAGTTGGGACCCTGAAGCACTCGGAAGCAGCGTGGACTTAAGCGAAGTACACTCGGAAGTCAGCACAGAGAGAGTGCCTATGTCTACGAGAACGCTATTAAATGCTGATTCTTTGGTCCTTGGGAGATGAGTGTAGTCAACTAGTCTAGAAAACCAATTTTGTAATTGGTATTAATCTATTTTTGTATACAGTCACTCAGATTCACTCCTTTCAAAGGGTAATGGGGACTCAAATTTTTGGATCTAATTCTAATTTTGGGATATTGGAAGCCAGACATCCTCAAATGCAAGCTATAGCTATCCATATTATAATTTTAGCACTTAACACTTGTGGTGCTGTGGTTTGCTTCATAACCATTAACATCAAGTGGTGCAGAAATGCATTTTAATGAGCAAAGTGTGTAAAAAGTTGCATCAGCATTTCTTCCTTTATGCTAAATATATTTACTATTTATGCTCTGAGACAGAACAGTTGCATTGAGCAATTGTGCCCAATTTGTAATGTGGCGTGACGCAGCAAGGGGATTCTTTAAGCCCTAAGGCCACTAAGGCGGGAAACCTCGCAGATAAGGGAGGAGACAAGACAGGGAACACACGTACCTAACCGGCTCACTGTCACACACCAATGAGTAGAAGCACAAACGCCAGGTTTTTTCAGTAAGAAAGCCAAACAAAGCGAATGGAACAAAGCACTAGGCTCTCAAACTTCTACAAGCTAAGTGACTAGAGAACGAGCCGGAAATAAACGCCCTGTTTCGGTAACGAGACACATAAGAACAGGCGAGCAGCGCAATGGCACAAACACACACCAAACGTACCAAAGCTACTAACCAGCTCACTGTCACACGCCAAAGAGTAGAAGCACACACGCTTGGTTTTTTCAGTAAGAAAACCAAACAAAGCGAATGGAACAAAGCACTAGGCTCTCAAACTTCTACGAGCTAAGTGACTAGAGAACGAGCCGGAAATAAACGCCCTGTCTCGGTCAAGAGACACATAAGAACGGGCGAGTAGCGCAATGGCACAAATAAAACACAGTCAACAAACACTGCGAAATAATACGGTAGTATTTGAGGAGGCGAAAAGAAATGGAGATCTAACGTTCCAAGGCTATTCTCAGACTCGCAGTCACACACAAACATGTCCACAACATCGCCCAATCTTCCCTATAGGAAGACATGTACCGAAAGACGAAACAGAACTACACTTCCGAACAAAATCGTCAAAAGCTCCATGTACGGAGACAGGTACCGAAAGGAACGTACAGGACAGGCTGCACCGGACATTTACCGGCTAAAAGACCAAAGCGAGATTAGTAGAAAATAAACGCCCTGCCTCTCCATTATGAGGAATATAACGAGGCGAACAGGAACAAAGATTTAACGTTCCATGGCTAGTTTCATAGGCTCGCAGTCAAATGCAGAAAACATAAAGGGGTAAACGCCCGATCTCCCAGGAGAGAGAAACATTTTACAGGCGAGCCGACGGAGCACCATCGTCCCATAACTTTATTATCAAACATGACTAACGCAAGCTTAATTGAAAACACACGCCCTAGCCTCTCAGTAAAGGAATATATAACGAGGCGAAATGGAACAGAAAACTAACGTTCCAAGGCTATTTTCAGAGACTCGCAGTCACACACAAACATGTCCACAATATCGTCCAGTCTCCCAATTGGAAGACATGTACCGAAGGGCGAACAGAACTACAGTTCCGAACAAAATCGCCAAAAAGGTCCATGTATAGAGACCGGTATAGAGGGACGCACAGGACAGCTGGACCGGAATTATTGGCGAACAGATTAACGCAAGCTCAATCGAAAATACATGCCCTGCCTCTAAGAATAAATAAAGCCCTAAAGTCAGTATGATAAAACGCCCTGTCTCTTAGTAAGAAACTACCATACAAATACACACAAACAAAGACTTTCACGGAAGACAGCAGACAGAGAGAGGAGAAAGAGACAGAAAAAGGGCAAACGATCTAGGCAACAGACAAACAAAGGTAAGACCAGAAAGCGGAGACAGAAACGACCACACAAAAAAGGAATTCATCCTGAAAGCTCAAAGCACAAAGGCACGTCCCGCAAAACTCCAATATAGCACAACGGAGCAAAACGGTCTCCTTAACTCCAGACCTATCATACTGGCTAAAACTTTAAAAGGGCGAAAATAAACCGCACACAAAACAGCACAAATAATGCCAAAAATACACCACAGTACAAACAACAATCAACAATCAATATCGAAGCCCAGAACGAAAGAAACATGGGCTTAAATAGCTCACCCCAAAGCACGCACACCTGTCTCGGTAATGAGACTTCTTCCGCGAAAGACGAGATGGAGCCAAAACTCCACTAACGGAGCAGCGCCCACGTGTGGTGACCGAGGAACACGACCGCGAGGGAGAAAGGGTCATAAACCATGACACAATTTTTTATTTTTGTTGTATGATGTATTTTTTCAGACAAACTATGCTGCTATGGAGCAAGACTTTGGGCTCTATTTTCAAACCGGCGCAAACCAGCGCAAGGGGACGGTATAGTCAAACGCAAGCTTGTTGACAGCATCAACGTCTTAAAACTGGCGCTATGGCGTTTCTCAGCAATACCGCTAGGATCAACAAATTCTCAACATAACATCCTTTCGCTTGCGCTGCAGTGGGATGGGTGGCGCTGTCTGGGGCGTGTTCTAAAATACTTTCGGCTCAGTGACAATTTGAACCAACGAAAACCCATTGCGTTATGATCAGCTGGAACCACCTCTTAGCGGCAACGCAATAGACTCTGGCAATTTGGCAACTTATTAGTCATGTAGTTCTATGTAGTGTCTATAGGTGATGCCAACATTACACTTCCATTTAATGAACAAATAGCCTATAATTATTATTAATTAATTAATTTTAATTTAAACTACTAGAATAAAACAGGACAGCTTACAAGAAACTTGCGATCATGTAGGCCAATAGCCTATAATATATAAATTACACATTGACACAGTTGAATCATAAGCCTACCATTTGAATCATAATTATGCCTACATCACCTAATGTAGGCTAATTAATGCATTCGCCACCTCCTCCCGTGCCTTCCGAACTTCTGGGAGACGAGGTGGTGTGGATTGTGATCCATAAATTACTACAGTCCTAGCCTGTACTTCTGTTGCAAGTATGTCTGATTCCTGTGCGGAAAATCGCTCTTGTCGTTGACGGTCCAGTGCGTTTGGGTTGCTCATTATGAAATTGCATGGAGCGATTGCGTTCCAACTGGCTTTTTTTAAAGCATGAGAACAACAATTTGATTGGCTACCATAGAGACACACCTTGGACATTTAAACCCAGCCTTTTAGCAATACCGCCATCAGATGCGCCAAGATTGCCGTCATGAAATTACCAAATTTCTCGCCGACACGCCCTCAGAGCGATACCGCCAAGCGCTTACTCTTGTGTTCACCATTGCGTTTGGTTTATTAAAATAGAGCCCTTTACCTGTCAGCTCAGGAACTTCACCTATTTCTACAGACAATGTATTTGTAAGTATTGAGAAAGTTGCACTTGGTGTTATGAAAATCAATTCAGTCAAATACGTGGAAAAAAGTATCTAGCACTTCCATTGTACGGCTCTGAGGTCACAATTAAAAGGTTTTGGGCCTTTACAATGTGACAGAATAAACGATCACAGTTGGGGTCTAATTAGTGGAGAAAGTTATTAGTTTATTTCAGGGATGGGAAAATATATCGAAATTCAATATCGCGATACAAAAATGTGACGATACGTATCGTGGGGCAGAAAAACGAATCACGATATTACACGTATTTTATTCTGCTGTAGTAATCACAAATGAGGGGACTTACCTGTTACTTTCATGCACTCCATCACCCATTAGACATTTATTACATCAGAGGGCATCATCCAGCTAGCTTGCTCATCACAATAGCCTACGTTTTATTGCAGACTGAATAGTCATTGACAAGTGCTGGCCCAATAAACGTGTCAGTGTAAAGCATTCACTGCTTATAAGCTATTGTTCACGGAGAGTTTAAAGAGATACTGCAGAGCCTTTTCTAAGGCCTTTTTTACTGCTTCAATTTGAACTGGAACTCGTGAGTAGGTGTGGTCATATGACGAAGATGCCACGTAGTCATATTATGAATATTCATACGGTCAAGGAGTGAAAGGGTGTGTCTTGGTGAACTGACTCAGCCCCACTGAACTCAATACGCTCATTCACGCTAAAGTAACGTTACTATTAAATACATTCAAAAACAGCAAAACCCAGTCACACAGTAACGTTAGTATATTGAACATGGCTGGTTGTAGCGCCCTCATCCACTTGGTCCGGAGAGAATTGTTATAATTTATTAGCTAACGTCATTATTCATAAATGATAACTAAGATAACTAGCTAACTAGCTAAATTAGGAGTTCTCTGGACCAAATGGGGCTAAACTCACACACAATAGACTGCCTTGCATTACCTAACTTATCGATACATTCCGTCTCTCGGCAGGTTATGAAAGCTAACAGAGTTGAGGAACAATACATCTCTGACTCCTTGGCATAATGCAGGCAAGTTAGCTAAAGATACCAAAGTAAGACGTTGTAGATGAATAACTCTCTATGGCTACGTTCACACTGCAGGTAAAAAGTGGCCCAGATCCGATTTTTTCCTCAAATGTGACACAGATCTGATTTTTTATGGAAGTGTGAACAGCGAAAATCACATTGAATCTGACATTTCCAATTCTCATTTGGGCCACTTTTGAATGTGGTATTAGATTCCGATACATAACCGATTGTGTCAAAGCGAACGCAGTCTGAACAGTCAGATCGGAATTAATGTGACTTTTTACGTCATTTTTGATGTAGCAGGGCATTATGGTGTATTCAAATGAACTCGCAAGTCCGAATATTTCCTTCCGAGAAGAAAAAATGTCATGTTCAAATCGTTTTTTCTTCTCGTTAATCAGAAATATTCCGACTTCCGAGATAATTTGAATACACCATTAGAACGTAGCGCACGGGCTAGTTAGGTTATCAACACATTCACATTATATTATCATGTGTTGTCATTTTAGATAAGTGGTAAATGTGCAAAGCAGTGGATTTTTTTGGGCACAAACGATAGCCTACACCATAATAAGTCGTAGGCTACGTTTTTATATCATTCGCGGACAGCTGCGTTAACCGTTTTGTGATTTAAAATAATGTTAGAACTGTCCATATTATTGTCTTGGTTTGTTGCACGGTATTTATTATTCACGGTTTTCTCATGTAGCTGTTTACCGAACGGTAATGATTGTCGGTCCAATAATGTGTCAATAGTTTAATCTAAGGGTGCGCAGTGATGTTGGGCTATAGCCTAACGTTACACATGAAGTTGAACAGATGTGTCGTGTGATAGCTTTTTTATACTGTGTATTTTAACACGGCTGGAATGCTGTATTGGCCAATCTGCATCCCGGAACTATCCGTTTTATAAATGTTATATCGACTGGTCTCACTAGCCAAACGGCCGAGCGCTCCATTTTCTTAACTCGCCCGTCCTCAGAATCACTAATTTCATGCCTTGCTTGAGTTTCACTGAAACCGCCCATGTCACGGTCCCCCCATTTCTGGCTCAGATCTCGCATTCACGAGTCCCTCTGCACAGAAGTAGCAGCCATGGCAGCACAAAAAGCTAGGCTTTTCCCCCCCGTCTCCTCACCCTTACATTAGCTCCACTGCACATCAACTTTAAAATTAACGCAGAAGCTGTGACTTTGATGACTTCCTTTTTGTTGTTGTTTATTTCTGCAGGCTGTGTAACAGGCGCTATGTCTTTTGTTAATTTGCACGGGTCATTTGAGCAGAGCAATCGGTTCACACTGGAATCAGATATGGGCCACATTAAAAAATGTATGTGAACAGCCAAACAAAAAAAATCTGATCTGAGCAATAAATCGGAATTGAGCACTAAGGCCTGCAGTGTGAACGTAGCCTTAGTAGCTCGATATAAGTCGTAATATTAACGTTAGAAGTAATACAAAGCAATTCGCATTTGAACTTGAACTAGCTAGTTAGCAGTACAAGGGTCTCAGTCTCAAAGAGGGGGGGGGGGAAAAGTTGGTCTCTGCTTTTATACCACGTGCCCAGCCGAGACCACCCCTAGGACCACCTCAACTCCACCCATTTTTATGTTAAGGATCTCGTGGCGTCACAAATCCCCGGAAACCAGCATATTGGTAAGTCTACACAAAAACTCAGATAAAACTATTTTGACTAAACATGAGATTTTCGGACATAGACAGTTGTGTATGATCATAATCTAACCCAAAACATCGGTTTCAACGGGAAAAGTCGGTTTTTGACTGCAGTATCACTTTAAAATGACTTGCACCGTCAAACCAGCAATCACTATTATCTTCTCGTCCATTTTTTGTTTAAAGGAAAGGAATATTCTTTAATGTAATGATACATTTGTTATTTTCACTTTGTAATGATACATTTTTAGTTTAGCCGTACATGTTCATACAAGCCATTGCTATACAGTAAAATGTCCAGATGAGGCTCATATGTACTCTGTTAGAGTTGAATTAACACTGGACATTTTACTGTGTAGAAAGATAAGCATACAATTCTGCAGTCATACTTGTCAATTAACTTTTATTATATTGTATCGTGGTTGTATCGAAATCATGAACCCCATATTGTGTATCGAACCGTATCGTGAGCTAAGCATATCGTCCCATCCCTAGTTTATTTATTACCCAACACCAAAAACTTGAATGAATATGAGAGATTTAAATATAAAAAACTATTTTAGGTAAGGTAAATATTCCTAGTAATGTCACTTTACTTTTCACCCACTTACATGTTTACCCTACACCATTTGGTACTAGAGGTCATAATTCTCAATGTGCAAATCAACTCTTAATATCCACAACTCAAAATCGTATGTTTGATGTACTATGCAACTCGGTTGTTTTAATGTGCATGATTTTGCTTTCTCGTCTGATGCGTTTAAGACAAAAACGACTAATGAGCAAGGTGGCACCTCTGCTGTGGCTGGCAATGTTGGACTCATTCCAGATTTGAAACGGACAGAAAGTGTTTTTGTAAGTAAGAAAATTACCCTTGTTGATTTTATAAGTATGAAATTCATACATTATCAAATAAGTAGGAAAAAAAATGTTCTGCAGTATAACACAGAGGCCATGTTTTAAATATCATTATTAAGCTTGTAAATTAATTTGCTTGTAAATATTCTTGTTTTCATTATTTAAGCTTACCAGGAAAATGCTTGGCTATGGCTCGGATGATTCTGTGAGCAGCATTGACCAGAGTAAAGACGAATACGGAAAAAGTATTAAGAAATGTACAAGTACGCCCAGATCCACAGTGACAGAGAGCTCTACGTCTAATGGTGTTATGAATGTCTTGAAAAAGAAAGATGGATCAAGATTATACAGCAAAGGACACTTCTGCCTCTTTTGTGGAAAGGCCTTTGCCAAAATTGCCCGCCACATGGAGCATGTTCACAGCAAGGAAATGGAAGTGGCAAGTGCTCTTCAATTCTCAAAGAATTTGAAAGAAAGAAGAATCCTGTTGGACCACTTGCGTAAAAGGGGAGACCGGGGCCATAATATTCAAGTACTTAGAGAGGGCAAGGGGGTTATGGTTCCCTGCAAACAGACAACCAACACCAACGTTAACCCACAGGATTTTATGCATTGTGCAAGTTGCCAGGGATTGTTTAAAAGGAAATTCCTGTGGAAACATATGGCAAGATGCAGATTGGCTCAAAAATGTGCTCATTTCAAACCAGGCAAAACTAGAATACAGGCTCTTTGTGCCAATGCTCAACCGGTACCTGAAGGAATTAGCAATATGTTGTGGAAGCAGTTAAATGGCATGACCCAAGATGAAGTTGCACACACTATAAAGCAAGATGAGTGCTGGGGGAGCAAATGTACAACAAGATGGGGCATGACCCCACCAAACATGAATACATACGGCAAAAAATGAGAGAGGTGGGAAGGCTGCTTGTGACAGCCAGAAAGGTGTCACCACTGAAAACGATGGTTGACTTTTTTCTTCCGTCTAATTTCCCCTACGTAGTGCACACTAAAAAATGTAGCTGGCTTTAATGAATAATCCAATTCATACAAGACCCCTTCACTTGCTTTGAAACTTGGGCATAGCCTACAAAAGATTGCCAGCATTGTGGAGTGTGAAGCAATGATAGTTGGTGACCAGAAAACCGTTCAGAATGTTCAGAATTTCAAACAAATTTACTATATTGAGGGTCACATCGTGCCTACATGAGGATGAGGCGGAGGCCCTCTCTGATGTTGAGAAGAGGCTTTGCCACCATTTTGAAAGAGTCGAAATCCGGGGAAAGCGAGGGAGGAAGGTCCCTGTTCTACTTACTCCAGACATGCTCCGGTCCTTGGAACTCCTTTTGCAAGAGCGCACATCTTGTCAGGTGCTGAAAGATAATATATACGTCTTTGCAAGGCCTGGAGCTGAATCACATATGAGGGGGTCAGATTGCATACGTTATTTTGCGAAAGAGTGTGGGGCTAATCATCCAGAGACTCTGTCATCCACAAAGTTGCGCAAGCATGTGTCCACACATTTTCTCGGCCACGACATTCGAATTCACAGAAAGTATTACCGATTGCTAGGGGTAGGAATCGAGTTAGGAACCGGTTCCAAGTTACTCGGAATCGTACGCCTTCGAGCTTATCGATTCTCTTATTGATTCCAGCATGTATTCCCGACGGCTACGCATAGCAAAACAACGTCACGTCATGCGCACCGTCGTTTTTCATTCAGTCAGCGCAAGATGGCAGGCAGAGTTTGGCGCCCCGTCTAAAAATATAAAATGTAAACGTCATTTTTTTAAAACTAATACTACTGCTACTATCATTTAAAAATCAATAGAAAATGTGTTCGCGTAAGCTCCATTTTGTGATCCCTCTTTGGAAATGATCAACTATTCAGAACAATAACAGATTTGTAGAGTGTGTGGACTTCCCTCGGGAGTCTATAACCAACTACAAGTGTAAAACTACAGTGTTTTGATTGGCGGTAGACTAATCTGACAACGATTACCTGCTTGGCGATGCACAGAGGGGTAGCCTAGATTTGGAAAGCGAATAACTAACCTAAATGAGCTAAATGATAATCTTCAATCTTTGTCATCTTGAGCTAATAAGAGAAGCCAGCTTGCCTCAGGTAACGTTAAAGATCTCATCTTTCTTCCATGTAAATATATAGGCTAAATGAGATAGGGGAGAATGGTGACAGTTGAAATTGTTCTGATAATACAGAAACCAACGCAAACGTTATGGTGCAGCTTTATGAAACACGCCTAGGAGCGTAACTAACTCATAAGTAAAGTTTGCGATCTTCGTTAGAGAATGAAACTACTAAATATCCCAATCACAGAGCAGCGGATCCACAACAATATTTTAGCCATCTTTCAACAATCAACAATCAATATCGAAGCCCAGAACGAAAGAAACATGGGCTTAAATAGCTCACCCCAAAGCATGCACACCTGGCTCCGTAATGAGACTTCTTCCGCGAAAGACGAGATGGGGCCAATACTCCACTAACGGAGCAGTGCCCCACGTGTGGTGACCGAGGAACACGACCGCGAGGGAGAAAGGGTCATAAACCAGGACAGGACCCCCTTTCTAAGGGACGACCCAGGCGATCTCTAAAACAAACCCCAGCAAGGTAAAAGAGGTATAAAAAGGTCAATACAATAAAAAGTATATTTATTATTATTTATTTTTTTTGGAAGGGTAGGGGGGGGTGGGACTAAGGGTGAGGGGGGATGGGTCTAAGGGTAAGGAGGGGTGGGACTAACTGATGCCTGGCAACAAGCACCCTGGAGAAAATACTCAGCACCCTGTTTACTGGCTACCTACCCAAAACCTTACTATGCCTATCTGTCTTCTTGAGGCGTGCCGGGCAAGAGGCGACTTTAAACGCATAACTCAAGGACATTTGGCCTACAAACTGAGACCAAAGCCCTTGAAATGCGTACCCCTGACAGGGATAAAATCCCCACCCAGGATTACCTCAAAAATAAAAAAGGCAAAATAATAAAGTAGTGGGCCGCAGGGAAAACAAAGAAGATTAACTGGCCCACTCGGCGCCTACCTACCAGGGTAGCTGGAAAACAAAAAACACCAAGGTACTCACAAAAAACCAAGACACAAACCATAAACCGTTAGCCACAAAAACCCATCTTAGTAAAAAAATTCCCCTAAAAAAGCCGCTGGCCCCGGTAATGGCTTCGATATTCTGTAATGGGGCGTGCCGTGTGAGGTAGGAGGAGCCAAACGCAGCAAGGGGATTCTTTAAGCCCTAAGGCCACTAAGGCGGGAAACCCTGCAGATAAGGGAGGAGACAAGACAGGGAACACACGTACCAAAGCTACTAACCGGCTCACTGTCACACACTAATGAGTAGAAGCACAAACGCCAGGTTTTTTCAGTAAGAAAACCAAACAAAGCGAATGGAACAAAGCACTAGGCTCTCAAACTTCTACGAGCTAAGTGACTAGAGAACGAGCCAGAAATAAACGCCCTGTCTCAGTAACGAGACACATAAGAACAGGCGAGCAGCGCAATGGCACAAACACACACCGAACGTACCAAAGCTACTAACCAGCTCACTGTCACATGCTAAAGAGTAGAAGCACAAACGCCAGGTTTTTCAGTAAGAAAACCAAACAAAGTGAATGGAACAAAGCACTAGGCTCTCAAACTTCTACGAGCTAAGTGACTAGAGAACGAGCCGGAAATAAACGCCCTGTCTCGGTCACGAGACACATAAGAACGGGCGAGTAGCGCAATGGCACAAATAAAACACAGTCAACAAACACTGCGAAATAATACGGTAGTATTTGAGGAGGCGAAAAGAAATGGAGATCTAACGTTCCAAGGCTATTCTCAGACTCGCAGTCACACACAAACATGTCCACAACATCGCCCAATCTTCCCTATAGGAAGACATGTACCGAAAGATGAAACAGAACTACAGTTCCGAACAAAATCGTCACAAGCTCCATGTACGGAGACAGGTACCGAAAGGAACGAACAGGACAGGCTGCACCGGACATTTACCGGCTAAAAGACCAAAGCGAGATTAGTAGAAAATAAACGCCCTGCCTCTCCATTATGAGGAATATAACGAGGCGAACAGGAACAAAGATTTAACGTTCCATGGCTAGTTTCATAGGCTCGCAGTCAAATGCAGAAAACATAAAGGGGTAAACGCCCGATCTCCCAGGGGAGAGAAACATTTTACAGGCGAGCCGACGGAGCACCATCGTCCCATAACTTTATTATCAAACATGACTAACGCAAGCTTAATTGAAAACACACGCCCTAGCCTCTCAGTAAAGGAATATATAACGAGGCGAAATGGAACAGAAAACTAATGTTCCAAGGCTATTTTCAGAGACTCGCAGTCACACACAAACATGTCCACAATATCGTCCAGTCTCCCAATGTATAGAGACCGGTATAGAGGGACGCACAGGACAGCTGGACCAGAAATTATTGGCTAACAGATTAACGCAAGCTCAATCGAAAATACATGCCCTACCTCTAAGAATAAATAAAGCCCTAAAGTCAGTATGATAAAACGCCCTGTCTCTTAGTAAGAAACTACCATACAAATACACACAAACAAAGACTTTCATGGAAGACAGCAGACAGAGAGAGGAGAAAGAGACAGAAAAAGGGCAAACGATCTAGGCAACAGACAAACAAAGGTAAGACCAGAAAGCGGAGACAGAAACGAGCACACAAAAAAGGAATTCATCCTGAAAGCTCAAAGCACAAAGGCACGTCCCGCAAAACTCCAATATAGCACAACGGAGCAAAACGGTCTCCTTAACTCTAGACCTATCATACTGGCTAAAACTTTAAAAGGGCGAAAATAAACCGCACACAAAACAGCACAAATAATGCCAAAAATACACCACAGTACAAACAACAATCAACAATCAATATCGAAGCCCAGAACGAAAGAAACATGGGCTTAAATAGCTCACCCCAAAGCACGCACACCTGTCTCGGTAATGAGACTTCTTCCGCGAAAGACGAGATGGAGCCAAAACTCCACTAACGGAGCAGCGCCCACGTGTGGTGACCGAGGAACACGACCGCGAGGGAGAAAGGGTCATAAACCATGACACAATTTTTTATTTTTGTTGTATGATGTATTTTTTCAGACAAACTATGCTGCTATGGAGCAAGACTTTGGGCTCTATTTTCAAACCGGCGCAAACCAGCGCAAGGGGATGGTATAGTCAAACGCAAGCTTGTTGACAGCATCAACGTCTTAAAACTGGCGCTATGGCGTTTCTCAGCAATACCGCTAGGATCAACAAATTCTCAACATAACATCCTTTCGCTTGCGCTGCAGTGGGATGGGTGGCGCTGTCTGGGGCGTGTTCTAAAATACTTTCGGCTCAGTGACAATTTGAACCAACGAAAACCCATTGCGTTATGATCAGCTGGAACCACCTCTTAGCGGCAACGCAATAGACTCTGGCAATTTGGCAACTTATTAGTCATGTAGTTCTATGTAGTGTCTATAGGTGATGCCAACATTACACTTCCATTTAATGAACAAATAGCCTATAATTATTATTAATTAATTAATTTTAATTTAAACTACTAGAATAAAACAGGACAGCTTACAAGAAACTTGCGATCATGTAGGCCAATAGCCTATAATATATAAATTACACATTGACACAGTTGAATCATAAGCCTACCATTTGAATCATAATTATGCCTACATCACCTAATGTAGGCTAATTAATGCATTCGCCACCTCCTCCCGTGCCTTCCGAACTTCTGGGAGACGAGGTGGTGTGGATTGTGATCCATAAATTACTACAGTCCTAGCCTGTACTTCTGTTGCAAGTATGTCTGATTCCTGTGCGGAAAATCGCTCTTGTCGTTGACGGTCCAGTGCGTTTGGGTTGCTCATTATGAAATTGCATGGAGCGATTGCGTTCCAACTGGCTTTTTTTAAAGCATGAGAACAACAATTTGATTGGCTACCATAGAGACACACCTTGGACATTTAAACCCAGCCTTTTAGCAATACCGCCATCAGATGCGCCAAGATTGCCGTCATGAAATTACCAAATTTCTCGCCGACACGCCCTCAGAGCGATACCGCCAAGCGCTTACTCTTGTGTTCACCACTGCGTTTGGTTTATTAAAATAGAGCCCTTTACCCGTCAGCTCAGGAACTTCACCTATTTCTACAGACAATGTATTTGTAAGTATTGAGAAAGTTGCACTTGGTGTTATGAAAATCAATTCAGTCAAATACGTGGAAAAAAGTATCTAGCACTTCCATTGTACGGTTCTGAGGTCACAATTAAAAGGTTTTGGGCCTTTACAATGTGACAGAATAAACGATCACAGTTGGGGTCTAATTAGTGGAGAAAGTTATTAGTTTATTTCAGGGATGGGAAAATATATCGAAATTCAATATCGCGATACAAAAATGTGACGATACGTATCGTGGGGCAGAAAAACGAATCACGATATTACACGTATTTTATTCTGCTGTAGTAATCACAAATGAGGGGACTTACCTGTTACTTTCATGCACTCCATCACCCATTAGACATGTATTACATCAGAGGGCATCATCCAGCTAGCCTGCTCATCACAATAGCCTACGTTTTATTGCAGACTGAATATTCATTGACAAGTGCTGGCCCAATAAACGTGTCAGTGTAAAGCATTCACTGCTTATATGCTATTGTTCACGGAGAGTTTAAAGAGATACTGCAGAGCCTTTTCTAAGGCCTTTTTTACTGCTTCAATTTGAACTGGAACTCGTGAGTAGGTGTGGTCATATGACGAAGATGCCACGTAGTCATATTATGAATATTCATACGGTCAAGGAGTGAAAGGGTGTGTCTTGGTGAACTGACTCAGCCCCACTGAACTCAATACGCTCATTCACGCTAAAGTAACGTTACTATTAAATACATTCAAAAACACAGCAAAACCCAGTCACACAGTAACGTTAGTATATTGAACATGGCTGGTTGTAGCGCCCTCATCCACTTGGTCCGGAGAGAATTGTTATAATTTATTAGCTAACGTCATTATTCATAAATGATAACTAAGATAACTAGCTAGCTAGCTAAGTTAGGAGTTCACTGGACCAAACGGGGCTAAACTCACACACAATAGACTGCCTTGCATTACCTAACTTATCGATACATTCCGTCTCTCGGCAGGTTATGAAAGCTAACAGAGTCGAGGAACGATACATCTCTGACTCCTTGGCATAATGCAGGCAAGTTAGCTAAAGATACCAAAGTAAGACGTTGTAGATGAATAACTCTCTATGGCTACGTTCACACTGCAGGTAAAAAGTGGCCCAGATCCGATTTTTTCCTCAAATGTGACACAGATCTGATTTTTTATGGAAGTGTGAACAGCGAAAATCACTTTGAATCTGACATTTCCAATTCTCATTTGGGCCACTTTTGAATGTGGTATTAGATTCCGATACATAACCGATTGTGTCAAAGCGAACGCAGTCTGAACAGTCAGATCGGAATTAATGTGACTTTTTACGTCATTTTTGATGTAGCAGGGCATTATGGTGTATTCAAATGAACTCGCAAGTCCGAATATTTCCTTCCGAGAAGAAAAAACGATTTGAACATGACAATAATGTCACGTTCAAATCGTTTTTTCTTCTCGTTAATCAGAAATATTCCGACTTCCGAGATAATTTGAATACACCATTAGAACGTAGCGCACGGGCTAGTTAGGTTATCAACACATTCACATTATATTATCATGTGTTGTCATTTTAGATAAGTGGTAAATGTGCAAAGCAGTGGATTTTTTTGGGCACAAACGATAGCCTACACCATAATAAGTCGTAGGCTACGTTTTTATATCATTCGCGGACAGCTGCGTTAACCGTTTTGTGATTTAAAATAATGTTAGAACTGTCCATATTATTGTCTTGGTTTGTTGCACGGTATTTATTATTCACGGTTTTCTCATGTAGCTGTTTACCGAACGGTAATGATTGTCGGCCCAATAATGTGTCAATAGTTTAATCTAAGGGTGCGCAGTGATGTTGGGCTATAGCCTAACGTTACACATGAAGTTGAACAGATGTGTCGTGTGATAGCTTTTTTATACTGTGTATTTTAACACGGCTGGAATGCTGTATTGGCCAATCTGCATCCCGGAACTATCCGTTTTATAAATGTTATATCGACTGGTCTCACTAGCCAAACGGCCGAGCGCTCCATTTTCTTAACTCGCCCGTCCTCAGAATCACTAATTTCATGCCTTGCTTGAGTTTCACTGAAACCGCCCATGTCACGGTCCCCCCATTTCTGGCTCAGATCTCGCATTCACGAGTCCCTCTGCACAGAAGTAGCAGCCATGGCAGCACAAAAAGCTAGGCTTTTCCCCCCCGTCTCCTCACCCTTACATTAGCTCCACTGCACATCAACTTTAAAATTAACGCAGAAGCTGTGACTTTGATGACTTCCTTTTTGTTGTTGTTTATTTCTGCAGGCTGTGTAACAGGCGCTATGTCTTTTGTTAATTTGCACGGGTCATTTGAGCAGAGCAATCGGTTCACACTGGAATCAGATATGGGCCACATTAAAAAATGTATGTGAACAGCCAAACAAAAAAAATCTGATCTGAGCAATAAATCGGAATTGAGCACTAAGACCTGCAGTGTGAACGTAGCCTTAGTGGCTCGATATAAGTGGTAATATTAACGTTAGAAGTAATACAAAGCAATTCGCATTTGAACTTGAACTAGCTAGTTAGCAGTACAAGGGTCTCAGTCTCAAAGAGGGGGGGGAAAAAAAGTTGGTTTCTGCTTTTATACCACGTGCCCAGCCGAGACCACCCCTAGGACCACCTCAACTCCACCCATTTTTATGTTAAGGATCTCGTGGCGTCACGAATCCCCGGAAACCAGCATATTCGTAAGTCTACACAAAAACTCAGATAAAACTATTTTGACTAAACATGAGATTTTCGGACATAGACAGTTGTGTATGATCATAATCTAACCCAAAACATCGGTTTCAACGGGAAAAGTCGGTTTTTGACTGCAGTATCACTTTAAAATGACTTGCACCGTCAAACCAGCAATCACTATTATCTTCTCGTCCATTTTTTGTTTAAAGGAAAGGAATATTCTTTAATGTAATGATACATTTGTTATTTTCACTTTGTAATGATACATTTTTAGTTTAGCCGTACATGTTCATACAAGCCATTGCTATACAGTAAAATGTCCAGATGAGGCTCATATGTACTCTGTTAGAGTTGAATTAACACTGGACATTTTACTGTGTAGAAAGATAAGCATACAATTCTGCAGTCATACTTGTCAATTAACTTTTATTATATTGTATCGTGGTTGTATCGAAATCATGAACCCCATATTGTGTATCACCGTGTGAGCTAAGCATATCGTCCCATCCCTAGTTTATTTATTACCAAACACCAAAAACTTGAATGAATATGAGAGATTTAAATATAAAAAACTATTTTAGGTAAGGTAAATATTCCTAGTAATGTCACTTTACTTTTCACCCACTTACACTTAGACTAAACGTATCGAAGTGTGGAAATACTTTGAGGAAATAGAAGGACACCGTGTGCAGTACAAGTTATGCGATGTTAAGAAGCTTACTATACCACCACAAGTAGCCTACAATGCGGTCGCACATGCTATTAAAGCATAAAGAAAAAGAAACCTCGCTTCATGGAAACACTGATTTGCAGCAACCCTGCATGACAGACTTCAAGACTTAAATTAAATCATAACATTTTTCAATGATTTATTAGGCTTTACTTACTTGATCAATGTCGCTGTAGAATAATACTTATGCTGGAGAATATCAGTTTCGTTCTGCCCAGCGTCAATGTAGCCAAGCTACTGACATGTTACTTTTTAATGCCTATTGTCTTTTGATTTAGGTTATTTAATTATTTTACTGGTGTAGGCCTTGTGTTCAATTTTGTCTGCCCAGGTCAGCGTAAAAGCTCAAATTTAGCTTACCATACTTAGTTTTTTATCACTAGGCACTCATTTGCCATTACCTTGTTTAAGATAATGGGCTTATACAATGCAGCTGTCGTCTTTGAGTAACGTTTTCATGTAATTATATTGTTTATTTGTTACAACATGTTTGTTGACAATGAATTCTTAATATCAAATAGCACTGGGACTGTTAAGCATTGGGTATATTTCTGTGCATTGTTGTTGCATGCTGCCAGGCTTTTTAAGATGCATTCTAAAAATAGATTTCCCCCAACGAGTCACTGATGATCATGCAATCAATCAATCGATCCGGGAAAAAAAACATAAAATGCCCATCCCTACTTTTGTTTTCTATTAGAAAACTTTAATGTAATGATACATTTGTTATTTTCACTTTGTAATGATACATTTTTAGTTTAGCCGTACATGTTCATACAAGCCATTGAAAGATGTATGGCTCAGAAATAAGCATACAATTCTGCAGTCATACTTGTCAATTAACTTTTATTATATTGTATCGTGGTTGTATCGAAATCATGAACCCCATATTGTGTATCGAACCGTATCGTGAGCTAAGCATATCGTCCCATCCGTAGTTTATTTATTACCCAACACCAAAAACTTGAATGAATATGAGAGATTTAAATATAAAAAACTATTTTAGGTAAGGTAAATATTCCTAGTAATGTCACTTTTCACCCACTTACATGTTTACCCTACACCATTTGGTACTAGAGGTCATAATTCTCAATGTGCAAATCAACTCTTAATATCCACAACTCAAAATTGTATGTTTGATGTACTATGCAACTCGGTTGTTTTAATGTGCATGATTTTGCTTTCTCGTCTGATGCGTTTAAGACAAAAACGACTAATGAGCAAGGTGGCACCTCTGCTGTGGCTGGCAATGTTGGACTCATTCCAGATTTGAAACGGACAGACAGTGTTTTTGTAAGTAAGAAAATTACCCTTGTTGATTTTATAAGTATGAAATTCATACATTATCAAATAAGTAGGAAAAAAAATGTTCTGCAGTATAACACAGAGGCCATGTTTTAAATATCATTATTAAGCTTGTAAATTAATTTGCTTGTAAATATTCTTGTTTTCATTATTTAAGCTTACCAGGAAAATGCTTGGCTATGGCTCGGATGATTCTGTGAGCAGCATTGACCAGAGTAAAGACGAATACGGAAAAAGTATTAAGAAATGCAGAAGTACTCCCAGATCCACAGTGACTGAGAACTCCACCTCTGGTAATGTTTTCTTGTGTCCATTAAATATCACCACAAGACAGTGACACAGAACTACAATGTCAACAGGGCAAAAGTATTAAGAAATGTACAAGTACTCCCAGATCCACAGTGACAGAGAGCTCTACGTCTAATGGTGTTATGAATGTCTTGAAAAAGAAAGATGGATCAAGATTATACAGCAAAAGGCACTTCTGCCTTTCTTTCTCTCTTCCTCTTGTTCCACACCACCCCCCCCTGCCCCCACCCACTGTCTCTGTCCGCCATAACCTCTGCTCCCTCTCACCCTCCTCTCTTGCTCCCTGTGTCACTGCTTCCCTCCCCCCTCTCAAATCCTTCTCTCAACTCCCCATCGACTCTGCATCCGACACCCTGCTCACAGCTCTCTCCACATCACTTAACTCTCTCTGCCCTCTTGTCTCTAGGCCCACACGCCCATCTCCTCCCTGCCCGTGAATGTCCGATGCCCTGCGCACCTCCAGGGCCGGTCTTCGCGCAGCAGAGAGGATGTAGAGGAAATCCAGAGACGCATCAGACCTCTCCTCCTACCAGTCTCTCCTAGCAGCGTTCTCTACAGCAGTCACCGCTGGCAAGGTAACTTACTATCACACTAAAATTCACAAATACAGTTCTAACCCCCGTCAATTGTTCTCCATCTTCTCCTCCCTCCTCAGCAAATTCCCTCCTGCTCCTCCCTCTCTGAGAACATCGCAGTGGTAACCTGGGCGTGCAGGTTCTTCCTGTACAACATCAGGAGAATCCGTCCCTTCCTCACCACCCACTCAACCCAGCTCCTGGTCCAAGTGATGGTGCTGGCCCGCCTGGACTACTGCAGCTCTCTCCTGGCTGGCCTGCCAGCATCGGCCATTAGACCCCTTCAGCTTATCCCGAACGCCGCAGCGCGCCTGGTCTTCAACCTCCCCCGACACTCCCATGTCACCCCCCCTGCTCATTGACCTCCACTGGCTACCTGTGATGGCTCGCATCAAATTCAACTCATTGGTGCTCGCCTTCCTGGCAGTCCGAGGATCAGCCCCTCCATACCTCCAAAAGCTCATCAGACCCTACACACCAACCAGATCCCTGCGTTCCGCCTCTTCAGGACGACTGGTACCCCCCCCACTTCATACTAGCACCCGGTCTCGACGTCTGTCTGTCCTGGCCCCACGGTGGTGGAATGAGCTCCCCGTGGAGGTCAGAACAACAGAAAGTCTGACCACCTTCAAGCGCAGATTGAAGACTCACCTCTTCAAGCTGCACCTCTCTCCACCCCTCCCTACCTCCTTGTGACCTTCCTTGATTGTGTTTTTCTGAATCCTTGTTTAAGTGGTTCAAGCTGCTAGTTTAATACTTAAGGTTACTTATTGGCTTACTGTTGTACACGCCAATGATCGATATCGAGCTGAATCACATATGAGGGGGTCAGATTGCATACGTTATTTTGCGAAAGAGTATGGGGCTAATCATCCAGAGACTCTGTCATCCACAAAGTTGCGCAAGCATGTGTCCACACTGTCAAGAGTGCTGAATTTAAACGACACTGAAATGGACCAACTAGCCGATTTTCTCGGCCACGACATTCGAATTCACAGAAAGTATTACCGATTGATTTTTTGACAACGTTAAACTGATAATTTATCCTCTCTTCTCGCGTCCTTTTTCATTATTTTCCGGTGTCTCTTATTTTCTTTGATGTCTGATATTTTTAAGCACTCGTATTGATCAAGCCAAATTACATTTATAATGCCATTTCAATTTACAGAATTATACAATTCATATTTTTATTGGGTGCTCTGCCACTTGTGCAGGCATACATATAGCAGATAAATATTTTCAATGATATGACTAAGAAATTTGAATGAAAAAGGAATGCTTTATACTTTATAAATATTGTGTCATTGAATCCATTTTAGATGACCACCCAATAGTAATAGTTGGTCTTTTAATAGCCTGGGAGCAAATAATATTTAAGGAATCGATAAAGGAATCGATAAAGAATCGGATCGATAAGCGGAATCGATAATGGTATCGGTATCAATAAAATCTAATGATTCCCATCCCTACCGATTGCCTGAGGGAACGCTGCAGCTAGCCAAGATTAGTAAAATCTTGATGGCCCTGGAGCAAGGGAGGCTCTCAGAATTCAAGGGGAAAAATCTTGATCAGATTGACATTGATCCCAGTGGTAAGCAGACATGTCATCACGTTTAAGTTTATATTTTGTCTTTAAAAGCCTGCATTACAGGCTTTATTTTCTTGTGTTTCAGAGTCTGTGCTGATTGCCAGTGAGCTATGGGACAGTGAGGAGGAAGCCTCTTTGACTGAGCCTGCGTTCAAACAGCCCTATGAGGCTCAATCATCAGGTAAACATTTTGGTGGGTACTTCAAAGCAGTGTTCCTCAACCTCGGTCCTGGGGACCCCTGTGTATGCTGGTTTTTGTTCCAACCACAGTTGCAATCCCAGAATTTCAACAAGCTACTGCGGCTGGGCTATACTGAGCCAACAATTCAATTTCAGCATATGATTCCATTTCAGCCCACCGCAGCCTCCTTCCCTATCGGGGACAGCGAGCATGGGGCGCGGGGCCCAGCTGCTGTCTTCTGTGAGGCCGGCAGAGCTTGCGGAACGTGGGACCGTGGGAACACTGTCAGTCGGCACAGGCCCGGCTAATGTGTGTGGACTGGGGGCGGGGGGGAGGCCCAACCTCCCAGCAGGTCTACTAAAGCAGTGCACTGTATGCAGGAGACAGGGCGCAGTAGATAGGGCTCTGATTTGGACACGGCCCTTGTTTATTAAAAAATACCGCAAATGGTGGGTGGAGTTGGAACATTTCGCAAATCAGAGTGCAAAATGCAAATGAAAGATGACATTTCTGTAGGCTACTCGTCCTGTCACAGGATGGGGGTGTGGCTGAGGCTAGCCTCACAGACACGTATTTTCAATGGGCTCTGCTCGTACCATCTCATTCTTCATGAGCCACTTAGCGGGACTGCAATGTGAAATGCTTTTGAGTGAGGCTGAACGTGTACAGGTTGATAGGGCACTGGGACTTCTTCTGGGACTCCTACAGGGGTGACCTGTACAGGTGGGACGGGTTGCACCTGAAACAGGGGTACTGCTGCATTGGGCCAGCGTATGCTTTAGGGATGTCAATTTGAAGACATTTCCTTACTCGATCATCGACAATGTTAACAATCAATTAATCGACCAAAACCGTTAACATTTTGCCTATGACAGAAAATACTAAATGTTTTTCAATCAAATCTTTATTTTAAAGATATTGATATATCCATACAATTATTACAATTATACAATTATTAAACATGAATAATGAATGACTTGTAGTATAAATAGATTAATAAAAACGTCGCCTATTTAACTACACTAACGAGCGAGCCTCATAAAAAATAAGAATGACTCACATATACGATTAATTTCATATACGCTTGTTTCTTTGATAACAACTTGTAAACAATCTTATTTTCCAGCAAACGAATAAAATGATGTTTACAGACAATATTAAATGACACCCGTTTTCATTCTGAAAGGTTTGTTTTATAAAAATTATACAAATTTTATTAGGCAAATAATTCACATATTCTCCATCCAAAATTAATCTTTATATCGAAGGTATGACATAATACCGTAGCTTATTTTGGTAACCTAGGCTATTTCTTTCATTTAACTTGAGAGCCAAGACTCGCAAAGTTCTGCTACTAACGTTAGCTCTAGAAGAAACTCTGCAAGATAGGCTACTGGGTTCACCCACTGCTGAGATGCGGGGAGAAGCATATCATAGACTTTTCCTTGAACTCCAGCTAACTTATTCGGCAAGGAGTTCAGACAGTAGCCTATTTCCTCTCGTTGTTTCCGTCAGATCTGTTATGGCGCTGCGTTGCTCTGGGGGCGCGGATTGCGTTGAGGATTTATGGTACGTAAAAACAACGGATGAGTTGTGAACACGCCGTAAGGCGGGCTTGCCTCGGGATATTCTGCTTGTATCCACTTTGCTACACGCCACTGTGGCGGGTAGGTTTGATACATTTACCTGACAATTCTGAAATCTACCCGCATTTGGCGGGTGCTAATTTCCCACCCTGGGTGCTGGATACTATCTTGTTTGTAGGGGAGCGCTAGTTGGTAGGAAGATGTTTGGGCTGTTTGTTGTTGGGCTGAATGTTCTATTCGTGGTCGTTGCTTAGTGTCACCAATCACGGTCGTGTCTTGATAGGATACAGATGTCACTAAGTGGTGTCCCATCACCACATTTGTTAGCAAAACTGGAGAAATCTTTTGAAGAGAAAGGTAAGGCTTCAATGTTAACTAGGGTTACTCGTTTCCCACCTTTTATTTGGGATTACTTTTCTGTCCAAACGATTTATCTTTAGTTTGGCTAACAAATGTGGTCATAGGACACCACTTCCTGAAATATCCTGTATCCCATCTAGACACAACCGTGGGTGGTTTAAGACGACACTAAAACAACGACCTTATACAACCGGCCATCGCCATCTTTTGTCTATATTTGTTGATAGGATACCAGAAGCTACGTGGCTTTTATTGTTTTTATTTGCTATGAACTGCATAGCTGATGATTTTCAAGTGCGCCTTATGATTTGGTTCTGGCACCGGACTTGCCACATTCAAGATTAAACATAGACGTTCCATTACGTCATTTAATGGGAGTTGAAGAGTCAACTCCATCGACTCTGAACATTGGAGTCGGGAGTCGACTTTTCCAAAAATCCTGGAATCGCACATCACTAGTACAACCGGCGGGGAAGAAAGGCTTTTGTTTAACCCCTTTGCGAAGATGCCTAGTGATAATGCCGCCGGCGCCATCATTTGCTCAACTGAGACATTCGTTGCTCCTGCAGCCAAACTATTAGTGGAAATCAGACTCTGGCTGTGTCCGAATCAGAGCCCTATCTACTGCACCCTGTCTCCTGCGTACAGTGCACTGGCCGAAGTGTGCTGTTTAATGTGCACTGTTTAGCAGTCCGCGAAAAATATCCACCATACTATTTTCCAACCGCACTGTGGAAGTGTCGTAAGCAGGTCCTTAGACGTCCCACCAGTGTTGCCATATCCGCAGTTTTACAGCTAAATTGGGATACTTTCAAAGTGCAGTCACGGGTAAAAATGAAGTCGCAAAGCATGCACTTATTTTAAAAAGTCAAAATATGATTATTTCTATTTCAAGTACATTGGTTTCGGTTAATATATTTTAGGCTAGTTGATTTTGAGTCACCATTTGGTTGGAAAGTCTTGCAAGATCTGGCAACCCTGCACCCCACTCTTGCGCTGCCATGTCACGTGTTGTTTTTGTTGTATTTGAAGGAAAACGTCAGCAAAGCTGCGCCTCATTTAAAAAAAAAACGAAGCTTCACATCATATTTATGTGACCAAAATGTTTGTGTACTTAGTGTGCTCCCGAATGTACTCAGCTAAACCCCGGAAGTAAGTGTGTCATCCGGGTGTTTGAAGTATACTGCAATTTGAAAAATTGCAGTATGTCTCTGCGATTTTCTCGCCCTATCTACTCACCAAGGCTACTCAACAGCGTGGAAGAGTGCTGATTCGGACACGGTCTCTGTGTTTTAACTTTATTGGTAGACGATTTGTGACAACTCTGCTGAATACACAGTTTCTAAGTGTCACTATTTTCCCGTAGCAAGTCCATTTCACAAGCCCCCCCCACCCCCCCCCCCCCCCCCCCCCCCCCCCCCCCACCCAGTCTATACCTACCCATGCGTGACATAGCGGACAATAGTGTCTATATGTGAGTTCATAAATATATTTATTTATCATATAAAATTTGAATTCTGTCATAACAAGATAAACCCAACAATAGCCTAATCGTATGCCAAAAACGCTGTGAAAATCCCTGGGGGGGTATACTACGAAGGAAGCTTAACATAGCCAGGGTTTCTTTGCGTTAGTTGGCTTCAGAAAGCCTAAACACCGCAATCTGGCTTAACCGGTACTATGGAAGTGGTTATCAACTTGTTACGTGAACACGGGCTTTATTAATCAAGCTCTGTGCGCGTTCCCATAAAAGGGGTGGTGTCTGCAACAACGAGCCTATAGCGGTGCAGCATGGGCTGTACTAGAGCAACGTATTTCTGTCCTGTGGGGAAAAAAGACTGATACGGACAGATATAATGGACGGATAAGAACATGAAACAATCATATGAGCAAACAGCAACACTGTTGCCTTCAACAAAGCCAGGAATGAGCTTTTGTAAAAAATATAAATAAAAAATGCTCATTGTGTAGGTTAAATTCGTTAGGCTAGTTAATACCTTATTCACCTTACCACTCGTACCAAATAAATCTATACTCTCAGTACATTGTCATACAGTTTATTTCTAATGTGACAACTGTACTACATTCTAGAGATCTAAACTTTAAACTTGATACAGCATGTTTAAAATATTGCTGAAGCAATCACATCAACGTTTTTTCATTAAAAAAAAAAAAGTCAAGCATTTTCCGGAACTCAGACAATCTTTTGCAGAACTCACTAATCTCTCCCTGCGAAGAGATTCCCTCAGTATCTGCACATATCTCTACGGGATCCTTTGGAATGGAGACGCCTTTTTCCAAAGCCAAGGAGTTGATTGGTCAAAGGGCAGTGCTTTTCTATGTTTCAATCTGCTATCCTGAACATAACCTGCCCCGGAGCAGGTTAGCCGTGCAGAGTAAGGCCTAGTACATACTCTACGCAAGGAACATGAACGCCAATGCAGATTCGGGACATACACGAGGTCTTTGCTTACATACTATACGCGCGTTTACCGGCTTCTTTTCGCCCTGTCCACTAGTTGGCAGCCTAGGCTAATCTGGTTGGAGCGAGTAACCTTCAACCGGAAATTATTACTTCTTTATGTGTGGTCTGCAATTCTGCAGTTATTGAACAGTATTTACATTTAGCTCCTCTAACGGAAACACGTGGAATTACACCACACGTTTGCGTCGCGTTACAAAATTTGGACTGCACATTTTGCTACGCGAGAAACGCCCCCTGCGTTGCTCTTTGCGTCATTGCGCGCATTCCTTGCGTAGAGTATGTACCAGGCCTTAGTTGCCGTGGCAATATACCTCGATTAAAAGTGAGTCGGCTTTGTGATACAGAAAACCCAGGGTTGAAGCTTAATTTAGGTCGCTATCCCCTTAATCTCGCTTCGTAGTATACCACTCTGCTCACTCAAATGCAAAATAAACATTTAAAATTATTGTCTCATTTTACCATATATTATACTAGCAATATCTGCTACTAAATATGAAAGAAATATACAATCATACCATTGGTTTTACACACAGAGATGTTCCTTTCAAAATTCAGTGGTCATTTATTGTCTGGTACAGTCCGTTTGAGAAATATACAATACTTTATACCGCTATTACACTATCTGAAACGTCGACTCGTAATACCCCCCATGCTCTGCAATTCTGGTTTAATTGTCGGCTCTTTTATCCAATAGAGTATATTATAACCTTAGCAACGGTATATGCCATGTCTTATTTGGTGCTTTGAACAATTAATTTCAGCCCAGCGTAATGGCAGTTTTCGTTTTAATGGTCTAGTATTACGGAAGCTGTAGAGAACGCGTTCCACAACTGGAGTTCTCCCTTACCGATATGCAAGTAATTTTGCGTCTAAAATGCGGTTGGTCTCGCTGGCTACATATGTATGTCCGTTTTTCCACTTGAGCACTATCTTTCCAATATGATTGATAGGCCTATTGTTATTTTCGCATTTTGAGTGCATTTCCCATACTGTAGTGCAATCGTTAATTTTATTTTCGATGTAGGCTACCGATTTTCATTGAAGAGAGAACCTTTGGCAGCATTTTTCAGATGGTGTAATACTGTTATTTTCATGTTATCGTACATAATATAGGCTATGGTGTATATACTTGTCACTTGGGGCATGGCAAATGCTCATTCCAATTTACTGTGCACTGATATGTGGTAGATTAATGTAAACATTTTCCTTGGAGAAATTATGAATGGGAACATTAACAATTTTTTTTTAAACTACAGAAAAATGCAATCCCGGGGAAAAAGTATGCATACTGTAGAGTAGAGGTAAAAGTGATGTTTTATTGAGGTACAAGAGTGAATGATTAGGCAACATATTTAGGTGTATGTAACACTGTGATACCAATGTTTTTTTATCTTAAACCATCAGAAAATGTATATGCTTTAAAATGGACAAAACAAATGTAATTAATTTTATGACATGTTTTGGATAGGGGTTTTGGACCCATAGATATCTACCCCCCTATACTGATGACATTATCGTAATTCCCACTTGAAAATGATGCAAAAGTGAGTTTTATGAGCCAAAACTGTTGATTTGTAGTTAAATATATCTTTCTTTTTTTATTTAGAGCAGTGCACAATTTAGCCATTTGGATATTTTTGGAGACACTAATGGACAACAGGGCACACTGCCTATATTTTGCATCATAGACCTTTAGTAGTTCTGCATGTCATCCTCAGATTTTGCACACTTGTGGACATGGAGTTTATGATCCAAGAAATGTATAGATTTACCTGTTTCACTTATGTAGCTCTCAGTATTTTGTTGCAAACTAAAGAAAAACCTTTTTGCATTTGTGGCACTTTATTTTGACTTAAATTCTGAAAATAAACAAATCTAAGTTTGTATTGTAAATGGTACACCTGTCCTATTTCATTTAACAAGTTTCTGTTATGCTCACACCTGGAGATATAAAACCTTAAACAGAGCACCCCCTAAATAGGTGAGAATTGACCAAATTTTCCATCTGCGCAAAGGGGTTATATAACCGCCTAAATCCACTCAAATAAGGTTTAACAGCTTTACAAGTGTCAATGTTGGAAACTAAAATGCACATATTATTACCGAGTGCACAAGGACGATATTTTCGTTCAAATTACTGTATATGATTATGTCGTTTCAGTCTCTGCTTAGATTTATGAACATCCAGTAAGAGTACTGGTAACTTGGTATCACTCCGCGTAATAACAGTGGCCAGTGTCACATCGTGATATGGAAGTAGACTGGAAGATAGCTTGCTAGTGTTTAGTCTGCCTGTAAAAAAGAAGCAGCTAGCGTTTGTTTTCTTAGTGAAATGTCTGACTATGAAGAAGTTGATTGGGTGGAATTTGTAGTTGAACCATACTTGTTCGAGCAGGACTATACTGATTTAGAATTAGAAGTAATGGATGCTGACGCTACCCTTACCTATGGGTGATTTTGCCTTGAGCTAACTAGTAGCCTGTGAGAGGTTCAGTTCAAATCTCACCTTGGGCGAGTTCTTCTCACTCATTACATAGGCACATCATTAGCTGATTGTAGTCCTCAGTTTTTGCATTTTTTTATTTATTATTTATTTATTTATTTCGGCATGCATATAGTCACACTTCATCACAATTACTGTAATATGCCTTGAACAAACACAGTACCTGCCGAAAAAGGGATACGGGAAAAAGCAGCCTGCTTATCAAAAGTCCCGCCCCAATTCCCTACTCAAATTTAAATGTTCACATTTTACATTGCATTCATAATTGGAAACAGTGATGGTCACCTTAATTGGGTATTTATTTTCTCAAGGCCTGGCAAAGCGAAAGGAATCGATGGAAGAGGAGACCTCAGAGGATAGAGACACATCAGGTAAACAACATGCATAGACAATACATTTACAGTGGGCTCCAGAATCAGTGCCACCCCTGACTGCCAATGCACAAAAAAATGTTACAAAAGAAAAATAAACAATATAATTATAGAAACTCAAAATGCCAAGATGTGAAAAATATTGTAGTTCAGTAATGTTTCAATGGAACCAACCAAATTCATACATTTATTTAATAAAAAATAAATGTCACCAAAATCAAGCTTTCATAATTATTGGCACCCCTGGTTTAGTACTTGCAACCACCTCTGGCTGGAGCATGGAGTCTGCCTGTACTGTTTGAGGTTAAGGAACACATTTGGAGGGATTTTGGACCGTTCGTCTATGCAGATCCTTTCAAGATCCTTCACATTCTTGGGTTTGCGTTCATCAACTGCCCTCTTCAGTTCAGCCCACAGGTTTTCGATTGGATTGAGGTCCGGTGACTGAGGTGGCCATTGCAGAACATTGATTTTGTTGTCATGGAACCACCACTTTGTGGATTTTGCAGTATACTTTGGGTCATTGTCTTGCTGGAAAGTCCTACGGCCAAGTCTCAGCCTTCTGGTAGAGGCAACCAGATTCTCGTCAAAATCCACACACAGATGGTTCCGTGACAACAAAATCAATGTTCTGCAATGGCCATCTCAGTTTTGAGTATCTCAATTATATTGTTGAATTTTTTATTTTTTTGTGCATTGCCAGTCAGGGGTGCCAATAATTCTGGAGCCTACTGTATCAAGGTTTGTAGCATAATGTATGACATTTGGCCTGGTTTTATGAGGGCTACATAATAAAGGCTAGGGACACTCTACATTGACTAAAAGCTGTTGTATTAGTACAATGGTCTAATTTCTTGGAGGATACAGATGTCTTTGTTCCAGTTCTGCACAGCTGATCTAACCAGTCACTAATAGACAGCAGCATTATTTTTTTCAAATTGACACCAGTAGCTTTTTTCATTACTGAGGTTATCAACTTAACCTTTGAGAACCACCAATCATTCCACACATTTTCTGTATTCCATTGTCTTTCTAAGGCCCATCAAAAGCAGAAAAGACTAAGGAATCTGTAGAAGCCAAGAAGATTGAAAATGAAGACTTGCCTGGTAAGAAACATTAAGAGGGGGTGGGTGGTTTTATCCTAGCTATTATTTAATAGCTTTTTCACAAATAATCTTTATTGTAATTGCTTCCAAGTAATACTTTGGGTAGGATCAAAGTCGTAGTGGACCGTGTGCCAATCAATACACATGGTCCAATGTGTAAAAGGTGCTTACCTAGGGAAAAAAAGCACTCTAAAAAGGCCTCAACCGTTGGCCAATGTGTAAAGTTGGGAAACAATTTTAATTTATCCAGATTAAAGATGTAATTTTTGACTTGCCATTCATTTTGGAGTGAGGTATATATAATTGGCATTGACAATGGACATGGTACATTCTAAATGATGTTTTCGATCTGAATTGTCCTGCTTTATCAAGGTCCAGCTAAGTCAAAGAAAAGGAAATGGACAACTGAAGAGGTACAGGCTGTTGAAACCAGCATGATGATGTTCATCACTGCTGGAAGGACACCTGGTAAAGCACAGTGCCTAGCTTGCATCAAAGCAGCACCTCAAGCCCTTAAGGAGCGAGACTGGACAGCGGTAAGATTTTTTACCGTATAACGGCCTATCAAAGAGAAGGTAAAAAATGATCATAACATCATATTCAGTCCCTTCTCAGGAATCATCTTTCTGAACACAACTGAGTCAACCTGTGATTTTGTTTCAGTTCAATTTGGTCAATTTACGAAATCTGACGTTGAGATATATTGTGGCACATTTGTATTTGTATACATTTGAGGTGTGTTAAACTGTTCATTGTAAAAATCGGGCAGGCAACCCAACCATTAAAATGGTTGTTTCCAATGAAAGGGTGGTAATGCCACTAAGTTGACTGTGCCTTTAAATTTTTAATATTTGGTCGCATATCCTTTGGCTTTGCATGCCATGACTTCCTGATGTCTGTGACCCAACAACATCAAAAGACTCTTGATATCTTATTTTCTGGTACTCTTACAAGCGATACTATAACGTCTCTGCATTTGAATGGATCTCTATGGGAATTGGGAGGTGGGACTAGATTTAGCTGTAAATTATGCTGGAACCGTATGGAATACATGACTGGTAAAATGGCTGTAAGTCATCAAGGGTCTGAGGTATCAAACGAGCATCACTCTCCTGCCAGATATGCAGTAGATATGGATGGATCACTTTAAAGATTGTTTCTCCTGACAAATTTTCCTATTGAACTCTATGGAAAAATAAGTCAGGAGAAGAAACCCTTCAAGTTATCCATCCATATCTACTGTAATTCAGGCAGCAGAGTGATGATTTAAGGCTTGTTTGATACATCAGACCCTTGGTGACTGACAGCCATTTAGCCAACCATGTGTTCCATACTGTTCCAGTGTAATGTACAGCTAAATCTAGTCCCACCCCCCAATTCCCATAGAGATCCATTCAAATGCAGAGACATTATAGTATCGCTTGTAAGAGTACCAGAAAATAAGATATCAAGAGTCTTTTGATGTTGTTGGGTCACAGACATCAGGAAGTCATGGCATGCAAAGCCAAAGGATATGCGACCAAATATTAAAAATTTAAAGGCACAGTCAACTTAATGTATGTTAACTTCTGGCCCACTGGAATTGTGATATAGTGAATTAAAAGTGAAATAATCTGTCTGTAAACAATTGTTGGAAAAATTACTTGTGTCATGCACAAAGTAGATCCTAACTGACTTGCCAACACTATAGTTTGCGAACATGAAATCTGTGGAGTGGTTAAAAATGAGTTTTAAAGGGTAAGTTCGCTATTTTGGACCTTGGACCCTATTTGCGGTCCGTCTTCCATGAACCTGACCCATGAAGTCCATTTTTTCGCTGATCGGTCCAGTATTGAGTTCGGTACAGATTTCCTGTAGGCTCTCACTGGGCTACAATAGAAGTCAACGGGGCAATTAGAAATGTTATGGAAAAACAACGATAAATTTGCTTTTATAGCTCAGTGTGTATTCTTACGGTCTCAGTATGCTCTCCTGTGAAATGTAGGCTATCGCAAACGCAAACCGAACGTTGAAACAACAGTTCCATTTGAAACATAACTATTTCTCCGACCGCACTACCTCGCACTGTAAACTTCCGCAGTCTAGCTACGTTGTAGAGAGGCCGCTTGAAAAGCAGTTGATCACAAATCCTGACCTCCCGGAGTTTACTAGCTAGTAGCCTACAGCAGAAATATTTGTAACGCAGTGTTTGTAATCATCATTTGTAATAATTTATCACAGCAATGGTGCGCGAATGTGCATTCCCCGGTTGTGGGAATAAAATGTCTGGACACTCAAATACCAGTTTTCACAGGCTTCCGTTCTCTGACCCAGAAAGATTGAGACTTTGGCTGGTTGTCTTACGGATCGACATAAACACTCCAGTCAATCAACTCCGTTTGGCAGACTCGCGAGTTTGTGGAGCGCATTTCGACGATACTGATTTCTGTAACCGCAAATCAGAAGCAAAACACTGGTGGCTAAAGAACACAGCTGTTCCTCGTGTCGGACCTGCAGCACTATCAAGCACCGGAGCGGAGGTGAGTTATATTTAGCTATAACGTTACTAACATTTTTTTTTTTTTTTTGAGCGCATCCTCTGACCCAGCACTCATACCAACTAACAAAATCCGAGCTTGACATAAGTTGGTTTCTTGTAACAAAACTGTCGGAAACGTTCATCAACTATAACTTTTTACAATTCTATAATGTTTTATTTACAAATGCTTGACGCATGGTGTCCTGTCCAAAGTTCTCATCTATTACATATCTGTTGGCAGTCATAGTGTAATGGTAATCAATGGAGATGATCCAGTGTCATCCACGAATACATCCAGGTTTTCAATGGCATTCGGTAGCAACAGATCCCACTCCCTACAACACAAACTTTCCTCATCTCTGGGCATCTGCTTGCACCTCTTGCAAGAACACCAAAAGTCCCCCGAAATTCTTGGTCTAGCCTCGGCAGCGACTTCGGATAACATTACCTGCGCAACTTCAGCCTCTCTCTCTTCTCTTGCTCTCTTATCATCCATCTCTTGTAGTTCCGTGTCCGTGTATTCTGGCTCAAATCTGTAGCCAGTAACGTCAAAGTCAAAATCGAATTCTTCGTCTTCGTAATCATTATAGTAATCCATCATCCAAGTTTTTTTGTGGAAATTGTAGCCTACGTTGCTGCAGGTAAACAAACGCAGACTGCGCAACTAGATAGTTTCGTAAACGGCCGGCACACCTTCCCGCTCCCCTACCCCCGACACATAGTACTCCGCGAGTGCAGCGCAAACAAGCAACAGAGAAATGCTTACTTCCAAGCCATGCCAAGCACGTAAAAATGTTCGGATTGAGATACATTTCACAGGAGAGCATACTGAGACCGGTAACAATACACCCTGAGCTTCCCGTCTCATTTATTGTACATGAAAGCACATTTATCGAACATTTCTAATTGCCCCGTTGACTTCTATTGTAGCCCAGTGAGAGCCTACAGGAAATCTGTAGCGAACTCAATACTGGACCAATCAGCGAAAAAATGGACTTCATGGGTCAGGTTCATGGAAGACGGACCGCAAATAGGGTCCAAGGTCCAAAATAGCGAACTTACCCTTTAATGACTTCAACCTAAGTGTATGTAAACATCCGACTTCAACTGTATATACAGCTCAGCACAGTTGGCTAGAGCGATAGTTTGATGTGAATCTTTTAGAATCTTAATCTCATTTTAAAAGTATTTGAAGCGCATCAGGATGTTATCTAAATTGGCAAATTCCAGCCATCCAGGAATGGATTGCTTTGTTCTACTTTCTGATGTTACATGTGTCCACTGTAAAAAAAACACCGCTAGTAATTATCTGGCTAAAGAGCACTTAATTTGGAGGAACTGATTGGTCCTCAAAATATTTGAAGTGTTTGTGGTCATTGAAATTAACCATTTTCTATTGTTCGTCTGTGATATTTTCTATTTGCAATTATATACATTTTGTACATATATACATTTTGTATATATGAAACATAATTGACCAATGGGCAAAGATACAAGTAACTCTCTTATATTCTATTTAACACGTGTTATTTACTTTTTCATTACAAAAAGTGAACCTAAAATGCATCGTCCAATAGAACATGACTAGTATCTAACATAATTAATAATTATCAATCAATATCTAACATAATTAATACATGATATATAACTGATGCTCTTGTACTTCTGTTCCCAATTGTGCTTAAGAATACACATGTTGGTCCCCAGTTTGGATAGGGATGATGTCATAATTAATACATAATATAACTCTGATGCTCTTTTACTTCTGTTCCCAATTCTGCATAAGAATACACATGTTGGTCCCCAGTTTGGATAGGACCTGTTGATGACATCACTGACTACACACGTTGACTCATGATGATGACATCACAAATCCTCACTTTGGGTGACCTGAAACTGTCCCCAGTAGCTGCTGAAATGTCAGCTGCCTTTATTTCAATGAAATTGCTACATCTCAACTGGTTTCCTTGGTCTAGAATTTTTTTTAAACTCAGCTACGTCATTACTTTGGCTCTATCATGTACTGAAAGCAGTGTCCCCAAATGGTGCCGTCATCTCTGGTGTTCCAACGAGGTAGCAAAAACGCACGTGTGTGTGTGTGTGTGTGTGTGTCTGTGTCAATAGCGTACTTAGTGCACAGTGTGTATGACGTAGAGGAGTGACAATTGTGTGCTGTGGGGAAATATTGATCAAGCTTACTTGCGGGTGGGGCCGGCTTCATCCGGCGAATTGTGAGTGGAGGGAGGGCACAGAAACGTGTAGACGTATCCACTGTGAACTTTTATGCATTGTGTCCTTAATAAAGCTTGTATTTTTACCTTTTACTTGTCTGTGTACTGCTTGGGGAAGGGTGGGATCAAACAAAAACCTGCTCCAGGTTGTGGAAGTGACATTTCCATTCTGACCCCTGACATTTATACTTGGTTGTCAAGTTAATTTTAGAAAATGCTGGTTGGAATTTTTCTAGCAGCATATAACATTTGAATTGACACACGTTTATACAAAAACATAATTTTCCAATAGCGAAAGGGGGATTCATAAATACAGAAAAATATGTACATCTACTAAATGCCCTGAATATTTAATGAAACAAACCTATCCAGATACATGAATGTAGCCTACTGCATGTTTGTGGATAAGATGAAGCTAAATGGTAGTACTAATTGTTTTAACATCATTAACAAAGTACTAATTGTTTTAACATCATTAACGAATGTTATTTGAACAACTTTGTGAAAAAATGTCTTATGCATTTTATGAATATTTGCTTTTCATAGACCAAAAGCACTGGATGCAGACAATTGTCCAAACATGGCCTATAGTGTACAGTGTTTCCCCTAGGATGGAGTTGTAGCAGCGGAGGTGAAGCACTTATATACACATATATATATATATATATATATATATAATAAAATTAAAAAAAGGTTTTGTGCTCTCACAAAGCGCACCCTGCTGTGAGGTTTCTTTGTGTCTGCCGGCACCAGAAGAGCTCTCGAGGCCTAAGTACATACAGTACAGTCAAGGACAACTACAGGCAGGGGCGTAGGTTTCAAAATTTGAGCCTTTTAAAACTCATTTCCTGCATTTCTACACAACCTCACCCAGGGCATTTTCTAAAATAAAATGTTTTATTTATGAACATTTTGGAGAAGTTTTTTTTTTTTTTTCCAAGCACTAGGCGAGATTTGAGATGCTTTCATATAAATCTAAAGCCATGGTAGGCTAATCAGTACATTAGTGGATAAGATAAGTTTATAACATTTTAAACTCTGTGGTTCTCAAACTCGGTCCTGGGGGTCCCCTGTGTATGCTGGTTTCCGTTCCAACCACAATTGCAATCCCAAAATTTTAACAAGCTGTTTATTTTTCTTAATTAGGTGTTTTTCATGTTTAGAGGGATTATTTAACCTCTTAAGACAAATTGTCAGAAATAGTTATGCATACCATGAAGACTACGCCATGTTCACATTGTGCTTACAGTGCTATCTTGCAAACAATAATACAAGGTAACTGTGGTAGGGGGGCGTGGTTTTAGGCGCTGCCGGCAAGAGAGAGAGTGAACTCATGTGGTTTGTGGAGCCGACACAGCTCTTGGGAATCACGCAATTGGTAACGATTGATTGTGTTATTGATTGTATCAATTAACCAATTGCCTTGATTGTTCGACAGTGAGCCTGAGTGCATAAAAGCCCGCCAGAACATCTGCGGGGAGAAGAGCGGAAGACCAAGTGTTTTGATAAATGTATACCATACGGAGAGAACCGAATAAAAACCGTGTTCTCTCACTACAAAACGCCTGATTATTGACTCTGCACGAGAGCGGTGGTGCTCACTTCGCCACAGTGGTGGCCTGTACGGGGAGAGCGAAGAAGCAGTGCAGAAGACAAGAAAAGGAAAAAAAAAGAAATAATAAGAAGCCATGGATAACAGCCAGGATCAGCAGGAGCAGCCGGAGCAGCCAATCTCCCTAACAGCGCTGGGAAAATTGCTGGAGGGGCTAGCTGCCATGCAGGTGCAACAGTCGGCTGCTCATGCCGAGCAGATGCAAGCCCTGTGTGAGCAGTCTAGCCTCCAGACACAGGCGCTGTTACAGCTGGCTGCTGCCAGGGGTTCCAGGGGAAGGCAGAGCGTCTCGTCCCTGAAATTCCACGTCCCGAAGATGACAGCGGACGATGACGCTCAGGCCTTCCTCGAGGCATTTGAGGTGGCAGCGGAGATGTGCCGGTGGCCACTGGAAGAGTGGTCAGTACGTCTCCTGCCCCTCTTATCAGGGGAGGTGCAACAGGCGGCGCATAGCCTGCCGGCAGCCGCTAGGGCGGACTTTAGGAATCTGAAGAAGGCGGTCCTCGACCGAATGGGATTCAGCCCGGAGGACCACCGACGTCGCTTCCGGGAGACCACCCTGACGGGAGAGGACCGGCCGTTCCCCTACGCCCAGCGGCTGACGGACATGGTGAGGCGCTGGCTACAGCCGGAAATTCGATCCGCAGCTGGAGTCGTGGAGCAGGTGGTCCTCGAGCGCTTCATCGCAGGGTTGCCGGCGGATACGGCCAGCTGGGTCCAGTGCCATCGGCCCACCAACCTGGACGTCGCCGTCACCCTGGCGGAGGACCACCTGGCACAACACCCCTTCACCCAGCAGCAGAAGCCGGAGTCAGCGCCCCGGAAAAAGTTCACCACCCGTGCTGTTCCCCTTCCTGTTTCCCGTCCCCAAAACCCCTCCTTCCCTCGTGTTAATCCTTTTGTTTTTTCTTCTCCTTCTCCCCACTCAGGCTCAGTGGCGGTGCAGTCCGGCCCACAGGGAGCTCCTCAGACGCCTGGACCGGGGTGTTGGACAGCCGGGCCACCTGTGCCGCGATTGTCCGCTCATGGAGGTGGGGCAGGTGGTCCGTGTCGTCGGCCCGCCCACCTCCGCTCCCGATCCAGATGGGGCGTACTGCATTCCGGTAAGGGTGCAAGGGAACCTGATAAACCTGATAATGGCCCGTTTCTATTAGCCGGGCATTTGGGCGGACGTACGTCGGTGGTGTGCGTCCTGCCCAGACTGTCAGCTAGTGAATTCCCTGGCCATCCCAAAAGCACCGTTGCGCCCTCTACCATTAATTGAGGTCCCTTTTGATAGAGTGGGCATGGATCTCATCGGGCCATTTGACAAAAGCACGCAGGGATACCGATTTGTGTTAGTTCTGGTGGATTATGCAACCAGGTATCCCGAAGCAGTGCCGTTACGCAATATCTCGGCTAAAAGTGTTGCGCAGGCATTGTTTCAGATAATCTCCCGCATCGGAATCCCGAAAGACATTCTGACGGATCAAGGCACTTCGTTTATGTCACGCACATTACACAAATTATATGAATTATTGGGTGTTCAGTCCATTAAAACCAGCGTACACCATCCGCAAACAGATGGGCTCGTGGAGCGTTTTAATAGGACTTTGAAGTCTATGATTCGGAAGTTCGTACACGATGATAGCCGAAATTGGGATAAGTGGTTAGTTCCTCGCTTGTTTGCAGTGCGAGAGGTTCCCCAGGCCTCCACGGGATTTTCTCCCTTTGAATTGCTGTTCGGTAGGCAACCACGGGGTGTCTTGGATCTAGTTAAAGAAAGCTGGGAGGAGGGTCCAAGTCCCAGTAAAAACGAGATTCAATACGTTATGGACCTGCGAGCAAAACTCCATACACTGGGTAGATTGTCTCGGGAGAATTTGCTCGAGGCTCAGGAACGTCAGCAGAAGCACTACAATAGAGGAACTAAGCTACGTCAATTTTCACCGGGAGATAAAGTCCTGGTATTACTCCCGACTTCCAGCACAAAATTACTCGCCAAGTGGCAAGGACCCTTCGTGGTTACACGACGAGTGGGGGAAGTCGATTATGAGGTGGTGCGATCTGATAGAGAGGGGGCGAAACAGATTTATCACCTCAATCTACTAAAAGCATGGAAAGAGGTGGTACCGGTCTCCCTGGTCACGGTAGATCAGGAGAGAGATGAGCTGGAGCCAGAGGTACCAAATTCTACCAATCAAACCTCACCCCTTTCAGATAGCCATCTCCTACCGAATCAGAGAGCGGATCTTGCCTTGTTGCAAAAGCGGTTTGCTGATGTGTTTTCCCCTCTACCAGGTCGCACTAATCTCATAAACCACCACATTGAGACAACCCGGGCATAACGGTGCGTTCACGGCCCTATAGACTGCCTGAGCATAAAAAGAAAGTAGTGCAGGCAGAAATAAAGGCAATGCTGGAATTGGGGGTAATTGAGGAGTCCAACAGTGCTTGGAATAGCCCCATCGTGCTAGTGGGTAAGCCTGATGGATCTATTTGGTTCTGTGTGGATTATCGGAAGGTGAATGAAGTGTCACGATTTGATGCCTATCCAATGCCTCGGGTCGACAAACTCTTGGATCGGCTGGGCACAGCTCGTTTTTTTTCGACGCTGGATTTAACCAAGGGTTACTGGCAGATTCCCTTGTCTCCAGAGTCCAAGGAAAAAACGGCTTTCTCCGCTCCGGACGGGCTGTACCAATTTCGGACACTTCCGTTTGGGTTATTCGGGGCCACATTTCAACGTCTGATGGACAGGGTGCTGCGTCCGCATGCTGCTTTCGCTGCAGCCTATCTGGATGACATTATCATCCACAGCAACAGCTGGGCTCAGCATGTGCTGCATGTGGGGGCGGTGTTAGAGTCCCTGAGACAGGCGGGGCTCACGGCTAACCCAAAGAAGTGTGCAATTGGCCGAGCGGAGGTACGGTATTTGGGGTACCACTTGGGAAGTGGACAGGTGCGGCCTCTAGTGGACAAAACCGCAGCGATTGCGACCTGCCCCTGACCCAAGACAAAAAAAGAGGTGAGGAGGTTTTTGGGACTGGCTGGCTACTACAGAAGATTTATTCCTGCCTTCTCGGAGCTGACCAGTCCCCTAACCGACTTAACTCGGAAAGGTGCCTCAGATCCGGTCCAGTGGACGGAATTGTGCCGGCAGGCGTTTGAGCGGGTGAAGGAAGCTCTTTGTGGAAAACCACTCGTGTTCACCCTTAATTTGCAGACAGACGCATCGGACAGAGGGCTGGGGGCCGTTTTGACGCAGCAGGTGGAGGGGGTCGACCGACCAGTGCTGTACATTAGCAGGAAGCTATCACAACGCGAAGCTAAGTACAGCACGGTCGAGAAAGAGTGTCTGGCCATTCGGTGGGCGGTCGGGTCCCTCCGTTATTACCTACTGGGTCGCCCATTCACCCTCTGTTCGGACCATGCTCCCCTCCAATGGCTTCACCGCATGAAAGATACTAACGCCCGAATCACTCGTTGGTATCTGGCTTTACAGCCTTTTAATTTCAAGGTGATTCATAGGCCGGGAGCGCAGATGGTGGTGGCGGACTTTCTCTCTCGCCCGGTGGGGGAGGAGGGGGGGAGGGGGTCGGTCATCGGCCGGATGGCTTCCCGGCCTAAGTCAGGCGGTGGGGGTATGTGGTAGGGGGGCGTGGTTTTAGGCGCTGCCGGCAAGAGAGAGTGAACTTGTGTGGTTTGTGGAGCCGACACAGCTCTCGGGAATCACGCAATTGGTAACGATTGATTGTGTTATTGATTGTATCAATTAACCAATTGCCTTGATTGTTCGACAGTGAGCCTGAGTGCATAAAAGCCGGCCGGAACATCTGCGGGGACCAGAGTGGAAGACCAAGTGTTTTGATAAATGTATACCATACGGAGAGAACCGAATAAAAACCGTGTTCTCTCACTACAAAACACCTGATTATTGTCTGCACGAGAGCGGTGGTGCTCACTTCGCCACAGTAACATTTTTTAAAACTGATCAATTTAAAGACTGAGGTGAATCAATAGGCTCCTAATTCAGTAGTTGAACACTTGTGTTTTAAGTTCCTTAATTTTACCTTAAAATTAACACAATGCAGGTTTGGCTCATTATCATTTGCTTTGTCTTTTGAATTGTTCATTATTTACCAAGTCTCTAGTTTTAGTTGCCAATGTGTCCACAATTTCACCAATTAGGAGCCTATTGATTCACCTCAGTCTTTAAATTGATCAGTTTAAAAAAATGTTACTGTGGCGAAGTGAGCACCGCTCTCGTGCAGAGACAATAATCAGGCGTTTTGTTTAATTTGATCAGTTAAAACATTTTCACCTCTCTTTTTGTAATTTTTTTGTTTGCAATATAGCACAATGTGAATATTTGACTTTTATTATTCATGACATGCATAGCTATTTCTAACATAATGTGGCTTCAGAGGGGAAATAATCCCTCTAAACATGAAAAACACCTAATTAAGAAAAATTAACAACCTGTTCAAATTCTGGGATTGCAATTGCGATTGGAACGAAAACCAGCATATGCAGGGGGCCCCAGGACCGAGTTTAAGAACCACTGCCTTTAGTGGTAGTCGTCGATATCCCAATTATGGTATTCACATTTCTCTGAACTTCTAAATTAGGCTAATTACAGTGTCTTACAGTGTCGCCGCTTGCGAATACATCAGCCTCTCATGTTGCAGGGTGTTGTTTAAGTGTAACACATCTGAATTGCAGATTATGTCCACTGTGCATGATCGCCATTTTTAATGACCACATTCTCTTTAGTCTCACTTGACATTTATTACGCATTGTATTGTCATGTTCATGTACAGGTACAGTAGGTCAGACTTAATATGTGATGATAATACAGAACATAGATTTTGAACAGGAGGTAGTAGAGTTCACAAGTGGGATAAAAGATAATTCGCTAGACTAGCACTCAGTGACTTCTCTCAACGGCTCAAACTGATAGGGCTCCGGAACATTTCAACCTTCATCCTCCTGGTCGGTGGAAAGCCCTGGGGATTTCGGAGGGGAGAAGTCCTCCACCTCAAAAGAGCCATTGATTGATACAGACTCTGTGTCGCTCTCCATCTTTTCCGTAGTAGGCGTGTCTTCAGGTGGCGATAGCCTCTCCCCTCGCCCCTCCCCCTCCACTGCTGCTCTCCACGCCCATTTAATTGCATTTTTCAAATTTGTGGTGTGGGTGGAGAGAGAATGTAACTGAAGGTTTCATAACCCTTTACTATTTATCTGTAAAGAGGCTGTTTATAATGTTACAGCTTACCCTAACCCTATCGTTATTCCGGGAGTTTTAGCCTTGTCACTTGTGTACTGTATGCTGTAATAGACTTCCTGTTTGGATGCGCATTGTGTTTGCGCAGTTTTTGTGAATGACATCAAATATTTTCTTATATTATACAAGATATCTTCATTATACAATAATTTTCCTCCCTACTACTACATTGTGGATTTCCTTTAATTGATCAAACTTAATTTTATTCAGACCCAGAAGGAACTCCCATCTTGTTTAAAGGGTAACTAAACGGGCTGTTTCAGAGCAACCACACCTCCGTTTGCGGTTCAAAAAATGCCAAAATTGGGGGTTCTGGGATTGAGTTAGCAAGCCACGCCCCCTTTTTTTCCACATGTATGCTCATTCACAGCCATAATTAGTTTCGTTCGAGCCGTTCGCTCCGGCTGCTGAGCCTGGAGCAGCGGCCGTGGCAGAGGCAGAGAACTGGAGAATGGGCGAGTGGTAGGGGATGAAAGATAAGGATAACCCTGTTTGTGATTAGAAGAAACTTTTTTAGTAACAATTACAGACTATAGGTTGCCCATGCCGCATAGGCCTATTAGTTTCCCCACTTTCTATGTAGCCTATCACATACGTAGCTGTCAACCTTTGGAGAGAGCTGCCCTTATTTTCATGCCTGCAAAACTGTATAAATTCACCAAAACTGTATAGAATATTATCTATTAAAATCACTAGCCACCAGTTATCTGTCTAATTCAAGTTCACAGAAACATCCCATGACTGGCCCCACACACTTACAACCCAGTGCAGGAGAGATACATAGATGGTTACCACAATTTCCTAAATTATGTCATATTGCATGAGCTTGTGGGAATTTATTTTGTTACAGTTTTGCTATCTTACTACATAACAGATTTTGATAGCCTTAGATACAAATATGCTACATTAACATTAATGTAGGCTACATATTATAAACTTAGCTCTCATCTTAATTTGGATGATTTTCTAGTAACAGTTAACGTTATTAAAGTTGCTAAGTTAGCCATGAATTAATTTACAATGAAACTTGTAGTATCTTCGCTAAACTGAGTCATATAGCCACATTAAAACGTCAAGGAACATGATCTAATTTTGTTCAAAACTGCAAAAACATGAACATTGTCCAGTCATAACCATTTAACTGTTAGCTAAGTTAACTAACGTAGGCATCTTGTGGGCTACTGTGTCTTTGTGGTTCGTTGTCATAAAGTGCATTTTTAGATCAGTCCTGCTACTTGCTTTTCCCATGGCCTCACAAATCAAGAGAATAGCCGAGAGGGAGAAAGAAAATATGATTTCTGCGATTAAATTAAGTCTTGGTTTAGGTTTATTTATTTAAGAAAGGGACAATGCACATTAATAAACATAATGTAAAATGTGCAAGATTTAGCCATTGGGGCTAATTTTCACCTGTAGTCCTTGGGCAGGTGGATGGAGAAACTTTTGGAAAAACAAAACATAACGTAGACTATGAGACTAGATTTCGTGTATAATAACTGTTAGGGTGTTCCGACGGCTGGAGGTCACGGAAGACGAGGGACGAAACCAAAAATTGAGGTGCAGACGGTAATGTTTATTTACAGGTGCAAATAGTGGCATTTACATTTACAGTGATGTATGTACTACTGTACATGTATGTATGTATGTATAATGATATTAATAAATAAAGACACAACACAGCAGCTATGCTCTCCAACCTCTGGAGAGTCTCAACTGAAAGGAAGGAAGAAAAAAACCTCTCATATGAGCTCCAACCCCCCTGCTATAAGGGTGTAGCTCCTCCCACCTGGCACCTACCAAGCACCAATAATCAATTAACAATACAATGAAAAAATTTAATTATCAAACAGAACATAACAGATATGGCCATAACAAAAATAATACACAACAACAGCAAAAGAACAAAAAAAAGGAGGCACTAAATGGAAATTAAACCAATATTCCTTAAACCATCCTACTTCCCCCCCTAGAGGTGAACTAACAGGTGGTAGCTTCCAAAACCCCCTTGCAGAAATGCCACCTGGTTTCCCCCACTTCCTGTTTGGCAATATTTTTAGACGGACATGATGAATCAGGTCAATGCTAGTGATGGCGAAATGAGGCTTCCTGAAGCACTGAGGCTTTGCAGCCAATTGTATCGCAAATAGATTCATTAGTCGAAGCCTCATTCAACACAGTGTACACTAGTGACACCTGCTGGTAAAAATTATTTACAGCAGCTAAATCATTACAACCAATCCCCAGGTTAAAAATAACAAAGTTGCCGCTAGCTAGCAGCAAGCAACCCTTTAGCTCACTGATAACGTGTCGGACTTTAGAACCATTGGTGCGAGAAGAAATCTAAGTTTGAAACCCGACTCTGGCAGTACTCATAAATTATAGATTTAACTTTCATTAGGCTAAATTTGTTTCCTACTACGATATATTATAAAGTAATAGGCTAATATATTATTAAGTTTGAAAATGAAAAAAAAAACAGGAAGATTGAAATAAAGAAGGGACACATTTATGTGGGGTTCAATTGAGTAGTAAAAGTGTGGGAACTGGAGTGTTTCTACAAAACTGTAAAAAAAAAAAGTAGCCTACAAAAAAAATCTAAAAATCCCCCCAAAAAAATACCCTCCAAAAACTCTCAATAGCAATAATAACAAACTCTCAGCACTCTCTGCAACAACCAACCAACGACAACCCACGAAGAAAGGTGGGTATTGCTTCTTCATATCTACAATTCAAAACCTCAAATCCCACCTGAACAAACCGATCACATGGTACTAACCCGAGGCCTTGTTTGTCATCGATCACGTGCTTCTCTGTAAGTGAAACTGCCCTACGTACTGGACACACGCCTCGGAGCTTTCATACGGAACATCACTAGTAAATGCAAATTCTCAAAATATTAAACACATTTCAAACAACTTAACCGTTTCCAATAAAATTTCAACAAATATCTTGCCACCATGTTGTTTTCATTTAAACATTACCCGCTGTTGTTATTGGTGTTATTTTTTTGTGCAATTTAAATCGCTAACCACCGCAGGCCTTATCCAACACAATGGAAGCGGAGTGGGTTTTTTTTGTTCTCAAATGGCTCGGCTATTCTTGCATAGATTACAAACAATACAACCACACACTTACATTACAATTATTTGGCAGACGCTTTTATCCAAAGCGACGTACAATAAGTGCATTTTGAAGGTCATTCACGCGACTCCAAATCAAATCCGACAAAGCACAACTTTCTCACAGCGTAGGAGCTATCCTTAGTAATAAACATAAGTAGTACACAGTCAGCTATACATTCTGAATTATAAAATAACCAAAAACACAAGTTAAATAGAAAACAAGCAAAAAACAGGAAGCGAGTACTATAGAATGGCCCTATATAGGCAGTTTAGGGGTGGAGTCTGAAAAAGTGCGTTTTCAGACCACGACGGAAAACAGACAGTGTTTCAGCTGAGTGCAGCAGAGTGGGGAGTTTGTTCCACCACTGGGGAGCTAGGGTGGAAAAGCTCCGCAGTCGGGACGAGTGGGAGCCATTAACACGGAGGGAGGGAAGTGCAAGTCGCCCTGCAGCAGCAGAGCGAAGTGGTCGAGCAGGAGCGTAGTGCTGGATTAAGTCCTATAGGTAGGAGGGGCCTGACCTTTTGGCTGCAGTGTAGGCCACGGTCAGAACTTTGAACCTGATCCTGGCCACAACTGGCAGCCAGTGGAGTGACCGCAGCAGGGGGGGTGACGCGCGTGAACTTCGGAAGTTTGAACACAAGCCCAGCAGCCACGTTCTGGACCAGTTGTAGGGGCCGAATGGCGCAGGATGGTAGGCTTGCGAGAAGGGAGTTGCAGTAGTCCAGACGTGAGGTGACCATGGTCTGGACAAGAAGCTGGGCGAAGTAGGTGGTCAGTTACGGCCGAATCCTCCTGATGTTGTAAAGGAGGAACCTGCAGGACCGTGCCATTGCCCTGATGTGTTCTTTGAAGTCCAGCTGGTCGTCCAGGACCACCCCCAGGTTCCTTGCAGAGCGGGAGGCGGTCACCATGGTTCCGTTGATGGTGATGGAGGTCTAGGAGCGGGGAGGTCTTGTATGGCATGAAGAGCAGCTCAGTCTTGTCGAGGTTGAGCTTCAGGTGATGGCTAGACATCCACTCAGAGATGTCAGCCAGGCAAGCAGATATTCTCTCCTTTACCTGTGGTACAGGTAGAGAGGAAGAGTTGAGTGTCATCAGCATAACTATGGTAAGAGAAGCCATGTGAATTAATAACCAAACCAAGAGACTTAGTGTAAATGGAGAACAGCAGAGGACCCAGTACAGATCCCTGCGGGACTCCTGTAAAAAGTGGATGAGGTGCAGAGACAGAACCCTTCCAGAGACTTGGTAGGATCTATCTGTGAGGTAGGATGTAAACCAAGAGAGGGCGGTTCCAGAGATGCCCATCTCAGCCAGTGTGGAGATCAGGAATTTGTGGTTGACCGTGTTGAACGCTGCAGACAGATGGTAGTGTTGCCGGCACATGGTAACAAGTGTTGTGCTGCGTTGTTTGCAACAGTGACAGTCTCGTCGCGGAGCTAGTCCGTGACAATAAACTTATATGCCCGTTTGCCTTCGAAAAGTTGGAAAAACCGTATTTCATCTCTCTGGGTTGACACCTATGCTATCCTCTCTCTCTATCAATAGCCTGTCGCTCACACAAATGCTCCTCTCCACAACTTGAACTTGCTGGATTTGAGAAAAAAAAACTTATTTATAGTGTAAGGTGGAAGAGCATGGCCAGATGCACCCCGTTGGTGTGACATCACATGCAATAGCCTATGTTTCTCCACCTTGGCACTAGTTAGCCAAAATACACTACTCTTATGATGCTAAAAATTGCAATGAAATGTCGTGATTTGCAACAGGATAAATATGTAGCGCATGGATACATCCAAATATATCAGTTAAATCAGCTAAAAAAAGTGGTTTAAGGGTTTATTATTACTAGTAATCATGCTTGCTTCCCTGTGCTCTCCCCCCTCTCTTCTAGTCCTGTGCTGCGAGTGTAATATGTTTTGTATACAGTGAGCACCATAATTCATTGGACAGTGTCACATTTTTTGTTATTTTGGTTCTATACTCTAGCACTTTGAGTTTGAAAGGATACAATGACAATGAGGTTGAAGTGGAGACTATCCACTTTAATTTGAGCATATTTGCATCCATATCGGATGGACCGTTTAGAAATTATAGAACCTTTGGTACATAGCGCCCCCCCCCCCCCCATTTTTGGGCATCAAAACAATATTGGACAGTTTAACATAATGTAGAATAAAGTAATTTTTAATATTTGGTCGCATATCCTTTGCAGGACATGACTTCCTGATGTCTGTGACCCAACAATATCAAAAGAATCTTGCTATCTTATTTTCTGGTAGTCCTACAAGCGATACTATAAGCTCTTTGCATTTGAATGGATCTCTATGGGAATTGGGGGGTGGGACTAGATTTAGCTGTAAATTATACTGGAACAGTATGGAACACATGGCACATGGTTGGCTAAATGGCTCTAAGTCACCAAGGGTCTGATGTATCAAACAAGCCTCAAACCATCACTCTGCTGCCAGATATGCAGTGGATATGAATGGATCACTTTAAGGGTTGTTTCTCCTGACAAATTTTCCTAGTGAACTCTATGTCAGGAGAAGAAACCCTTCAACCCTTCAAAAAAAATAAAAATAAAAAAGGATTCATTCAGGAATGTCTGTCTTCTGAATCAAAAAAAGAAAGAAAAAAAAGATTCATACTTGAGGCCGGCAAACTTAATGGGTGTGAACAGTAGCTGGTTAACCCCACCCCTAACCACTCCCCCACTAGAGTATCTGCCAGTATCTGTCACTGGTTGACAGCTGTAGCTAAGGCAGATACAGCCTCCAACCACAATTGCAACCACAATCGTTCCAACCACAATTGCAATCCCAGACTTTTTTCTTAATTAGGTACTCATGGTTAGAGGGATCATTTACCCTCTTAAGCCACATTAGAAGAAAATAGTCATAAATAGCTTTGCATGCCATGAAGACTAAAAGTACCATGTTTGAATTGCGCTATATTACAAACAATTACATAAAAAGAGGCAGCAAATGTTTTTTAACTGATCAAAATAAAGACTGAGGTAAATCAGGCTCCTAATTGATTAAAATGTAGACATACGGCCACTAAAACTAACCATTTGGTAGATAATGAAGAATTCAAAGATAATGCAAATGACAACATTAAAATAAACTATAATGGTGTATTTAAAGTCCGAAGTCAGGTGCAATAGTGTGCAACAGCAGGGCCCTGCTCTGGTCAGTGCAATAGCACAGTGTTCAATGTTCAGCTCTATAATGTCCAATGCAGCTGGAGATAGAGTCGAAGTGAATCTACAAATGGAGTCTTGTTCAGAGCTGTTCTGGAGTTTGGTAGGGGGCATGTGATGTCTTGTGTCTTTTTTAGTGCATCTGTCACACGCTGGAAGGATGTGGCCAGGAAGGGGAGAGAGATTTTTACCTGGAGCACTGGTAGATCTACACTGCGGGGAGTTACTTTGTGCTTCCTAATAATTTTGGAGCAGCAATGCTGACAAAATTGCCTCTCTGTCAATATGATCCAGACATTGTCTATCAATTCATCTATATAATATTTGTGTGGTATGATATACCAGACGGTCAGTCATATAGCCTACTTCTACATATTTTTCTTTTTTATGACAGCTCTTTGATAATTGCAAGTAGTCTAGGCAAAGGAAAATAAGATTAATATTTTTATTTATTTATTTATTTCGGCATGTATATAGTCACACTTCATCACATTTCTGAAATATGCCTTGAACAAATACAGTACCTGCCGAAAAGGGATACGGGAAAAAGCAGACTGCTTATCAAAGTCCCGCCCCAATTCCCTCACAATTTTAAATGTTCATATTATACATTTGTTTAAAACAGATTTTTTAGTATCACAACAGCATAGCTGAATTTTCTTTATAACAAAACAGATCGAGAAAGAAAAAATAAGCTATAGTAAAATAAACCAAATATTAAAGTCCAAATAAGTCGGATTTAAATGTACATGTCATACATTAGTCAAAACAATTTGTTTCATTTCAACAGCAGACAGTCCCGAATATTGTTCGGATAATGTCCAAAATAAATGTGTCCGTTTCTTCGTTTTTATGATGCTCTGTTGTCCCCTGTAAATTCAGTGCATTATGCCTGAGTAGGTATGAGTCCCAATCTCCGAGTTCATTACCCATCACTATTTTCTGCACTGGCCTTCGGAGGCTTGGTGATTTCTGCCTTCTTGTGTTGCAAGGTCCAGGATCCTGTGTAAACCGCTTGCATTGTTTTTTGTTGTTGTTTTTTTTGTTTTTTTTTTTTTTTTTTTTTGCACATCGTGACATTGTTTTCATTTCCTGACAACCCCCTATTGTTTATACTTGATAGTTTCCTACCATCTTGCATCTTATCTTACTCTTGAAGGTCTTTAAGTTTGTAGACATTTTAATCTCATCATGTAAACTGTTCCAAAGCTTAACCCCCTCAATGGATAATGAATGACCTCTGAGTGTTGACTTTATAGATTTTTGTTTATAAATCATGTTTCCTCTTAGGTTATATATGTCATCTCTCTTTAGAAACAGGTTCTGTATATTTACGGGTAAGAGATTTTTGGAGGCTAAGAATAATATTTGTACGGTATTATATTTAATTATATCCTGCCACTTGAGAAACTTTGCCTTAATAAACAAATCATTTGTGTGGTCTCTATATGGGACACAATATACAACTCTCATTGCCCTTTTTTGGAGTTTAAACAGCGGCTCTGTAGTGTCTTTATAAGTGTGTCCCCACACTTCAACACAGTAGTGAAGGTGGGGTGTTATGAGTGCCGAGTAAATTGTCTTAAGTGAATGTTGATTGAGTAATTTCTGCATTTTCCACAAAATAGACACGCTTTTGGCCAACTTACATTGAACTAGCTTCACATGTGGTTTCCATGTCAGGAGGCCATCTACCGTAACCCCCAGAATCTTGTGTTCGTTCACTCGTTCAATGTTGGTACCATTGACCTTTAAGTTTATGTTTTCCTTCAGGCCTCTTTTCCCAAATAATATGAATTTTGTCTTTGAAAGGTTTAGTGATAGTTTATTAATATTAAACCACGTGTGAAGCTTTGACATTTCATTGTTAACTGATGTGACCATTTGATTAAGATCAATTCCAGAGCAGAGGATGTTTGTGTCATCCGCGAATAAAATTAATTTTAAAACGTCAGATACTTTGACTATGTCATTAATATATAGTATAAATAATTTTGGTCCTAAGACTGAACCCTGTGTGACCCCACAGGTGATGTCCAGGCATGTTGATATGTTGTCCCCTATCTGAACAAATTGAACTCTATTTGATAGGTAACTCTTTATCCATTGTAATGCGATTCCTCTAACTCCATATCTGTACAATTTTTCAATCAATATGCTGTGGTTTATCGTGTCAAAAGCTTTTTTCAGGTCAATGAAGATGCCTATGGTGAATAATTTCCGGTCTAGCGCGTCTTTGATAAATTCTATGGATTCTGTTAGGGCCAGTGCTGTTGAATGTTTTTTCCTGAACCCGTATTGGCTGTCACATAGCAGTTTGTGTTTATCAATGAACTTATCTAATCTGACATTAAAGAGCTTTTCAATAATTTTTGAGCACTGTGGTAAAATTGAAACAGGACGATAGTGTTACGATCCTGATACGGGACGAACCCAAGTGCAACGACCAGGAGGCAGATTCAAGAAAAGGGGATATTTATTAAGCGTTGGGGTAGTCCCAAAGCTGTACAGGAAAGGCAAAACAGAATTAATACATAGAACATAAATTAAGTCCTATACGGACTGCTCCAAGCCGGAGCTGGACTTGAAATCAAGGAGGGTTCCAAGCCGGAACCGAAGGGGTGCAGGACTGGAAGTCCAAGCCGGACTGGGTGCAGGAAGTGCCCTACTGTTCCAAGCCGGAACTGGACAGGGTAGGTGGAGGCGTAGCACCGGGTCTGGACCGGAACTGGACCGGGAGGTCCACTCAGGAAAACGGGAGCCGACACGGAACTTGTTCCAAGCCGGAACTGGACTTTACTGGAGGTGTACAACACACCGGCACTGGACTGGAACTGGACTGGAACTGGACAGGAACTGGGCTGGAACTGGACCGGGAGGTCCACTCAGGAAACGGGTGCTGGAACGGAATACGTTCCAAGCCGGAACAGGACTCTCACGGAATGGTGGGCTATACACCGGGACTGGACTGGAACTGGACCGGGTGAATCACTCAGGTACAGGTACTGGAACGGCGCGAATGTTCCAAGCCGAAACTGGACTTTACTTGGGCGGAGAATCTCTCTCCGGGACTGACACAGGAACTGGACCGGGTTATCAACTTGAGTCAAAAGGGTAGAAAGCAGAGGTTAGTAGCAGGGTACTGCAGACAGGGTTACGACCGGGAGGTCTTAAAGGAGGTTTTGACGACAGCCAGGGTTTGTAGCTGGCGAAAACCCGACGGGGCTGGGAGGTGAGGCATAGCTCGGGTAGGTCTCGTCGGAGCCGGCTGAACTCCAGGGATCCTGGAACCGTAACCGAAGTACAGGAGGTAGCTACGGCCGGACAGGAACGACAGAGAGAGTTAGCCAGGCAGGACTTGGCAGCGGATCTAGACCCGAGCTGGAGGTGGGAGTACCGCAACACACTCACGCAACATAAAGGGGAAACAAACACTGCTACAGGGAGGCTGGAACCACGGCGTCTGGAGATTTGAAGGGAGACAAGTAAGTAGCATGCAACAGCGAATGTTACGGGAGGATAGCTACCAAACCGCAGAACAGGTAAGCAGATAAACAACAGCGAACTGTAGAACACCGGACCAGAAACGTGACATGACATAAACAAGGTAGGTTAGTTAACGAACTGGCGCCGACTAGCAACCAGACAGGGGTTTAAATAGTGCAGGGAATGAAAGAGTGAATGAGAAACAGGTGTGATAATTAACCGGGAGTGATTGCAAAACACAAAGGTGAGGAATGCATGCAACGAGTAGGGAGAGCGATAGGCGGAAACAAAAGTGACAATAAAACGAACAAGACAGAGGAAGACGCCCAGACTGCAGCAGCAGGGAAAACACGGACAAAGGAATCCAACATGACACGGAGGGAAACAGGGAAAACACGGAAAACGGACAGGAAGGGAACGGAACGTTACAGTACCCCCCCCCCCCTCAATGTACGCCACCTGGCGTACCAGGAGGCCTGGTTTTATCAGGGAACAGTCTGTGGAAATCCAGGATGAGCGAGTGATCCAGAATAAGGCTCTTGTGGAGCCACGACCGCTCCTCAGGACCATATCCCTCCCAGTCGACGAGGTATTGGAAGCCCCGGCCCTTACGGCGGATATCAATAACACGGTTAACCGTGTAGGCCGGGGCGTCGTCGATAACCCAGACGGGAGGTGGAGGGATGGTGGGAGTACTGAGGGGGCTGGAGGAGACAGGCTTAATCTGGGAAACATGAAAAACAGGGTAAACTTTGAGGGAGGCAGGGAGGGAAAGTTTAACCGAAACTGGATTAACCAAACAAATGATAGGGAAGGGACCAATAAAGCGGGGCTGGAGTTTCTTGGATGAGGAGGGAAGGGAAATATTAGCGGTAGAGAGCCAGACCTGCTGACCGGCCCTATACTGCGGGGCTGCGGTCCTGTGAAGGTCCGCCAGACGTTGGGAACGGGAATTGGAGCGAAGGAGTGCGGTGCGCGTAAGCCTCCACATGCGTTTACATCTAAGTAGATGGGATTTAACAGAGGGGACAGCTACCTCAGCCTCCTGGGCCGACAGGAGAGGGGGTTGATAGCCTAACGAGCATTCGAACGGAGATAACCCTGTAGAAGCACACTTAAGGGAATTGTGAGCGTACTCGACCCAGGGGAGAAAACGGCTCCAAGAGGCGGGATTACGCACAGTGACGCACCGCAGGGCGGCCCCCAGGTCCTGGTTCGCCCTCTCTGCCTGGCCGTTAGACTGGGGATGAAAACCAGAAGATAAACTAGCCGAGGCACCCAGGGCTACACAGAACGCCTTCCAAACCCGGGAGGAGAACTGGGGCCCACGATCAGACACAATGTCAGAGGGGATCCCGTGCAGCCTGACCACATGCAACACCAAGAGCTCAGCGGTCTCAAGGGCAGACGGGAGTTTAGGGAGGGGAACAAAGTGAACCGCCTTGGAGAACCGGTCCACTATTGTCAGAATAACGGTGTTACCTTCTGACAATGGCAGACCGGTGACGAAGTCCACGCCAATGTGACTCCAAGGACGGCCCGGGACAGGGAGGGGAAGGAGAAGACCAGAGGGAGGCTGGTGGGATGCCTTGCTCCTGGCGCACACAGAGCAGGCCAGGACAAAGGCACGGGTATCCCCCTTAAGGGTAGGCCACCAAAAACTCCTCCTGACAAGGGCGATCGTTCTGGCAACACCTGGGTGACATGCCAGGCACGAGGCGTGAACCCATTCAAGGACCTGGGAGCGGACGGAATTGGGCACAAAAAGGCAGGAGTTAGGGTTACTGCGGGGATCCGGTTGGGAAGTCTGAGCGGCCTTCACGATACCCTCGATCTCCCAGGAGACCGCAGCCACCACACAGGAAGCCGGTAGAATGGGCTCCGGATCAGCAGGACTGGAGGGGAGGGAAAAAATACGGGACAAGGCATCTGCCTTGATATTACGGGAACCGGGGCGGAAAGAAACAGAAAAATTAAAACGGGCAAAAAATAACGACCATCTAGCCTGACGGGCATTAAGCCTCTTGGCAGTTTTTAAATAAATAAGGTTTTGATGGTCGGTCAAAACAAGGAAGGGATTACCTGCCCCCTCCAGCCAGTGGCGCCACTCCTCAAGAGCCAGTTTGATAGCCAGCAGTTCCCCGATCCCCGACATCATAGTTTCGCTCAGCGGAGGACAGTCTCCGGGAGAAGAATGCGCAGGGATGGAGCTTGTTGTCCAAGGCGGCTCGTTGAGACAGAATGGCCCCCACGCCGGTGTCGGAGGCATCCACCTCAACGGTGAACTGACGAGAAGTGTCCGGGTGACAGAGGATAGGAGCTGAGGAAAACCGAACCTTAAGCAGTTCAAATGCTCGCTGGGCATCGGAATTCCAACAGAAGGGCAAAGCAACGGAGGTGAGTTTAGTAAGGGGAGCGGCAATGACACTATAATTGCGGATAAAGCGGCGATAGAAATTAGCGAACCCAAGGAACTGCTGAAGGTGCTTGCGAGAGGTGGGTTGGGGCCATTCTGTCACCGCCTTGATTTTCGCAGGGTCCGCCCGGATACTGCCCTCCTCGATGATGAAGCCGAGGAACGGGACAGTAGAGACGTGAAACGAACATTTCTCCGCCTTGACGAATAGCTGATTCTCCAGCAGCCGCTGGAGAACCTCCCGGACGTGGAGAACGTGTTCCTGGGGGGATTTAGAAAAAATTTAAATGTCATCAATGTAAACAAATACACTCTTCCCCAGTAGGTCACGCAAAACGTCGTTCACCATGCCCTGGAAGACTGCTGGGGCGTTAGTAAGGCCGAAGGGGACCACCAGGTATTCATAGTGGCCCAACGGGGTGTTGAAAGCAGTCTTCCATTCGTCCCCCTCCCGTATACGCACCAAATGATAAGCGTTACGGAGGTCGAGCTTAGTAAACGTAACCGCTTGCGAGAGGGGTTCAAAGGCGGTGTTAATGAGGGGAAGAGGGTACTTGTTACGGATAGTGACTTGATTGAGTCCACGGTAGTCGATGCAGGGTCGCAGAGAGCCATCCTTCTTCCCCACGAAGAAGAACCCTGCACCGACCGGGGATGAGGAGGGACGGATAATACCCGAAGCGAGGGACTCATGAATATACTCCTCCATAGCCAGTTTCTCCGGTCCCGACAGACTGTAGAGGCGGCCAGATGGCAGTTTGGCTCCCGCCAGCAGATCGATACAACAGTCGTACGGCCTGTGAGGAGGTAAGGACAGAGCACGTGACTTAGAAAAAACCTGTACCAGATCGTGATATTGGTTAGGAACATTAGATAAATCGGGCACAGGTTGCACAGAACAGGGATTTCTGGACCCCGGAGGGGGTAGAGCAGAACGGAGACAACTGGCTAGACAGTGGGCACTCCACGCCAGGATGCGACCGGCTTTCCAGTCAATATGAGGGTTGTGGAGGCGGAGCCAGGTTTGACCTAAAACAAGAGCAGATTGTTTAGAATGGATGAGTAGGAGTTGAATAGATTCCCGATGATTGCCAGACAAAACAAGTTGGATAGGAACAGTGGAGTGGGTAACTAGCCCCAAGCTCCTACCGTCCAGAGCAAGAGCTGAAATGGGAGAGGGTAGAAGCTCCGTGGGAATGCCGGCCCTCCTGGCGAAGGTGATATCCATAAAGTTGGCGTCGGCTCCGGAATCGATGAGAGCCGAGGAGGCCGCTGTCTTGTCCCTCCAAAGGAGGGTAGCCTTGAACACAAGGCGATCCTGAGCTGCATGGTTTGGGATGATGGGGCTCGTCAGTACGCCCAGTTTTACTGGCGAGCCCATTCTTTTGGGCGAATAGGACAGGAGGCGATCTGATGGCCAGGCTTGCCGCAGTAAAAACAGGACCTAGTGCGAAGACGGCGTTGGCGCTCCTCGGGGTCGACCGAAACTCTGCCCAGTTGCATAGGCTCCTCCTCGAAGACACCAGTCGACGCCCTAGATCCAGTGACAGAGGTGTGTAGGCGTACGTTAGGAGTGTCGGAGGGTAGATGACGCCCGGAGCTTCTTCCCCGCTCACGGGCCCGGATACGGAGACGATTATCTATAGCAATGGCGAGGCTAATGAGACTATTGAGGGAGTTGGACTCTTCCCGAGTAGCAAGCTGGTCCTTGAGTTCCTCGCTAAGAGCTTGGCGGAAAGCCCCCTGAAGGGAGGTGTCATTCCATCCGGACTCCGTGGCGAGGGTGCGAAACTGAATGGCCATCTCTGCGACGCTGCGATTGCCTTGACGAACTTGGAGCAGACGTTGGGTAGCGTCTCGCCCGCAGGTAGGGTGATCAAACACGCGCCGCATCTCAGCGGTAAAGGCTGCAAAGTTGCTGCACAACGGAGCCTGGCTGTCCCAGATGGATGTAGCCCACTCCAGGGCACTTCCTCCCAAGCTGCTCATGATGAACGCGATCTTACAGGAGTCAGAGGCGAAGGAGGTGGGCTGCATACGGAACACTATGTCACACTTCATTAAAAATTCACGACATCTCCCCAACCCCCCGCGATATAACTCGGGGTGTTGCACTCGGGGCTCCCGGCTTGAAGTGGGAGCCGGAGCCTCCGGAGGTGGTTCAGGAGCGGGAGGAATTGGGCCCACAGGAATCCGCGGTAGCGGCTGGTGAAGCGAAAGTTGAGCTACCTGCTCCGTGATGCCCCTTAGTACTTCCAAAACATCATCCAAACGACGGCCCTGTTGGTCGCTGACCGCAGTTTGGCAGGAGAAGGCGTGGCAAATCTGTTCCAGGTCGGCTGGGTCCATGCTTTTGGGCCAGTTCGTTCTGTTACGATCCTGATACGGGACGAACCCAAGTGCAACGACCAGGAGGCAGATTCAAGAAAAGGGGATATTTATTAAGCGTTGGGGTAGTCCCAAAGCTGTACAGGAAAGGCAAAACAGAATTAATACATAGAACATAAATTAAGTCCTATACGGACTGCTCCAAGCCGGAGCTGGACTTGAAATCAAGGAGGGTTCCAAGCCGGAACCGAAGGGGTGCAGGACTGGAAGTCCAAGCCGGACTGGGTGCAGGAAGTGCCCTACTGTTCCAAGCCGGAACTGGACAGGGTAGGTGGAGGCGTAGCACCGGGTCTGGACCGGAACTGGACCGGGAGGTCCACTCAGGAAAACGGGAGCCGACACGGAACTTGTTCCAAGCCGGAACTGGACTTTACTGGAGGTGTACAACACACCGGCACTGGACAGGAACTGGACTGGAACTGGACTGGAACTGGACAGGAACTGGGCTGGAACTGGACCGGGAGGTCCACTCAGGAAACGGGTGCTGGAACGGAATACGTTCCAAGCCGGAACAGGACTCTCACGGAATGGTGGGCTATACACCGGGACTGGACTGGAACTGGACCGGGTGAATCACTCAGGTACAGGTACTGGAACGGCGCGAATGTTCCAAGCCGAAACTGGACTTTACTTGGGCGGAGAATCTCTCTCCGGGACTGACACAGGAACTGGACCGGGTTATCAACTTGAGTCAAAAGGGTAGAAAGCAGAGGTTAGTAGCAGGGTACTGCAGACAGGGTTACGACCGGGAGGTCTTAAAGGAGGTTTTGACGACAGCCAGGGTTTGTAGCTGGCGAAAACCCGACGGGGCTGGGAGGTGAGGCGTAGCTCGGGTAGGTCTCGTCGGAGCCGGCTGAACTCCAGGGATCCTGGAACCGTAACCGAAGTACAGGAGGTAGCTACGGCCGGACAGGAACGACAGAGAGAGTTAGCCAGGCAGGACTTGGCAGCGGATCTAGACCCGAGCTGGAGGTGGGAGTACCGCAACACACTCACGCAACATAAAGGGGAAACAAACACTGCTACAGGGAGGCTGGAACCACGGCGTCTGGAGATTTGAAGGGAGACAAGTAAGTAGCATGCAACAGCGAATGTTACGGGAGGATAGCTACCAAACCGCAGAACAGGTAAGCAGATAAACAACAGCGAACTGTAGAACACCGGACCAGAAACGTGACATGACATAAACAAGGTAGGTTAGTTAACGAACTGGCGCCGACTAGCAACCAGACAGGGGTTTAAATAGTGCAGGGAATGAAAGAGTGAATGAGAAACAGGTGTGATAATTAACCGGGAGTGATTGCAAAACACAAAGGTGAGGAATGCATGCAACGAGTAGGGAGAGCGATAGGCGGAAACAAAAGTGACAATAAAACGAACAAGACAGAGGAAGACGCCCAGACTGCAGCAGCAGGGAAAACACGGACAAAGGAATCCAACATGACACGGAGGGAAACAGGGAAAACACGGAAAACGGACAGGAAGGGAACGGAACGTTACAGATAGTTTGAAAACTCCTGTTTGTCTCCACTTTTGTAGAGAGGAAGAACTTTTGCTATCTTCATTTTATCTGGAAACACGCCATTACAGAACGATAAGTTACATATATATGTTAGTGGAGGTATGATCGCTTTTGATATCCTTTTTAACAATGTCATGTCTATCTGATCTACATCAGTGGATGTCTTCGCTGTGCAGTCTCTCAGTATTGCTTTAATTTCAGTTTGTGTGACAGGATTTTAAAATAATGACTCTTGTTTTGTCTCACCGCCCCTATCAAAGTGATCCCACTGCAGGAGTGAGGATGGAATGGCCTTTGCTAGCTCCGGACCAACACTAACAAAGTATTTGTTGAAACTATCTACTATCACCTTATTATCTTCTTACCTCCTGTTGTTTATATTGAAATGATCCGAGAATGTCCGCTTGGCCTTTCGCCCAGAGACGGAATTTATTATTTTCCAAAGATTTCTGGTGTAGTTTCTATTTTCTGTTAGTAACTTGTCATAATAATCTTTTTTATGTTTCCTCAACAAATATGTCACTCTGTTTCTGAAACGTTTGTACTTTGCATATGATTGTACACTCCTTTCCTTTAAAAACTGTTTATATAAGCTGTTTTTTTTCCTACAGGCGTTCTCTATGTTCTTGGTAAACCATGGCCTTTTTTCTTTGACTTTGTTGTCTTTTCTCGAATTTTTGACTACCGGGCAGTGCTTGTCATATAGTGAATTTATTGTGTTTAAGAAGGCCTCATACGCTTTGTTTGTGTCTCTTTCAGTCCATACATCATTCCACTTTTGATTCATCATATCTTGTTCAAAATCTTTGAGTCTCTTTTCGTTTCTAATTCTTTTTAAGATTTTTGTCACTGGTTTCTGATCCAAAGTGTGTTTCCAGTCACAGATAGCGAAGACTGGAAGGTGATCAGAGATATCATTTATCATAATACCACTTGTTATTTCTGTGTCCAGTATATTTGTATAGATGTTGTCAATTAGTGTGGCACTATGTTTAGTGATTCTGCTTGGCTGGGTGATTAGTGGTCGCATTCCCCACGCATACATTGTGTTAACGAAGTCCTCAATCAACTTGTTATCGTTAGGATTTAATATGTCTACGTTAAAGTCACCACATATAAAAACATTTTTCTGATTCATTTTTGTTAATATTTCTCCCAGGCAATTGTTGAATATGTCTATTTTTGAGCTGGGAGCTCTGTAAACGTTGCATATAACAGTTTTTTTACCTTTCGGCGTTGAAAATTCAATTGTTACACACTCCATTACATTTTCAACGACAATTGACAAGCTTTCCAGTATCTCAAAATTTATGCTCTCCTCAATAAACAGTGCAACCCCTCCACCAGCTTTGTTGCTTCTGCTCTTACACACAAAATTATACCCTTCCAGGTGGAAATCCATGCATTTATCAACATTAATCCAAGTTTCCGACACTGCAATGATGTTAAATGGTTTAGCAAATGTACAAAGATACTCCTGTATCTGTTCAAAGTTTGCGTATAGACTCCTGCTGTTGAAGTGGATTATTGACAGCTTTCCATCCATGCTAATGTTCTCATTGAATTGGTCTTCCAAGTAATATCCACATTTGTTTATTCCATTATAATAAAAGTGTCTGTCTGGATCAACTTCTCCATTCGGGGCTTTTGATCTTAGGTTCTGGTTAGATGTCATACTCCCTTTTTCATAGTCAGCAATTATATCCATCAATTCGTTCATTTTAATCGGTGAAGCTTTACTTTTTGTTTGAACTGAGTTCATGGCGTTTTCATGTAGTTTTCACGTACCTTACTATTCATATTTCTCCAGCTCCTCCAGCGCCCTGATCAGCACCGGTCTGGTGTTTTCTGGAGACCCATTTGGTTTGATATAAACTTTACAATTTGTCGTCCAGGTGTTCTGTAATTTTTTCCCTTTCTTCAATTGACGCGCTTTCCAAGCGATGGTGGCGTTTACTTTGCTGAGATTTTCATTGATGAACACGTTAGATCCTTTCAGATTTTTACCCTGCTTCAGTAGAGCAACTTTGTATTTCCTACTTATGAATCTCAGCACCACGGCGCGGGTTTCGTTGTCACGGCCTTTGTTAGTTTTTTTCTTGGGAAGCAGATAGCAAGAATCCACATTGGTGAGATCCATGTCGATGTTTTTGGAGTTTAGAAACTTCTCCACCTGTATTTCCAGAGATTGGATGTCTGCCTCGTCTGTCTCCTCGTGGGACCCCATCGCCCTCGCATAGTTCCTTGGTTTAATCCTGAGACCTGTGATGATCACATCATTAAGCTTCCCTTGCTGTTCAAGCTCCTCCACTCTGTATGTTAGAGACTTTATTCGCTGGTCTTTCTTGACATTTTCCTCTTTGAGTTCTTGTAACTCCTTCATTATGTCTTTCAGTTGGACCTTGATACCTTCCAGGCTTTCCATAATTATTGACAAGTCCGATGGATTTGACTGACTAGTTTTAACTGTCTTTTCTGGCTTGCCCATTTTCTTGTTTCAGTGGTTTTTAAGGATTTGTTATATTGTTTTATTGTTTCGTTGAGCTTATCATTCCGTTCTTTCTCCCCCCACAGTTCCCACTGCAGCTGTTGCCTTGAGCTGTTGCCTTGAGCTGTTGCTCCTTCAGCAACCATGAGCGTTATAGTCAACTTCAAAGAATAAGCACTCATTTTAATATACATTTTTGTGAAAGATGCTGTATTTTTTTATAATCGTCTATTGGCGGCGCTAGACATAGATCACCTTTTTTTTCGAAAACAAAGTTGCGCAGAAAAAAATGATTAAGTGAAAACTGAATACGCGTATCTAGCAGACACCTCATTTTCATCAAATCTCCACCCCGCGCACGTATATACTAGGGAGAAGTCCCATTTGCACATGCTTATCTCAACTCTGAATCTGGCCCTAATAGTACACAGGATGCAATAGATAGTCCTTGACTAACAGACAGATAACTTAGGCTAACAGAAAAATAGATAGATAGCAAAAACTCAAACTTACCCGAGTACAAAACAGAAGGTTTTCACGGCAAACGACAGTAGCGTACTATCATGTACGTTGTTCTCTGGTCCTTTTGTTTGCTCGGAATCTTCTTTGATGGTTGTCATTAGGCTAATACGCCTAGTTCCTAAAATAAGCATGTCTCTATTGTCTCTGATAATGACGCCGTGTTCGTTCTCGTTTTGTAGAAGCCTTTTTTTTTTTTACTACAAAAAAGTCCCGGTGCTGTGAATTCTCCTTTCGCCAGAGTTCCAAATTGTATCCATTTCCTTTTCAAAGTTGTGGTCCACTGTCACCATATCAATCAACAGCAGGAAAAATAATAATAAGAAGAAGAATAAGAAGAAGAAGAGGAAGTAGAAAAACTGGCAAGTTAATGTTATTAACTTTGGGGTTTGGGGCTTTATTGTGTGGATGTATGAATGTCTGAATTCTGTCTGGTTACATGAGGTAGGAATGTCCAGAAGTTCATGTTTTTAAGGGCTGAGAGTCTGTGGTCATTGTGGCAAGCTGTAACTTGGTGGATAGAAATCAGTGTGAATATCAATAGCGGGGGTCTGCACATGTGTATAAGGTTTATCTTAATCTTTGTGAGTGACCTGTCGTGAGATTTGCAAGCCTGTCAAGGCCCTGACATGGGCCCTGGCCCACTGTTTAGGAACCACTGTGTTAGGCTACTGAAGTTTTTATCTGAGCAGGTAGACTACCTAGTGCAAGGAGTCTTCACATACCTCAATTGCATGCTGTCACCCCGTAGCTGAAATCAGTGGAGACATCTGGTCACTAAAAGGAAACCATTTGTGCAAAATGAAGAGCATTGTGTACACTGCCTGGCCAAAAAAAAAGTCGCACACTCTAATATTTCGTTGGACCACCTTTAGCTTTGATTACGGTGTGCATTCGTCGTGGCATTGTTTTGACAACCTTATACAACGTCACAACATTTATTTCCGCCCAGAGTTGCATTAATTTTTGGCCTAGATCTTGTATTAACGACGGGAGAGTCGAACCACTCCGTAAAGTCTTCTCCAGAACATCCCAAAGACTTTCAATGGGGTTAAGGTCTGGACTCTGGTGGCCAATTCATGTGTGAAAATGATTCCTCATGCTCCCCGAACCACTCTTTCACAATTTGAGCCTGATGAATCTTGGCATTGTCGTCCTGGAATATACCCATTGATGGGATAACCTGGTCATTCAGTACATTCTGGTACTCAGCTGACTTCATTTTATTGCTGCATAACATTGCTGAGCCTAGACCTGACCAATTGAAGCAACCCCAGATCATAACACTGCCTCCAGAGGCTTGTACAGTGGACACTATGCATGACGGGTGCAACGGCGACTTTTTTTTTGGCCAGGCAGTGTATGTTTAAACACAAAATTATGGATGAATTTAAATGCCATTTTCAATCATCTTAACTGATCAAGAGATTGGCTGTAAAAACCATCACACGGGAACCCATGCTGTCCTGTAGACAAATGTGTCTGGAACTATTTACTCAGAGAGCTCCCCTTAGTAAGTCTGTGCTGAGCCTGCAGCTCAGTTATCCTCCCCTGGGAGCCCTACCTATGGGTGACAGAACTTCCAACCCAATGTTCCGCTTCAGAGCTGAAAGGTTGAAAGGTGCTAGCGTGAAATTGCAGAGAGGTTTAGAGACCTGAATGCAAAGGGCGAGAGCGCTGCAGACAGGATAGGAGAGCACGCTCATGAGGCTCACAAATCCAATTGACGCCTGACGAATTGGGAGGCAAGCTGTCAGTGTCACATTTCACACGGTATGGAAATCCACCCTGTCAGTGAGAAAGGCAGTACTCAGCTGCAGAGAGAGCTGTAGCTGTGAAGGTAGTGATTGGAGAGCATGGTATCATGACAACAAAAAAGGGTGGAGCTACCATGTTTGACTGCTTGAACCAATCATTGCAGTTTGTGGGAGAGCACAACACCTATTGGTTCAGACTGGTCAATGTTGACAGGTCATTGCTTCACCTGTTATTAGGTTCATGAAACTCTCCCATCACTACTGTGGGAATGGCTGGGAATACATGGCATGCAGATAGTAACCTATAGGCCTGTATCCTGGCTTGGACATATGTTCAAATATGGAATTAAAATATTTTAAAGGGTAATTCCACCCAAAAAAAACATTAACCTTATTGAACAGATAAAGGCGCAACTAAATAAGTCTTTCTTTGTGGCTGGCCAAAAAAAAAATCAGTTATTTGAATATAAAGTAAAAAATTTGGTAGAGGTATACGTCATTTTGACATATACAGTACCTCTACCACTTCCTTGTTTTTGAAAGACTACAGTATTTTCAAGTGGGTGTGTAAATTACATAACAAGTAGGCGAGGGAAGAATTGCTGCCTGCATCTCACTGTTCGGAATAGGGACACATCGTAGATCAAGGTCACTATCATTGCTATTTTATTATAATGTCAGAAAATTACATTGATAGGCTACGTTATTTCCTAAAGATGTTTTGGCAAACTAAACCAAACAGGAGTGCTGTCGGTTAAGATGTTTTGGCAAACTAAACCAAACAGGAGTGCTGTCGGTATTCCCCTGTAGCCTACATCTTCCTCTGCCTTATTGAATCACCTGGTAAGGAACCATGTCAACTAACGTTACATTATGATTCATGACCATTAAGTAGACTAACATTAGCTAGCTGACCATAATTGAACGGTTTCGCTTTGAGCATTCGATTACAGAAGCAATGTATTTTTTCTGGGCTAGTGTTTTTGTTGTTGTTAGCAACGGGTTTATTGGCATAAAACAAATTGGTCTTTAAATATGTTTGCCATGGAGTAGGCTATAGTAGCTAACCTTGCAATCATTAATGGAAGGAGGTCGGATATCGGGGTGATAAATGCGTCGTTTCCATGTTTTTACCAACATCAGTGCATTCGAGTTGCACTGGGAAAGTTTTGGCTTTGCTAGCAAACATAGCTAAAACGGCTAACAAGTAGCCTACAACAATGACGTTTTAACTTTTTATTTATTTATTTATTTAATTTATTTCAGATTTTTCCCATTTTTCTCCCAATTTGGTAGCCAATTCAACCCCTGTACTATTCAATTTCCCCCCCGTGTAGCAACTGCTTGAAATTGTCTTTGTACAACCCCGTCAGCCGGTAGTAGGAAGGAGGGCGCCACGTCCTCTTCAGGCCGCGATCCAACTCGCCCGAGGCCTTTGTGTGTGAATTTCACCGAGTCCCTCCCACCACCCCGGGCACAGCCAGAAATTGCTGCTCCTTCTAGGCACCGGCCATACTCAGATCTGGCAGAACTGGGTGCGGAGTACAACTGCACCGACTGAAAGTTACCGTTGTACCACTGTGGCGGCTGACGTTTTAACTTTTAATTGTATATGTTTAATATTCTGTATCGGCATGTTGGTTGATACAAAAGCATTTCATACTGAAAAACAGGAGGTCGGGGTTGATTTTCCGACATGGAACCGGAGTGCGTAGCCCGGGTAAGTGTTACAGACTTCTGGCTAGGCTGGCTAATGTTTTCACAATACCAAATGTAGATAAATGAAAGGCCGTATTTCCCCCGTTTTTCTGAAGACTGAGCAAAATCCACGTCTGGTGACTGAGCGACCTGGTCGCTGAAGCCTACCCCAACCCGGGGCTGGACCAGCCATGGTGGTATTTTCTCAGTATAACTGTTACATTAGCGGCTAACTTGCCAGTGAGAAGAAACGCTGCAGTGCACACAGGCACTACACTAGCAGTAAAATGCCCAGCCGCGTGGCCTCCGCTTCTGTAACGTCATTCAGTGGGCATGGCAACTTGTTGTGTGAACTGTAAGCGTCTTGGCTGTTGTAGTTCATTCTAAGGCAAGTACCTGGTACATGCACAGTATACTAGTTTGGGACTATATCTCTGCTCTCGCTACAGGTAGAAATTTGGCTGAGAGCTCATTTTAATCAGGAGGAGAGCTACGTTTCTACAAACCAAACATCATTTTGGGGTGGAATTACCCTTTAAATATTAAAACAACTGCATGTACACTGTACCTGGTGCAGTGCATGTTACAAGTGCAGTGTGTTTCATTTTGTTGGTATGAATGTCAATGTCACATCACAGACATGTGATGAGCACCCAAATAGAATGCAGACTTTCCTGGCTTTGCTTTATATCATGGTTCTGTATGAAGCCTGCCATTGTGTTTTGTGAAATAGCAACTATAGGTTTATAACAAAGGTATACTGTTTTTCACAGAGAAACCATATATACGTGTTGTGGTGCCGGGAAGGGATTTGATGTGCTGCCCCTGGTGGTCGGCACTGGCTCTACGCGCCTGCAGGGTGACAGGTGAGGCTGATGAGAATCAGACCCATGTGTTAATTAAGTTGGCCCTACAAAAGAGCCTGGTTCCCCAGGCAAAGGGAACTCACTTTTGAGTGTCTTGGTTTTTGTTTTGATGCTGCTCTTGTTTGTTTACTTTTTGTGCGTTTGGCTTAATAAAAAGCTACTTTATTGAACACATTTTCTGTTTTCCTGTTTGTTCACCACGTGGTACAGTGACACTCCCCCATGCTGTACCACATTGGTGGAGAATGCGGGCATAGAGGCCCAGGTGAACAGGCAGTATTTATTTTTTTCCCTCTATTCTGGATATTTTTGTTAATTTTTTTCCATGCCTCGCAAGAGGCATCATCGCCGCCCCACCCAGGAGAGGCAAAGACCTCAGCAGGCAAGTCTTCCTCCCAGCCAGCCCCCAAAAGTGGCTAGGCCCTTGACCAGGGCTTTCACCTGGGAGAACCTGGAGGCCTGCCCTCCGGACTACCTCAGGGAGCTCCTCGACCTGGTCGCTGAAGCCTACACCAACCCGGGGCTGGACCTGGATGGGTGGGTCACGGAGGACCTGGGCCCCTGCCTCGGCCATGACTGGTGCACCCTGGACGACTCGGAGGAGGAAGAGTCCTGGGACGAGCTGGATGGGTCCCCATGGTGTGAGTGGTGCGGAAACCCTCGCCATCATGGGTACTGTGTCCTACCAGAGGCCGCAGCTCTGCGTACTGTGTCCAGCCAGAGGCCGCAGCTCTGCTACCCGGTCCATAGGCCGCAGCCCTGCTACCCGGTCCCGAGGTCCAGCCAGAGGCCGCAGCCCTGCTGCCCGGTCCCGAGGTCCAGCCAGAGGCCGCAGCCCTGCTACCCGGTCCAGAGGTCCAGCCAGAGGCCGCAGCCCTGCTACCCGGTCCAGAGGGTTCCGCACTGCCAGAGGCCACAACCCTGCTCCCCTCCTGGAAGGAGCCCTTGAAGCCGTCGGTCATTACAGTGACCCCTTCTGATGAGCCCTTGAGGCCGCCGGGCATCATAGGGAGCCCTCCAGAGGAGCTCCAGATGCCAGCTGCAACCAACCCTCCAGAGGATTCCTTGCTACTGGAGGCCGTCCGCCTGTTGCCCCAGCCGGAGTTCGTCACCCTGCCGCCCTGTCCCAAGGCGCCGCCGGAGGCCGTCGTCCGGCTGCCCTGTCCCGAGACACCGCCGGAGGCCACGGCTCTGTTGCCCTATCCAGGGGACCCGCCGGAAGCCACAGCTTCGCCGCCCTGTCCAGGGGACCCGCCGGAAGCCACAGCTCTGCTGCCCTCTCCAGGGGCGATGCTGGAAGCGGCTGCGCTACCGCCCCGCCTAGATAGCCTACCGCAGGCCACCTCACCTCCTTCCTCCCCACCACCTCCTGTCACAAGCCCTGCAGGCCTACAAAAGGGCCCCCCCTCCAGCGACCACAGGTCACCAGGCTGGCCTAACCTGGCCAACACACCCACCCAAGCCACCACGGCCTGGAACCAGGGGACCTCTGACGAGGGTGTTTGATCCTGGGGGTGGCCCTGGGCTCACTTTTGTTTTCCTGTCTGTTCACCACGTGGTACAGTGACACTCCCCAGCACTGTACCACAGTATATATAACTTGACCTGCAGTTTTGGAGCCACTGCTCTAAACTTTCTGAGGAACACATCTTCTGGCTGCCAATTGCATTCCTCAAATGATTTAGTGGTTGAACCTAAGCTTACCAATGCAGATTCTGATTGACAACATGTAAGTTGCATCATCACATTAACTGCTAATTCTGTTGTCTAATCAAGTAACTAAAATAATTTTCCTATAAAGTATGAGTAATGGGGTAACTGGGAAGTGGCAATGTGATTTTTAACCAGTCTGCTCCTTTTACCTTTTAGGATTTGTTCCTGTTTGCTCATATTCTCCTGGTTCTGGCTCAGATCTTCCATGGGAGAGCACCCATTTGTGAGAGAGGAACCCCACAACAAAACCTACACTGTAGAAACAGAGAGTGCCCCATTACCCTTTATTAATTTAAAATAACAAGACCGACTTTCTTGTTGATTTCTGCCTACAGAGAAGACAGAGTGGAAGACTGTCAAATGAAGGAGTGAATGAAACGTGGAAATTTTTCATCATTTCTGAGACAATAGAGCCAAGGGAAGGGGATTTGTTGTGGGGCAGATATTTTGGCTGGGGGAAAGGGAACAAGTTTGATATTAATTTTGAGGAGCTGGGATCAAATATATATCTGTGTGGTGTGTGTGTGCGCGTGCGTGCATGCGTGTGTCTCTGTGTTGGTTTGTGTGGTTTACAGGGGTTTACCTGAATATGTGCAAACACAATCTCTGGATTATGAGAACAGGGTCCTCATACACCATGAAAATGTTTCTTAGTGCGTGTGTGTATCTATCAGACCTAGGTCAAATATGTATCTGGAATACTATGACTCTTCAGATGTTGGTAACATTTGTTCTGAATATTGGTGAAAATGGATGTCGTCAAAAATTTAAATCTGCACAAACCTCGGAAATGCTTGCTACAGCGGTCTTGTTTTCCAAAGGGAATGTGATGGGGGACATCAGGGGCACAAAATCACAAACATAATTTTCAGGTCTGGTTAATGCTGTGCTGAAAGCATGCTGACAATCCTGCAGATGTCTGAAACAACTGAATACTTTTAGAACTAGTGATATCAGGCACAATGTAATATTGGGATGGCAGGTATGCCATCCGCCAAGTTACGGCTTGGCGGGGCATGCCCCATACCTATACAGCACCGAGAGTTTGGCACTTTTCAGGGTTTCCTACAGAAGTAACCACAATGACCACAGACTCTCAGCCCTTAAAAACATTAACTTCTGTATGTTCTGACCTCATGTAACCACAAAGCATTCAGATAGAACTTCACACATCCACACAATAAAGCCCCAAACTTGGGTTATTTTGCTGTTTTTCTCCTTCTGCTTCTTCTTTTTCTCATTCTTCTTCCCATTGTTCCTGCCTACCAAGAAACCCTCACTACCTGCCTGCCTCCATACCCTCAAAGAATAATTCCCCCATTGGATAACAACATCGCATACCTGCTCTCCCAAGCTTATTGCCCAATAAAAACGCTTCAAACTAATGTGGACACATCACAGAATCACAGACAAAACCGCTATATGGCTTTGTGTATTTTTGTGAAAATACTGATGTACAGTATACAACAGAAGTGAGTACACCCCTGTGCAATATCACTTAAATGTCAAATGATTCAAAATTGTATAACCTCTCAATAATTGCATTATTTCTAAGTTGACAAGTAGAGTTTTTCCTCTTATGAACAATCAAAAACAAATACTTTAGAAAGACAAAAGTGAATACACCTGTGATCACTGACACACAAGTTAGTTAAAATCATTTTTAATATTTGGTCGCATATCCTTTGCATGCCATGACTTCCTGATGTCTGTGACCCAACAACATCAAAAGACTCTTGATATCTTATTTTCGGGTACTCTTACAAGCGATACTATAACGTCTCTGCATTTGAATGGATCTCTATGTGAATAAGGGGGTGGGACTAGATTTAGCTGTAAACTACACTGGAATAGTATGGAACACATGGTTGGCTAAATGGCTCTAAGTCATCAAGGGTCTGACGTATCAAACAAACCTTAAACCATCACTCTGCTGCCAGAAATACAGTAGATATGGATGGATAACTTGAAGGGTTTTTCTCCTGACTTACTTTTCAATAGAGTTCAATAGGAAAATCTGTCAGGAGAAACATTAAATGGATCCCTTAGTACCCTGAACAAGCTGCTGTTTTGTAGGCACAGTTCGTAACATAATAAATGGACAGCCTTGTCGGTAAACTTCAACATGTTTGTCATCACATATTCATTTTGGAGCGAGCTATGTTGTGTCTACTACGAAAAAAATACTGTTTTGTCAGATGAGACAGTAGGGAATGTTGCAGCAGTTAGAATTCATTTACGACATTACAGGCCCATCGTCTCGGAGCTAGCAGCTAAACTGGGTTAAGTATCTGAAATAGATTGCTCCATGCCTGTATAGTGTATACCATTGTTTAATAAATAAAGAAATATATCAGTGTTATGTTGTGTGTCTGTTTGTTAGAGAGTCAGTTTTTGAAAGGATGTTTAACGTATAACTGATACCAGCTAGCTAGCTAATTAGCTACATAGCTAAACATTCAAATTTGCGCTATTTTTTCCACTCTTTTTTCACAAACATTCTACCAAAACATCAGTGTATAGATCACATCGATGTGCAGCGGTACCATTAAATTGTAATAATAGGTCGAGACAAGGACTTATTTTTAAATTTCCTTCCGATGATTTACAGTAAGTCCACGTTACATAGGCTAGCTAGGTAGCACCTGTAAAAACGGGTTCCCTTCCTAATGCAATTAAAGTGTGGCCATGTGTCTTTGATAATCACAGATATTTCAGTGTAACAGTGGTAATACGTAAGCAAGACACTCTTTATAGGTGCATGGAGTGGTAATATCATAAATGGTCGTTTTTCTGTCTTTTAAAATATTAACGGGTGCGTGCAGTACCAAATTGCCAAATGCCATTGATAACTGACGAAAAACTCTGAAGAGTCTCACTGACGTCAATGATTTGAAACAATTGGTTAGCAACGGTGCATGTGATCCAAGCTGGCCGTTACGCTTTTTCAATGCAAAAGACGCGGAGTCTCCCGAAAATCTCTGGTAATGATGTCACAGCAGTTGTTGTCTTGACCAGTGGAGTGTCCAGACCAATTTTAAAGGGGGGGCCCAAGCTTGGCACAGAATTGCACAGGGGGGGCATCTATGAATGACTAAATTTGACTTTTGCTTGGCTATCACAACAAATGTCATTTATTTCCAATACTGTCAAATGTTCATTTTGTTAAATTATCTTATAACAATCTCTTGACTGTTAAAATTACATTGCAGACTACTAATAAAACCAATTACAATATGAATATCACACACTGATTGATGGATAGAGGATAGAGAGACACTACATACAGAGTGATAGGTGACATATAGAGAGTATATAGAGGACAGAGGTTAGAGAGTGGATAGAGGTCAGGATAAACAGAAGTTAGACAGAGAGTAAATATGCTAAAGGGGATTGATAGAGGAAATATAGGAGAGAGAAAAAATATAGGATTCAGAGGGAAAAGGAAGCAGAGATACAGAGGGAGAGGAAGGGACAAATACAGGGAGAGGGAGGGAGAAAGATAGGGGAGATGGAGGGAGAAATAGAGGGAGGAGGGAGATAGAGGGAGGGAAAAATATAGCGACGGACAGACTGATCATATTGCAATCACACTAAATAAAATATGTATATTGCAGGACCCCCTCCACAATCTCCCTACGGCGCTCAAATAATTGTCAAACTTCAGTTGCAGTCATTAAGCAGGTGCACTAAACCTGTATGTCGTGTCATTTAGCAGGTGCAGTCATTTAGCAGAGCAGTCAATGCAGTCTAGTTACAGGAGGTGGGTTTCTTTGCTAGTAGGCATTGCACTGCTACAAAGGATCAATAATTTGTGTTGGTTTTGCTATATGCAAATGTAGGTTGGCATCCTTAAAGTGCATGCTTGTTTACCATTTCAATTACAGAGCTATACTTGTACAGATATGACTGTGGCAGTCCCTATGTTGGTTAACTAACCTTTTGAAACAATAAGAGAAAATACCATGTAGCTCATTCAAGTATGACAAAATAGTCTTTATGGATTGTGTAAAACTAAGAATTTAGCCCATTTTCAGATGGTGGTAGCCTACACTTCCTGTTTAAAAACATTTCTTCAAAAAGCAGCGAAGTTGAAGTCAGATTTTATAGATTATAACATTGAGGGTATGAGTACTGATTACATTTTAAAAGAGACACCCAAAATCAAACACAATGGATTACCTACAAAAGTCAACATCAATAATCACCAGTGACGAGAATGAAAAATGAATTACTCTCAATTTAATGAAACTTCAGCCTAGGCTGCATTTCAAAGCAATTTGAATCTGTAACATTCAGACTTAATGTTAAATTTAACGTTTAAATTAAAAAAAATGCAGCCAGATTAAACGTTGTCTTTGGATATCGATTAGGTTAATGGTATAGTCACAATATAGTAATATAATGATTAGGTTCATGTAAAATTTACTTACATTTGATATGATTGGTAAACCGTGGGTAAAATAACGTTTGCTTAGCTAGTTACCTTTTACCTCAGGATCAGGTAACCTAACCTAACGCAGATCACAGATTTATTGAATTTGGCGAACATCCTTGACCGAAAACGTGACATATCGATAAACAGTTTGGTGTAATCTGACCCAGTGCGCGAAATGCCACAAAATGCCGTTGAAAAGGCCTCCAAGACACGTTTCCAACACAATTTAGCCATCCATGGACGACTGTTGTTCACTGGGGATGAAAAAGAAAATGGAAAATTATAGAGGCCTAATTATGCATATTTATAAGAATCTGGTTCATATAGGTTAATACTTACTGAACAATAACGTTCGTGCCTTCTCACACTGAGAGTGAACGTCCGACAAAGAGAGGGGCTGTGTTTCTCCTGCAGTAGCAGTCTCAGTTGAGATACAAAATATTATTGCGATTGTAACACGACTCGTGAGACCCACATAATGGCACTGTTACTGTTCAGTGTTCAACTGCAGAGTGCAGACAGACTCTGGTGAGTGAGCTGGCTGTCGGTCTTTGTGATGTATGTGATGCGACTTGGGGTACAGGAAAAAAATAAGTGGTTAGCCTAACATTATTTACAGCCAGGCCTACGCTTTGAGGTAAATTAATATTAAATCATTAATGTGTGGTTTTATCTAGCGATCTAGCAAAATTTCCATCCACTAAATCTATAAATTAATGATATCAAATAGTAGCATATGTAACTAGTTTTCCATGGTGGCCAATCAAATTTCTGGACACGGCCCTGGTCTCGACTGCTCTTGAAAAAAATTCAGAGTCCTCTTCGTGACAAGACCAAGTCAAAATGCAGTCGATTCCGAGACAAGACCGAGACCTTCAAAATATGGTCTCGAGACCAAGACCAGTCTCGAGTACTACAACTCTACATGTCTGACTCACTGTGGAAAACGAACCTCCAACGCTCGCCTCGGCCAACATTTCTTTATTATGACTTCATTAATTTCTTCACTTCAGCTCTGTTCAGTTTATCCTTTTCACACATAACACATGTATTCTGTATGCATGTCTCTCTCAATGTCATTATCTTCATGCATTATTCCTCATTAGTTAGCTATAATAAAATAAGTGATATCTGATCAAAAACATCTCAGATGTAAAAAAGCCAAGTTACTCACGCATAGCATACAAACTTTAGGAAAGTTTGGATAGCATTGCTTTGGAATAGAGCTATTTTATTTAGTGTGAGCTATGATAGGCAATATTGTTAGTTGTAACTTGGCCACATTTTGATATCAATACTTTTAAAGGCAGGCCTAGTTTTTGCAAGTTGGAATTAAGGACTTATAGACAGCGCTCTGTAGGCTATGTGTGAGTAACTTGGCTTTTTAAAAAATTTTTTTTTTTACGTTGGAGACGTTTGTAATTTCAATATACCCAGCTACTCAGAATCATGGTCTGACATGTTTGCTACAGGTTTCCTCAGAGAGGAACCATTAATCATTCTAATATCATATACAAAACATATATGTAAAATACAATGAGGGTCATTGCTACACTACAATCGTTCTTCTTTCCTACTTCCTCCTTTTTGGCATGACTCCCATAATTTGGGTAGAGCCGGATAGGGCTTCATCGGGTTTTCAAGTGGGTACCCCCCTTCACTGCCTCCTGAGGGCTCGACGGCAGAACCAGCGCCCTGGAACCACCCCCTTGGCTCCCTACTCAGCTCAGCCCCTCCTCACTACAAATCTGCTCGGCTCTTCCGCTGCTAGTTCCTCTACAGCCAGGTCCAATATGACGCCACTTCTGCTTGCTTGCTGATATCATCCACCAGCTTCTTTCTTGCCACTCCTTCAATGCTGAGAAGCCTCAGGGTTCTCCAGAGTGATTGCCCCACAAAACCCCTGCAGCCAACCTCAACTGACAGATTCCAAGCGCTCCATACCTTCTGCTGGCTCTGAAGGATGAGGGCCTGGTTTTTCTTGAGCTTTCACTCATATGCCTCTTCAATCCTCTCTTCTAAGGGCACTGCAAACTCAATGAGGACCACATGTTTTATGCCACTCGACCAGAGGAAAATGTTTGGTCTGAGGCTTGTGTTGGTAATTTTCTCTGAAAATCTGAGGTCCGCCTCCATCTTCTTCGCCACCTTCACGGCACTCTCCCCTGTTCTGCCTGCATCTCCCAGTTGTCTGCTGTGGCAAGGATCCCTTTGTTCTTCGCCACCTTCATGAAAGAAGGCAAAATAGCATGTGTGCAGTCATGTGCACTGGTCTGAGGCTTGTGTTGGTAGTTTCCTCCGGAAATATGAGGTGCCTCTTCAGATCCGCCTCCATCTTCTTCACCACCTTCACGGCACTCTCCCCTGTTCTGAGGAAGTTGATGAAGCAGGGACCCTGGCTAAGCTATTTTGCCTTCTTTAATGCTTGTACTGCAACCCGCTGTGTTAGGATTTGGTCATAATTTGGTCTGAATTTTTAATCAGTCAGGCCTACTTGGCAGGAAGAGAGTATGTGCCCTAAGCTAGCTGGTCTTCCACATAGAACAGTTAGGACTCTCTGCCAACCCCCAAGTGTGGATGTTTGTTAGTGTAGGCAGAAAATCGTACACTGAGAAACTTGATCCGCTGCCCCTCCCATGCTCCAGATGTCTAGCAAGGACAGCACCCTCTCCTGTGCACTCTCCCACAGTTGCCCTTTTTTATGGCCATGGCTCTGACCAGCCAGCTTTCTTCATCCATCTCTTGAAGTTCCCTTTGCACCATGTCTTGGCATTCTTTTGGATCTGCATTCTTCCAACTTGGCCTCGTTAAACATCCCAAGCCCAACCTACCTTAGTTCACCGACGAAATAATGTCTGCATGTTGCAGCCATTCATCTGCCTACCTGAGTGCTTTGTTGGCTGAACACTTGCAACCTGTTTTGACTTCAATCTCAGCCTGGAATGCATTCCTTGCTGCCCCTCAACATCATGGCCTGGTGTGCTTTTGTTGCCTTGTATTCTTCCACCACAGATGTCATTGTCAAATGAAGCTTGCTGCCTGTGCTGAACAGACAAATGGAGCAGAAGCTTCTTGTGACCCCCATCCATCTCCTGAGGAAGCTGTTCATTTTAAAGCCTCCACTGTTGAAGGAGGTACTTCATAGACATGGAATAGCCAGAGGAGTCTTGGAAGAACCCCATGTTAGTAGCACCAGGCTTTAACCTTCAGGTAGGCTGCTTTTCTCCAGAGATGGCATCCACGTTTAATTGCATGAGCATGTTTTTCACACTCTCTTAGTCATTGAGCTCGGCTCTGGACCACTTCCTCAGGCTCTTGACAGGCTTGTCTCTGATGGTGGGGATGGTCTCCTCTCTGATATTAAACTGGAACCTATCCTAGACATGTCCCTTCCTCAATTCCAGGCTTCTGGACTTTGTGGGCTTGAATTCCATTCAGGCCCAGTTGGTGAGCTCTCCACCAGATCTTCCCAAATCCATCTGACTTTGGGCACTGATTGACTGATTTCAATCATGTATGCCATACTGTTCCAGCATAATTTACAGCTAAATCTAGTCCCACCCCCCAATTCCCATAGAGATCCATTCAAATGCAGAGACGTTATAGGATCGCTTGTAAGAGTACCAGAAATGTTGATGTTCTTAGGTCACATACATCAGGAGGTCATGGCATGCAAAGCCAAAGTATATGCGACCAAATATAAAAAATGTAAAGGCCACAGTCAACTTAGTGTATGTAAACTTCTGACCCACTGGAATTGTCATATAGTGAATTAAAAGTGAAATAATCTGTCTGTAAACAATTGTTGGAAAAATTACTTGTGTCATGCACAAAGTAGATGTCCTAACTGACTTACCAACACTATAGTTTGCTAACATGAAATCTGTGGAGTGGTTAAAAATGAGTTTTAATGACTTCAACCAAAGTGTATGTAAACTTCCGACTTCAACTGTATAACATAAAAAGTAAGTAAGTGTTGTTTAACCCCTTGGCACAGATGGCAAATTTCACCTATTTAGGGGTGCTCTGTTTAAGGCTTTATAACTCCAGGTGTGAGCTTCACATAAACTTGGTAAATGGATTAAATAAAACAAGACAGGTGTACCATTTACAATACAAACTTAGATTTGTTTATTTTCATAATTTAAGTCAAACTAAAGTGCCACAAATGCAAATAAACTTTAACAAAAATTGTTTTTCTTTAGTTTGCAATGAAATACTGAGAGCTACATAAGTGAACTCGGTAATATATATACATTTCCTGGATCATAAACTCCATGTCCACAAGTTTTGCAAAATCTGGGGATGATATGCAGAACTACTAAGGGTCTATGGTGCAAAATATAGGCAGTGTACCCTGTTGTCCATTAGTGTCTCTAAATCTATCCAAATGGCTAAATTGTGCACTGCTCTAAATAAAAAGAATTATGCTATATTTAACTACAAATCAACAGTTTTGGCTCATAAAATTCACTTCTGCATAATTTTCAAGAGGGAATTACTATATTTTCATCAGTATAGGGGGGTAGATATCTATGGGTCCAAAACCGCTATGCAAAACATGTCATAAAATGAATAAAATTTGTTTTGTCCATTATAAAGCATATACATTTGCTCCTTGTGATGGCTTAAGATAAAAACAGTGATATCACAGTGTTACATACACCTAAATATGTTGCCTCTTAAAACATCACTTTTCCCTGTACTCTACAGTATGTATACTTTTGTCCTGGGATTGCATTTTTCTGTAGTTTTTTAAATGTTTTAATGTTCCTAGTTATAATGACTCCAATGAAAATTTTACCTTTATCTACCACATATCAGCGCACAGTAAATTGGAATGAGCATTTGTCATGCGTGTGAGTGTGATTTCTTAATATGAATGTACATCATTAAATTACATTAATAGTTAATCAAGATGACACTAGTGTGTTATTCATGCACACGATGTAAATCATCACATGAATAATTGCCCAAATAAGTAATCATCACATAAATGAATAGGGACGATTTTCATTAGAGTTCATGGAAACTCTCCATGGGAGGTACAATATGGGTGTTTGTCTGCCTATGTGTTTATGCACATGTCCGAGTGTGTGCATGTGTGTGCTTGTGTATGTGTGTGTGTACACTTCCATACATATGTGCTTATTCATGTGGGACATTCTTAACCATTACTAGCCTGTTAGCTAAATAAGTTATGATAGCACTGCAAGCATCATAAATCCAATGTTTTTGCGATATGAATTTAATCTAATTTAACGTGGCATTATTATCTCGCAAGCTAGCTATATTTCCTACCTAACTAGCTAACGTTAGCCGGATATTTAAATCACAACTACTAGGTATGTAGCTAGCTAGGTAGTTAGTTCTGCCATATTTCGCTTAATCACTTCACAAGGTTTATAATTGTGTCCACTATTAGCTATCTAGTGTTATTCACAACGGCTAGCTGGCTAGCTAGGTAACCATGTAGCTAGGTAGCCCTGTTAACTACATTTATAGTTCACAGACTACTAATGTACCAGCAACTACACATACGCCTCATTTTCTATTACAGAATAATTTAGTTGATATGAATAGAATTTTTTTGAAAAGAAAGAAACTGGTTGGTCAATTTGACTGCAGTAACACTGCTCCTGTTCCCACATGGCTGGCATCGACTTGGAGCTTAAAAGGCTGATCCAAACAGGGTGCAGCCATTACAGGGGCAGAACTGAGGAGGGTCTTAACCTCCTCAAAGGCCTGCTGACAGCGTGGAGACCAGATGTATTCGGCCCTGGCCTTCAATAAATCAGTCAGTGGCGCTACCACAGAAGAAAAATTACTACAAAAAGCACGATAGTAGCCCACCATACCCAAGAAACGCATCAACTCTTTTTTAGTTGTTGGAGGATACTGGTCGATTGCTAACACTTTAGCACGCAAAGGTCGTACTTGACCCTGCCCAACTACCTTACCGAGGTAACCTACCTTACCGCACTTCGCTAGATTGACAGTGAGACATGCCTCAGATAGGTGGTCGAACAGGGTGCACACATAATATAAATGTTGGTCCCAAGTAATTAATTCACATGGCTTCTCATACCATAGCTATGCTGATGATACTCAACTCTTCCTCCCTTTCCCTCCCTCTACCCCACAGGTTAAGGAGAGGATATCTGCTTGTCTGACTGACATCTCTGAGTGGATGGCTACCCATCACCTGAAGCTGAACCTTGACAAGACAGAGCTCCTCTTCATGCCGTACAAGACCTCCCCACTACATAACCTCTCCATCAGCGTTGACGGGACCGTGGTGGCTGCCTCCCGCTCTGCAAGGAACCTGGGGGTGGTCCTGGAAGACTGGCTGGACTTCAAAGAGCACATCATGGCGACGGCACGGTCCTGCAGGTTCCTCCTGTACAACATCAGGAGGATTCGACCGTACCTGACCACCTACTCCACCCAGCTTCTTGTCCAGACCATGGTCACCTCACGCCTGGACTACTGCAACTCCCTGCTCGCAAGCCTACCAGCCTGCACCATTCTGCCTAATTAAACAAATCAAATTAGCACGTTGAAACGCAAACAAATGCTCCAATACTGCATCCAAAATACACAGAGATTCTGAATTTTTCAACCGGCCTCACAAAACACAATCAGGTACATCAATATCTTCTTAGTTACACGCTGCCACCGTGAGAAGAATAGGGGAAACTGCGGGGCCATCAGCAGCTGCCAAAAGTACCGGCTTAGTGTCTGTAAAAGCATGTGGATGCGAGATAACTGGAGCAGAATCAGACGAACGAACATAATATAGCTTTAATAAATTAATATGACAAAGCTGAGTAAACTTCCTCCAATTAGGAGTGGCAATCAGGTAGTTTTGTTCAGAAACCTGACGTTCTACCGTAAAAGGACCAGTAAATTTAGCTTGAAATAGGGCAAAAAGACTAAACAGGTGTGTCTCATAATTAGTCGGCTCTCCAACTCCACCCACCAGCCTACTAATGGCCGGCGGAGCAAGAGAGCCGTAACAGTGTCCAGTGCAGAGATATTTCCATTGCCCGATCGCTGGAAATTTTCTGTGAACTGTGGCAGTTATTTCCATCACCTTTCTTAATCTCTTTCTCTGTGGTGCTATAGTTGGTCTCTACACATGCAAATGAAGCCATTCTTCCCTGAGACTCTCTCTACACTGTCTCAGCCTGGGGTGTGTTTCAGCCAGATTCTAACAGGATGTGATGAGGAATCCTCCAGATGCTTGGAACTGTGAGATTTCGCTGGAGGCTGAAATGGAGAGCTCAACAGTCTCACCTTCACACTGCCAGAGCATAACTCTCCACTCGCCTGTTTCGGCCCCTCTGAGCCCCCACCATGCTCAGATGCTCAGCAAAGCTCCTCTTGTTTTCACAGCGTTCAGGTTCAAACAGATTGTGTGTTCCCCACAATCTTATGCTCCACCACAAGCCTCACCATCTCCGCATTCCTTATTCAGTGGGAGGTGTTGTTTGACGAAAGAGAAACGCTCATTTTGTACGTCCTACCACCAACTCCCCCCCCCCCCCACATAAAAACACAAACACAAGCAGGGATAAACAAAAATGCAATATACCAAAAGTTAATGGTGGGCAGTTGACAAGTTCATGTATCAATGCATTAATCAAAGTGTTAATTAATTTATTACATTTATCCAATAATTTCTCCTTCCATCAATCCATTCTTTCATTCAGTAAAAGCGATTGAACACTGAATGATTATGGATATTGATTTCTGTGAGGAAATTCCAGGAAGAGCAGCTGGCGCCTGTGTTCTGGGAAGCCAAGGCTGCAGCCGGTGGCTAAGCAAGCTTCTGCAGTAATGGAAAGCAATGCACAGCATGCTGTCCACATGCAGAGCCCAAGCACTTTATCTGGGTCATGTCTACTGCCGGCATGCTGCGAAACATTATAAAATGCATTATAAAAGCTGGCACATGCGTGTGGTCCACGTCGGCTCTGCGGCTTCCTGCTGCCTTTTCCACAGCTGAGTGGTTTACGCACTGCAGGGCTGGTGTGGACATTGCCTTCAACAGCTACATGGACTGATTTCAGAGAGCCTTTTTGTCTCATATTTTGTCTCTTTTAACAGTTCACCAGAAAAACCCTTGTAATGTAATGTAATTTTTAGGAGCTGATACATATAACCAGCTGCAAAAAAATTACACATACAGTATACATGTATTACATTACATTGAAATCACTTTGCAGACATTATCCAGAGCATTGTACAGTAGTGGAGTGCATCAGCGTAACTGCTAGGAATACAAAAATGTGGTATCCCTAAGAGAATATACAGTTGAAGGTGGAAGTTTACATAGACTTAGGTTGAAGTCATTAAAACTAATTTTTAACCACTCCACAGGTTTCAAGTTAGCAAACTATAGTGTTGGCAAGTCAGTTAGGACATCTACTTTGTGCATGACACAAGTAATTTTTCCAACAATTGTTTACAGACAGATTATTTCACTTTTAATTCACTGTATCACAATTCCAGTGGGTCAGAAGTTTACATACACTAAGTTGACTGTGCCTTCAAAGTTTTTATATTTGGTCACATATCCTTTGCATGCCATGACTTCCTGATGTTTGTGACCCAACAACATCAAAAGACTCTTGATATTTTATTTTCTGGTACTCTTACAAGCGATCCTATAATGTCTCTGCATTTGAATGGATCTCTATGGGAATTGGGGGGTGGGACTAGATTTAGCTGTAAATTACACTGGAACAGTATGGAACACATGATTGGCTAAATGGCTGTAAGTCATCAAGGGTCTGACATATCAAGCCTTAAATCATCACTGTGCTGCCAGAAATACAGTAGATATGGATGGATAACTTGAAGGGTTTCTTCTCCTGAATTATTTTTCCATAGAGTTCAATAGGAACATTTGTCAGGAGAAACAACCCTTAAAGTGATCCATCCATATCTACTGCATATCTGGCAGCAGAGTGATGGTTTGAGGCTTGTTTGATACCTCAGACCCTTGATGACTTACAGCCATTTTACCAGTCATGTATTCCATACTGTTCCAACATAATTTACACCTAAATCTAGTCCCCCCCCCCCCCCAATTCCCATAGAGATCCATTCAAATGCAGAGGTTATAGTATCACTTGTAAGAGTACCAGAAAATAAAGATATCAAGAGTCTTTTGATGTTGTTGGGTCACAGACATCAGGATGTCATGGCATGCAAAGGATATGTGACCAAATATAAAAAATTTAAAGGCACAGTCAACTTAAGCTGATGATACACGGGCAATATTTTCAGGCAATATTGCCGGCAATATTGCCAGGCAATGATTGCTGGAAATTTTCCTATTGACACATCAATATCTGAACAAGTTTGATCGAGGCAAGCAATATTTTGGAAAACACTGAAAAAAGTGATTGATATGTTCTCCCCTTGATCGCTTGGAATCATTTAGCCGGGGCCGGTTCTAGGCATGGGCACTGGGGGGCAATGAACCCCCCCCAAATGCTCCACCTGCCCCCCCCCCCCCCCCCCCCCAAGTCCAGAAAAAAATGTAATCCGATAGTATGATGTCGGACATTGACGCCCGTAGCGCCATCAATATTAGAGCTACAGATGAATCATATAGGCCCTAGCCTAGTAAGCCTACTATAAAACTAGAGACACAGGGTAACAGTGAGTTATAGATTTCTGCGGGATAAACACAGCCAAAGTTATTGCAATGTGCAGGTGACTGTTCGAAAATAGGATATTATCGGAGTTTCAACTGCAGCATGCAAGGGTTATTTCTCCACGTTATCTCGCGTCTTAACCCCCTTCCACCGTAGCCTACCATGTTGCAAGGGCGAAAGAAAAACCTGGTTATTCTTGCTCACGAGAAAGCCATTGCATCGGCTCTTGATATGGATGAAAGTAGGCCTTTTGCGGAATTTCCTTATTCCATTTCGTGAAATAGCCTACCTCCTTGAAGTCCAGATGTGGCTCATGTTGCAGTAGGCTATAGTACGTCATGGGGTATAGCCAAGTAGCGATCTAGAGCGAGTAGATTCTTTAATTTTTTTATTAAAAGCACAAACGTAACAAAGCACAAATCGTGCGTAAATTCAAAATGCTGCTAAATGTAGCTTCTGAATATTAATTAGAAAATGAATTTATTTTTATTTTCTGTTAAATTCACAAGATTAAATTTAGCCTTTGGGATGCACAATGCATACATAATAAATTATGATGGCCAAATCTATTAGGTAGACAATTAACCTATTTAATTACACCCATACTGTAAAATGAATGCTCCCAGTACTATTTCTAAATTGATATGACATGTTTGTAATATGATTGACATGTTATATGGCATTAAATATGCTATTTAAAACACCATTTAACCAATGAACAAAATTTGCGTAAAGCGGCTTACAGGTCTGTAGCCAGCGTTGCAATGGTGTGCTCAATGGCATAATCCAGCTAATGCCAGTTCCCCTACAGGATGCAAAGCCAGGTGGAGGTAAAGTGGGTTTTTTATGAAAGTGACAACCTGCCCAATGCCATCGGTACCATAGGCTGCACACACGCGCATCAAGGTTCCATCCGATGATAGTATATATGAATAGAAACGGCTATCACTCCATCAGTGTGTAGCTCATATGCAATACGAAATGCATGTTTGTCACGGTTTTTCTGGTCGCTGCCCCATTTCCGCTTAGGGTGTTTTTTCCTTTCCCCGGCTATCAATTTGCTCACCTGTCTCAGGTGTTCTTCCGGCTATAAAAACGCCTCGCTTCCCTTTTCCGGTGCTTTGGTGTTATATCGCCACGTACACAAAGCCAGGTATCGGTACAGGAAAAGCGACCACTTAATTTTGCTTTAATTTTACGTGGGACTTGCTTTAGTTGCATTAGAGCTCCTTAGTAGGTTTTTGTTTTCTTTTTGCACTGTTCCTCGTTCTGGTTCCTTGCTCTTCTCTCTGAGACAGTTACTTTTCTTTTTCTTTTCTTTACTTCTCTGTTTTTGTGCCCTCTTTTATTGAGAGCGAGAAGTAACTCTCTCCTTGTCTTTTTATCTTTTCACCTCCTTATTTTGGCAGTTATTGTTTTACGTGCCGGAGGTGTCTTTCTCTGTTTCTGTCTCCCCCTCTCTCTATTGGTGAGCTTGGGGGATATTTTCTACCTATACTCGTGTCTTCGAGTCTCGCCCACTTCTCCTGGGTTGATTTTCGTTTGGTTATACGCCAGGAGTTTTTATTCCCTTTCTTAATTTTTTTAAGTGGAAGACTTTTTCTGATCCCCCTTTCTGTTACATCTGGTTCTCCGAAACCGGGCCCCTCACAGTGTTGCTCAACGTCGTGGCCTGGTGGCCTGGTGGGACCCACGACAGCTTCATTCTGCGGGGCAGTTCAGTTGGCACTCGTTTGGAGAACGGTGCTGTGAGAGACTGCTGGCTTATTGGTAAGAATATATTTCAGTCAGGACCACTGTCTCATTAAAGTTAAAGCTTTATTAACATTACTAAAGCAACACAGTTAGGTTTGGCGGTATGGATCTGTTCAGAAAGCCCTCCCGCCAATCCAGGCAAGCATGTGTAGTAGGAACACTTGTTTCAATATCAATGCAGTGTTCCCTTTTAGCTCTTGACACCTCCCACAGCATTAGATTGACTCCTCCCTGTTCCAGCCCTCCAATTAGCTCGTTAGGGTATTTAAGGCAGCTGTGGTAGCATGGCTGCTTTTTCCTTTCTCTGCCTGTTTGTTGCCATATGGGCCCTTTGTGACTGAGGTAGGCGATGCAGTCATGCAATTACTTTAAGGTTATTTTTATGTACCCAATGACTGAGTTTTATTTTGCTTGCAATAGTTTCCTGTCTACCTGGTTGTACTGATGTCTGCTTGCTGAGATTTGTGACTTAAGGTATGTTTTCTAATTGTTTGTGTATCAAGCACATGTTGAAGTGGTACTGCAACTGAGCAATCTTATCTGTTGTAGTCCCTGTCTGCCTGTGGGTGCCGTGGATTCTTAGCACCCTGAGTCTGCTGAGCCAATGCATATTTTGCCAAGGTACAGGTCACTATTAGGGGTAAGTAGGGTATGATAAATACCTGAGGTAATTGTAAGACTTGTTACTAATGTGTCTCTCTTATTGTAGGTCTCTATCAGCTGCTGTTTTGCCTTTATAGATTTTATATTTACTGTGTACATGTGTTGACTGGTTTTATCTTGGTTGTTGTCTGGTACTTTTAGTGTGAGCCAACTGGTTTACTCAATTACCTTTTTTCATATGCTACTTCAGTGATATTTCTTTTATTCCCCTGTAGTGGAGCAGAGTGCTGGCTGGTTGGGGAGGCTAGACACTGTGGTGCGGTTCCCTTCACAAGTGTGTAGTGGTAAAAGAGCACTGGGACACTGTTTTTCACCTGTTTGCTGTGATTGCCATTTTGCAGTGCATACACGGGTGGTAGGTAAGTGGTTGCACCCCTGGACACGCCCTCCATTAGTCCGCCTCTCCATTGCTGGCCTCAGCCCACTTTCCCCTTTATTTAGTTTCTTAAGTTTTCCCTTTTATAAGTACTGGAAGTGTTTATGGAAGGGAATTGTATTTGTTAAATTGACAACTTGTAATAAATGTTTTTGTTACTTCCCTTTACATAGGTTTGATTTGTTTTCTATTCTTTAACCCATTCTCTCCACAGGCCCTTCCAGTGATTAATTATTCAATAAATTTGCATTTCCTTTGGAACCACGTCTCTGTCTTCCTTCAGTTGGCGAACTTGTGTAGCCTGGGTATCAAGGTATTAGTCCAGGTTCCTTAATACTTCCTGGGGTGAAATTCCCTAGGTGGTGCTGTCGGGTTAGTTGGATTCTGATTGCTTATACCTACACCTCGCCACACATGCATGGATAAGGCAGGGAGGGCAGCCGCAAAACCCTCCATAGGGGTACACACAGCAGATCCAGCAGCAATGTGAATGGTTTTTATAGATTCCATTCCATTTTAGTTTAGTACATGCATGTATACATATACATATATGTATAGTGACTTTAAAGTGCTATTATATGAAGCTTAGAGAACTGGGCCTGATCCCCCGTAGAGCATGCCTAGGGCTACAGTGGCAAGGAAAAACTCCCTGCTGTTAGCAGGAAGAAACCTCGGGCAGAACCTAACTCTGAAGGGGGAGCCCATCCGCCGCTGACCGGCACCAGTTACTGGAGCGCTGATCACAGAATACATGTAAAAGACTAATGGACAGAAATGAAATAATTGAGCCGGTGATGAGACGATTTGAAGGCCCACAGCTGGTACCATCAGGCAGGGGACAGGCGTGGAGCTGGAGCTGAAGCAGCTGCCTCAAAAGGAGGAGGGTGCTCAGTCAATCTATAGCTACCGCTCCGGGCAGTTGCCCGAAGTGGGACAAGAGGGGAAACAATATATAGTCAGTAGGTAGCATGACTGTTGGTGAGCCGAGCAGGAGTGATAGACGCAAAAGAGGGACACTTGAGGATGGAGCAGGAGTGGAGGAGGGGTTTATTATCCATGGCGTGTAGCAGAACATGCAGGAGAAGCGCCTTGTTAGCAGAGGGCGTTAAATAGACAGCCCTGTGATGTGAATGGACTGTGATAGGTGAATCATCACTACAGCTGATTCGACCGGAGCTTAACTCACGTGACCTGCCTGAAACAATCATACGCCAAGCGCTGCTAGTACATGGTCTCAGGATGACGTGATGACTAATGACCTTTTACTTCAGGATGAAGCCATTCTGTCCATCAGCTCAAGGCCAGGAATTACAAATCATGTTTCTATACAGCTGAGCTCATTGCTTCGTGGATTGAAATAATTGTCGACACCTGTATGAACGACCTTTCACTTCAGGATGAAGCCATTCTGTCCATCAGCTCAAGGCCATTCTAGCATGTGAATTAATATTTGGTATGTGAACTAACAAGCATGTTGGCATTTCCCCCCCAAGGCCGAGGTTGACCAATGAGCTGGAATTACAATTTCGGTGGAAATATACTACTCCCGTGTCAGTGTAAATGAATCCTCACATGTTGCCAGGAATTACGAACATTAGCCATATGCCAAAACAGAAACAGCCATGTTTCTATACAGCTGAGCTCATTGCTAGGGATTTAAATAACTCAATGCCTGTGCAAACGTGATGTTCGTAAGCAGCAGATGACCAACGGCGCAAAACTTAGTGTGGACACCGGGGCGACTTGGTGCGGTCGTTGTGGCGCCGATGTAGAAGGAGTGGGCGGCAGGGCCGGATCTAGGCATAGGCAAACTAGGCAGCTGCCTAGGGTCTAATTGCCACAGGGGGGCCCAGACAGATGGGTAAAAACATCAACTTTGGGCCTACATTAAAAATATCCATCCATCATCTAACCCGCTTATTCCTGGTCAGGGTCACAGGGGGTGCTGGAGCCTATCCAAGCATGCATTGGGCAAGAGGCAGGAATACACCCTGGACAGGCCGCCAATCCATCGCAGGGCACACACACCATTCACTCACACATTCATACCTATGGGCAATTTTAGAGTCTCCAATTAGCCTAACCTGCATGTCTTTGGACTGCCGGAGGAAACCCACGCGGACACGGGGAGAACATGCAAACTCCACACAGAAAGGTCCTCGGCCGGGATTCAAACTCAGTACCTTCTTGCTGTGAGGCGACAGTGTTAACCACTGCACCACCGTGCTGCCACATTAAAAATATTTAACATCAAATATTTTAAAATAATTTAGGATAAAAAAAAATCGAAAATCCAATCTAAAACTTTATTTCAATGTAGTATTTGTATCATTACACAATGTAGCTAAGCACCTTGCCATGCGTGCAAAAAAGACTTTCCGGTTCACTCAGAGCAGATCATGCTCATATGTTAGCAGTAGCCTTTCAGCAATACTTTCGGGTGCAGCAAAACACAAAAAGAAGAAAAATGAAGAGGAAGAAAGAAAACGACAGAGAGTGGCTTTGCAAAAGTTCCTCTCGGGCCCTTGCCCAGCATCAGAATCCACAGACAGCTGGCCTCAATCACCGGCTGCACGACCCTCCACATCCGAAGACTCGGCACCTGAGGCAGGTGAGTCTGCAGTCTCTGATGGTGACGTTAGCAGCAGAGCAGCAGCTGGTTGCAACTCCCAGGACAATTCCTCTACAACGACACAAAAGCACCATGAGCAACAATGGACAACAGAGGAAGAAAACATAGCAAAAAAAGCTAGTTTCATTACAGAGAAGCAGGACCTTGTTCGATGTCAGAGGACAAGACATTCACAGAAACGGAACAAGCCAGAGAATGTGAGCCAAACATTTTTTTCACAGGACAGCTCAACCCAGACAGGGTGATAGCAAGCTATTCATGATTTGTCTACTCCAAGTTGGGAATGAGTCTTTACCCCAAGTGAAGGAGTTCAAGTATCTCGGGGTCTTGTTCTCGAGTGAGGGGACGATGGAGCGTGAGATGAGCCGGAGAATCGGAGCAGCAGGAGCGGTATTGCGCTCGCTTTACCGCACCGTTGTGATGAAGAGAGAGCTGAGCCAGAAGGCAAAGATCTCGATCTACCGGTCAATCTTCGTTCCTACTCTCACCTATGGTCATGAAGGGTGGGTCATGACCGAAAGAACGAGATCGCGGATACAAGCGGCCGAAATGGGTTTTCTCCGGAGTGTGGCTGGCATCTCCCTTAGGGATAAGGTGAGAAGCTCAGTCATCCGTGAGGGACTCGGAGTAGAGCCGCTGCTCCTTTGCGTAGAAAGGAGCCAGTTGAGGTGGTTCGGGCATCTTGTAAGGATGCCACCTGGTCGCCTCCCTAGGGAGGTGTTCCAGGCACGTCCAGCTGGGAGGAGGCCACGGGGCAGACCAAGGACCAGGTGGAGGGACTATATCTCCACGCTGGCCTGGGAACGCCTTGGGATCCCCCAGTCAGAGTTGGTCAATGTGGCCAGGGAAAGGGAAGTTTGGGGCCCCCTGCTGGAACTGCTACCTCCGCGACCCGACTTCGGATAAGCGGTTGAAGATGGATGGATGGATGGATGGAAGTATTTTTCTATCATTGTTGAATCAACACCTGACGCCACACATGTTGATCAGCTCACCTTAATAATTTGCATTGTCCAGCAGAAGAGTGGCGAGCCTGTCGAAAGGTTTTTAGAATTAATACCACTGCATGGTCAAAGTGCAGAACACATGGCCAAAAGCTACGATAATGCCAGTAATATGGCAGGTAAACATTCTGGACTTCAGGCTAGAATAAGAAACGAAAAGCCTCTCGCTGAATTTGTACCATGCTCTGCACATTCTCTTAATTTAGTTGGTACATGGGCAGCAGAATGTTGCCTAGAAGCCGTAAGTTTTTCGGCTTCATTCAAAGTCTATACAACTTTTTCTCAGTGTTGACAGCGATGGGAGATTCTAACATCACACCTCGCAAAATGCGAGCGAGGTCTGACACTGAAAAGCTTTTCTGCCACTAGTTGGTCTGGGCCCCCAAAGCAGCGCAATACGAGACGTGTCAGTTAATAGCAGTAATGGCCACCCATGAAACTGCAGTTATGACTGTAGTATGGGATGACATTCTCAAAGGAATAAATTTAACCAGCAAAGCATTGCAGGAGGTACAAATAAATATATGCACAGTTCCTATTCTGTACAATTCACTTGACTGACTGAATGAATTTACTGAAGAGTTTTGCCAGTGCAGCTCAATGGTAAAGGGTGAATAATCAGTCATGGGCATGTATAAGAAACTCGGAGAGCTAGGCCTGGCAGATGCATTCCCTAACGTGGACATTTGCCTTCGCATGTATCTGGCATTACCCATTGCAAACTGCTCTGGAGAAAGGTCGTTTTCTTTGCTGAAACACATTAAAACGTACCTGAGATCAACAGTGAAGGAAAAGAAACTGAACGCTTTTGCAGTGTTGGTGATTGAGAACGAATTTACCACCTCCCTGGATTACAATGACATCATCGAGGACTTCACTTCATCAAAAGTCAGGAGAAAGCAGCTGTAAATGTGAGTACACTTTCCACTTAAATACCCAAATCTGAATAAGTAAAGACAAATAATGAAATCAAATGTAAAATGCAAATAAATATAAATGAAATGTATAAATGTAGGCCTATACTTTCTCCTTTAAATACGTGAACGATTGCGTGTAACGATAATAATAATAATATTATTATGTATAGATAATAATAAACTAAAAATATATAGCCTACCTAACTAAATAATCATAATAATCACAATAACCATGTGGCAGTTAAAAAGTCATTTTGTTTGTTTACAAAGTATCAAAATGTGCTTGTTTGGGGGTAGGGTGGGGGCCCAAAAAATGGTCTGCCTAGTGTAATCTATCCATTTAATTTGGCCCTGGTGGGCAGTGTATAGCTTAGGAACGAGTTCTGGCGAACGAGACAGGCAGGCAATGAACCAGGATCTTGGCATGGCAAGTGATTTGTCTGTGATTAAAAAGTGGCTCAACAGGGCTCGCATGGGGGCATCACGGCAGGCTCTGGGTCAGAGGAGGAAGGACAAAACAGTGGGATGTGCAGCATCGGCAATGGATAGATTGCCTTGATCAACACTTTTGGTACATGTATTGTATTCCCTGAATTTAGGATACAATGCAAGTGGTAAGCCTCTAACAGCGAGTCTACGTAGGGTTTGACCCACCCTTGCCTTAGTGGATGTCAGTTATTCATAGTAAATTATATTTTCTGCAGTATCATTAGCACAGAGATTGAGTTTCCAATGATTGCCCCACGACACACGATGATGGGTAAAATCCAAAAAGCACTGTTATATAATTTCTGATGGTAAGGATTTGATTTTATTGGGCCATTCACCTTCTGAATGTGCAAACCCCCAAAACCATTGGAGGGTGCTTCATTGGTATAGAACAGGGTTGAATATTTTCTGACCCAGGAGGCCCAGCTCAAATGCATCCAGGGTTACAGTACCCTCAAGGATCCCCCCCCACCCCCCAGATAGAGGGAATTTTAGCTAGTCGAATGTGCTTTGCGAATATGCTTTTGATTGCAGCAATGCATCTGGCAAGTGCAAATTAGGAAAACCTACTACTAAGAATCATCAATCAGAAAAAACATGAAAGGCCATTTGCCGGTGTTCAGTGAAAACCAACATGGAGCCTCGGATCAAGTGGGGACTACTGTGACAACCGAAGTTAAACAAACCGAGATATATAATTTTAGATTTCCAGTTAATTCCGAAAATGTCCCAGTGGGAAGGGAAAGGCATTATCTTAAACGGTGTCTGTGATATCCGTCTACCCGATGAGAGCCTTCCTGTGCATTTGATAAACTGGATAGCAAGGTTAACTGACAAAATCTCTTCAGGTGGAAGCCATTAATGGTAGGAATAGGACAGTCATGAGCTGATGCGTTTATTGGCCTTTCCTGATGGAAAGATGATCAGAGACCGACTGACAGGTAGGCTAGGTAGAACAAGCCACAATAGTCACTAATTTAAGACTTCAGTTTTCCGTTTGCGAAAAATCTACCAAGAGAAAAGTTTTTTTTTTTTTTTTCAGATTGATGCGTTATTTGTTCCCAGAGATTGTTGTGCTAAATCATACTGAAGGGAAAATAAATAAAATCAATGAGAAGAGCCTGGCTCTTCTCGCAAGAGGCATTTCTTAACTTGTGGCTTCACAGGTAAAGCACCAAATTGCTGCTGCAACTACCCGCTCCATAGCTGAAGAATTTCTCGACCACGGAAAAATTATGTTTCAGAATTTAAGCTAACAACAATATGAGTGGAGTTTCTCCTATTGGGAAAACTGACTTTGAGCGCAAATTATAGATATCAGCAGAGGGCGATATCCGGTGCTGAGGTTGAGAACATAGCTACGGGGAACCGATGCTGGCCCCTTGAACGACACGTCACGCCTAACCAGCGCGATGTCACCAATCCTTGTTAGCTGAGGGCGTTAAATAGACCGCCCTGTGATGTGAATGGACTGTGATAGGTGAATCATCACTACAGCTGGGGGGAAAAATACTGATACGGACAGATATAATGGACGGATAAGAATATGAAACAATTATATGAGCAAAAAGCAACACCGTTGCCTCCAACAAAGCCAGGAAAGAGCTTTTGTAAAAAAAAAAAAGAAAAAAAAAAGCTCATCGTGTAGATTAAATTCGTTAGGCTAGTTAATACCTTATTCACTTTCCCACTCGTAACAAATAAATCTATACTTTCAGTACATTGTCATAGTTTATTTCTAATCTGACAACTGTACTACTACATTCTACAGCTCTAAACTTTAAACTTGATACAGCATGTTTAAAATATTGCTGAAGCAATCACATCAACGTTTTTTCATTAAAAAAAGTCTCTCAAGCATTTTCCGGAACTCTTTTGAGAAAATCTTTTGTGGAACTCACTAATCTCGCTCTGCGAAGAGATTCCCTTAGTATCCGCATATATCTCTACGGGATCCTTTGGAATACAGACGCCTTTTTCCAAAGCCAAGGAGTTGATTGGTCAAAGGGCGGTGCTTTCATATGTTTCAATCCGATAGCCTGAACATAACCTGCCCCGGAGCAGGTTAGCCATGCAGAGTAAGTTGCCGTGGCAATATACCCCGATTAAAAGTGAGTCGGTTCGTGATACAGAAAACCCCGGGGTTGAAGCTTATTTTAGCTCGCTATCCCCTTAATCTCACTTCGTAGTACACCCCTCTGGATAGATAAAAAATAAATAAATAAATACACAATCAAAACAAAGTGTAATTGAAAAAATATGCCATAATAAACAAATGGGTATGCTGAAGCGAAATATTAAATACATAGCAATACAGTATATATAATATGATGTATTTACCGGTATATAGTTTCATAGTCCTTTGTAAAAGATACAAAGTTTTAATAAAGCTAATGATACTCAATTTGTTTTACTTTCTCTGGTTACTGTAAGTTCTCTTAAAAATTCCAATTACAAAGAGCATTCCATTAACCCACGAAAACAAAGTTGAGTCGTTTTGAGAAATTTTTTATAGGCGCATACCCCAGAAAGAGCACAAGTTCTTTCCTGCTCTCGCAGTGGCATGCGCTACAGTACAAAGATGTATCTGTCATCCATGAAATCCATCAAAGTCTGTAATTCCGTCATTTGCCATGTGTGATCTTTACATGTCATTACGTTGGGCATGTGAGAGTTAAACTGATGGCTTCAATCACTTGAGACAATTGGCTTCAATTGAGGTTGTGCCAACTCTCAGAGTTGATGCAAAGTAATTTGATACAAGCTTGACTGAGGGCTGAAATCCATAATTAAGGCTGTCAAATATGGATGCCTTGCGGCCGTGTTGTTGTTTTATTGAAAGTCATCATTCCCACTGCTAATCGATGCATATTTTCAAGCTAAAAGAAGCAATGGAGAATCAGGCAGTCTTTTATAACTTCTCCACTTTAACAATGACGGTAAGTCACGACATAGGTCTTTGAGAGTGATACAGAAGTGTGCAGCTTCTATGTCCTGGGGTGGGACATTTTTAAAGATTATTTATTCATTTTCAGTGATGATATTTTCAAGTATATACATATATAACCACCTACATATTTATGCTTAGTGGTTTCAAGAGGGCTAAATATGGTCATTCCTAATGTCCATTCAAACTTTATGGTTTACTGGATCATGTTACAGTACATGTGTCTGTAAGAACATGTGCCTTTTCCCCACTCATTGTCCACTTTCAGAAATTCAGGAGGTTCTGGTGTTTACAAAAGAGAAATCCATGAGAAATTAAGAGCATAAATCTCATATAAGTGAATGATTCCTCCACCATTCAGAGCACATCTGCACGGTATTCAGTTAAAATATCTGTTATTTTCATTGTCTATGCAGGACCCTCAGTCCTTCAGTTGCAGTCCAGCCAGTTTCTGGTTCAGGGTTGCTGTGGTTACGGTTAGTGTGGCTGTGTGCACAACATGCAGTGTTTAATTTCTACAATAGGAGAAATAACATAAAAATTAAACCTTAGTAAACATTAGAGAAAGTTGCAGAAAATAAAAGAGTATTAATAGAATTAATCACATTTGTTGCAACGAGAAATTAGAGACAATTAAGGCAAGTAGATTATTTCAGGTCAGCCAGTGCCAAAAAATGGAATGGCCCCCATGAGAGCAGTAAAGACTATAGATCATATACCAGTCCTCATGCAGGGAACCTCAAATGGATTCTTCGAGGCACTCTGAAATCAGGAATAGAGAGAGGGAAGGGGAACAAATAGAACTTGTTTAATGCGAGCGGAGACTTCTCACTTGAAAGACACTGCACGGTGAAGAAGCGATGAGGTTGCCCCACCCCCCACCCCCTCGAGGCAATCGATAAACACAGAGAAGACCGTAAAGAAAATAAAACCGGCTTTACGGACCAGCATGACAAGGTGACTTTACAAAGCCTTTTTCAACACCCTGAGCCCTTTTCTCTCTTTTTTTCAGTAGTGGCTAGAAAGCAGAGTTTAAAAGCACATTAGCCCCTGGTCCCTTATCTGTCCATTCTCCTGCTGTTTCCATTTGAAGGTTGACCCCAGTTTGACACAAGGCACCAAAGGCATTTGCAAGAAGATGATGGCTCTTGACAGATATGCAGCATCTGTAATATGTTCACCAGCAGCGGAGCTAACTAAAATCAAAAATGATCTACGCTGAACAGAGGCTCTGGGCTGAGTCAAAGGTGGCAGCATCAAGAATGTTCAGGTTGCTTCATTGAGAGATGTAGGCTAATACTAAACTGTCCAATGATTGGATAATAAAGCACACAATGTACAATAAAATGGTCAAATGTCACACATATTATTATTACATAATCATTCTAAGAGTTTAATGGCAAAAGGACAAGAATGAGATTTGGAATGAAATTAAGACTGACCTGCTGGGTGAAATTTCAAAATCTTAAATTACTCATCTTCAGAACCTTATAATCTGTCACAAGCATGGTCAGAGTGACTCACTCCTGCCATCCACATGTGAAACAGGGGTACTGCAACCCATGGCGCTGACGTAACCATGAGCAGCCACCCGTAGTGTGACCATCCATCCTTCTGAGAAGAACAAGCCCTCATCATTAGGGCCTCTGTTGGGACCAGTGATCAGGGGACAGATTTGGTCACTGTTCATTGCCCAGAGCCAGACATTGTCCACGTAGGCTGTACTAATCTACTCGGGATCATAGACAGAGGAATAGGGAGATGTCTTCCCGCCTCAGATACATAAGGCAATTACAAAGATAGCAACAGAACATGTTATACACTTTCATAGCATACTGCAATTGCCCTGTCGTATGGATTTTGAAAAAGATTTTCTCTGAGGTGCATTCATTTCTAGCTTTGTATAGTGTTGAGCTGTGGTAATGTTCTGGTCATCCATATCATTTGTTTTCTCAATATTTGATTTGAATGTCTCAGATAAGTCTTCTCACAGGCTTTATGAATGGCTTGTATTTTATGCTTTGTCCATTATTATATCTGGATATTGTAGAGGTCATCTGAGTACCTTGCTCAATGTTACAGCAGTATTGCCTCATACAAGACTTTAACTGGCAAGTGTGCAATCAGTCACTTTCATTGAGTGACAAAAACCAGCATGCCCTATGGTTTTCCAGGGCCAGGGTTAGGAACCTGGCCTGGCCTAACAGATCACATAAGCTGACAATCCTTCTTGACAACAGTTAGCCTCATGCTAGCTTGTGTGGATGGGAAGGCGATCAAGGCCACAAAATAGCCCACCCTTAACAGCAATGGAATATACTGAAATATATTGTAAATATGTCAACATACTTTTTTGAATATGTGATTCAGAGCAGTGTAATATATTACTTTATCTGAAAGCAGATATTATTTATTTTTGCCCATACTGTATATTGTAAAGTGTTGCAATATCTTGATTCAATATGAATAAATTTTTGCATGATCACCCCTCCCTACTCTGCTTACATACTTTCTACTTATTTTCCTTATTAATTACATGTGAAATTACAATGTGAATCTGTGGCATGATGAAGCCACTGCTGTGGGTGGTGAGAGAACAAGGCCCCCCCAGAAATCCACGGCAAAAATGTTACAATTCCATGGTGGATTTTTAAAAATTCTGCAATATTCTGCAACCATAAACAAAAATCATGTTAAAGATAATTTAAGATGCCTTCAATTGCCTTAGCTAATACGGGACAACTTTTAGCTTGTTAACATTATGGGCTCTATTTTCAAACCAGCGCAAGGGGACGGTATAGTCAAACGCAAGCTTGTTGACAGCATCAACGTCTTAAAACTGGCGCTATGGCGTTTCTTAGCAATACCGCTAGGATCAACAAATTCTCAACATAACATCCTTTCGCTTGCGCTGCAGTGGGATGGGTGGCGCTGTCTGGGGCGTGTTCTAAAATCCTTTCGGCTCAGTGACAATTTGAACCAACGAAAACCCATTGCGTTATGATCAACTGGAACCACCTCTTAGCGGCAACGCAATAGACTCTGGCAATTTGGCAACTTATTCGTCATGTAGTTCTATGTAGTGTCTATAGGTGATGCCAACATTACACTTCCATTTAATGAACAAATAGCCTATAATTATTATTAATTAATTAATTTTAATTTAAACTACTAGAATAAAACAGGACAGCTTACAAGAAACTTGCGATCATGTAGGCCAATAGCCTATAATATATAAATTACACATTGACACAGTTGAATCATAAGCCTACCATTTGAATCATAAGTATGCCTACATCACCTAATGTAGGCTAATTAATGCATTCGCCACCTCCTCCCGTGCCTTCCGAACTTCTGGGAGACGAGGTGGTGTGGATTGTGATCCATAAATTACTACAGTCCCTAGCCTGTACTTCTGTTGCAAGTATGTCTGATTCCTGTGCGGAAAATCCCTCTTGTCGTTGACGGTCTAGTGCGTTTGGGTTGCTCATTATGAAATTGCATGGAGCGATTGCGTTCCAACTGGCTTTTTTTTTAAAGCATGAGAACAACAATTTGATTGGCTACCATAAAGACACACCTTGGACATTTAAACCCAGCCTTTTAGCAATACCGCCATAAGGTGCGCCAAGATTGCCGTCATGAAATTACCAAATTTCTCGCCGACACGCCCTCAGAGCGATACCGCCAAGCGATTACTCTTGCGTTCACCATTGCGTTTGGTTTATTAAAATAGAGCCCTATGTGTTACATACAGTGTTGTTTTTAACTAGGTGAGCATAGGGTGAGCCTGTACCATTATACATTAGCCTACTTAAAATTGTGGATACATGTAATTACTCTCCGTTCTCCACACTCACACTCTGAGAATATTCATGGAAAAGATCTGAAATGCGCAGATTTTATAATGCACAGATTTTAGTTACTTGAAGAGCAGGTTTTGTTAAAGATAGCCTTATTTGCAAAATTGTGCACAATTTAAAAAGAGTGGTGTATACTGTTAAGAAAGAAAGCTGTGTGTTTACCTGCCAATGGATTACTCCGATCGTTGGCACACTTGTTCATCAAGGAAAATGAATTAAAACAGGTTGAGTAATAAATAAACAAAGAAAGTCTCACACTCTTTATGCTCCCGTAATTTATTTCCAATGTGGTATAAGAAAAAAAGTGTGCACTCTCTTTATTATCTGTAGGTTAACGTTAGCTGAGCAAGCACGATACATTCCTAAGTGCAAAATTTTCCTAAGTAGAATTTTCGACAAATTATCAAATTTGAAAAAATGCACAAAATAAAATAAAAATTGAACTACAATATCTGTTGTTGTTTGTCATGATTCAATCTGTTTTATTTTCAATGTGTTATGAAATTTCTAATGTTATGTTATTATGTTATGATATTTAATGTTATTTGGACTTATTCTGGTCTATTGGGGGGTTCTCGAGGTACATTGATTGAACTTTCTAGCGGTAGCTATACATTTTATAATGATTGTGTAATCTTCAGTTATGTTTATTCAATGTTCAAGTGGATGTGTAACAATAGTTATGATGATTAAATCTTTTAAAGATATTGACAACTTTCGGAGAAAAAATGGGAATTAATAACAAAAAACTATGTTCTATTTCATACCGGTCAACACGCAACGGTATGGGTCATCCTCGCCGAGAGGAGGAGCTGCTAGGAGACTATTTATCAAATTAACCACCACTACGGGCGGAACCACGTCACGCCATAAATATGGCGCTTGTACGCCGCCCGACCTCTTTTTGCCTCCTCGAGGTTGAGACTGCGACTGTGTTTGTTTAGTTTGCGATATTGCAACCTTTTTTTCTTGCCTCTCCTGAGCGCCCGGAGCTACGTCCTGTTCGGAGTACGTTTCCGGGGCTTTCCCTCCCCCAGAAATGCGGTTTGTTGCTGTTTGTTCGCTACGTTACTCGGTAGAATTTTTACCTTGTTGTAGCCGGTCACTGCCGGTTTTTCATTGCAGAATTACATCGGGTTTAAGCCGATATCCTTCTGATTGCATTCAGCCGCGGTAAGGATTAAATTCTTTCCTTTGTCGGTATAAGTGGAAGGCAGATGGCTGTCGTTTTTCTTTCATACAGAAATTAATATTGGTTGTACTAATACCTTTCTGTTTATGCTAGCCATATTAGGCATTGTGTTGGTTCACTTGTTAGTTGCACAGCAACAATAACAGTAACTACAAAAGATAAATAAATAACAAATAAGCCTCCGCGCCCTCTTGCGGCCCTCCAGTGCTACTGTGCAGGCCCTTGACTGGCGCTGGACACGCTTGCAATCATTGTTGTAGGTAGATTGCTGCCGTTTCCTTACAGAAGTTATATTCGGTTTGAACTGATAACCTTCTGTCTTATATTAGCCGCTGGGCTTTGGGTTGTGTTTCGTTAGTTGCATAACAACAACAATAACAACGAAAAAAAGGCCGGAAGGAGCCCCTGTGTCCGTCAGGGCAGATGCTACCTGAGGCTCCCACACCCCCTCGCGCCCTTCAGTACCACTGATTAGGGTACTCTCTGCTCGTGAGAAAGGACGCTGCCTGAGGCTTCCACACCCCCTCACGGTCCTTCAGTACCACTGATTCGGGCCCTTGGCTTGGTGTCGTACATACGCCATTCCTGTTGGTGGTGGGCAGCACGCTGCCGCTCCAGCAAAAAAAACAAAAAAAACAGCCGAAAGGGGCCTCTCTGGGGGCCTCTCTGCTCGTGAGAGCAGACGCTGCCTGAAGCTTCCACACCCCCTCGCGGTCCTTCAGTACCACTGACTCGGACCCTTGGCTTGGTGTTGGACACACTTCCGGGCTAAGCATGTCGGAAGGCGTACAGAATCCGGGAGATGGTGGGACGTCGGGCATTCAGCGTTTGTGGAGCATGATATGGAGCCGCACGCTCAGGGGGCTGGGGCCAGGAAGCGCACTAGAAGGCGTAAGCATCAGGAACCGGAGTTCCATCAGCTTCAGCTACAGGTGCAGGCGATGCAGCAGACCCTTCAGGGGCTGGTAGCATCACAGCAGCAGACACCCAGGCCCCGGGACCCCTGGGGCCCGGTGCCTGGACCTTCCTGCCGTCACCCCAACGAGCTGTCTACGACGGCGTCGGATCGCCTGTACCGTCAGACGGACCCCCAACAGTCTGGGACTGAGGAGGGGTCAGTGTCTGGCCAGGAAAGCAACTGCGCTTCTGAGCTCCCGCCCTTGTATCCCTCCGACCGGGCAGTGATTCTCAGGGCGGCGGAGCATGCTCGCCTCCCCCCCCGTGGCGGTTCCTGCTCCCTCACTTTTCAGCCGCGGCGTTCAGCGGCCGAGGGCAGAGGCGTTACCACCTCTGCCCGATTTTTTAACAGAACTACAGGCATCCTGGCAGTCTCCTGGGGCCTATGTGCTCCCCAGGACCCAGTCGGCCAATATGCCATGCCCTATGGGTTGGTGGCCCTTCCACAGATTGGGCCTATGTTTTCGCTGCTCGCAGGCGCTACCTATAGATCTGATAGTGATTCCCAGCATGCCAATAAGCGATGCAGGGCTACTGACAAGCGGGTGTGTAAGGCTTATCAGTCCGCCGCCCTTGACTGGCCAACACCAACGCACTACTGCTGGTGTACCTGGAGGGTATTCTGCAGGACACGTCCTCCGCTGCCCCCAGTGACTCAGCAAGAGAGATGCTGCGTGTGGTGGACATTATGATGCGTGGGGCTAGTGCTCATGCCCAAGCCCTGGGGCACTCCATGTCCTCACTCGTCCTGGCACGCCGCCAGGTGTGGCTGGCTCAGTCCAGTCTAGCGGACCAGGAACAGGTAGCAGCCCTTACCGCCCAAGTAGTTCCGGGGCAGGTGTTCGGGCCGCCTGCAGAGGCTGCCTTGGAGCAGTCATGCAGTGCGAGAGAGATGTTGGGGGCAGTAGGACGGGCTCCAGCCCCGCGGCCCCCAGCACGCGGGGCGTTCGGGAACTGTTTTTTTCGCGGAGCTCCCCCAGCCTCAGGCCCCACCCCCACTGGGGTGCACAGGGCCTTTCAGGGGCCTTCATCCGACTTCCCAGAGCCGAGGCCCTGGCATTCTCAGCGGGACCGGGCGCGGTTCCGAAAAAGCGAGAACGCTTATGGTTGCTGAAGGAGCAACAGCTCAAGGCAACAGCTCAAGGCAACAGCTCAAGGCTACAGCTGCAACGGGAACTGGGGGAGAAAATGAATGGAATGATACACTCGACAAAACAATAAATCAACATAACAAATGCAAAAATAGCAAAAGTCATATTAATGGTTTAAAAATTACTGAAACCAAGAAAATCAAGAAAATGGTCAAGCCAGAGAAGGCTGATAAGCCAGCCAAAACAAGTCACTCTATTCCAGCGGACCTGGCAACAACAATTATGGAAAAACTGGAAGATATCAAGATTCAACTCAAAGACATGAGGCAGGAGTTTAAAGAACTTAAAGACGAAAATGTCAAGAAAGACCAACAAATAAAGTCACTAACATACAGAGTGGAGGAGCTTGAACAATATGGGAAACTTAATGATGTGATCATCACAGGGCTCAGAATCAAACCAAGGAACTATGCCAAGGCGACGAGGTCCAACGCGGAGCCAGACGAGGCAGACATTCAATCAGTGGAAATACAAGTGTGGAATTTTCTTGATTCCAAAGAAATCGATATGGATCTAACAAATGTGGATTCTTGTTATCTGCTGCCCAAGAGAAAAACTAATGAAGGTAGGGAAAACGAAACCCGCGCCGTGGTGCTGAGATTCATAAGTAGGAAATACAAAGTTGCTCTACTGAAACAGGGCAAAAATCTGAAAGGATCCAACGTGTTCATCAATGAAAATCTCACCAAAGTAAACGCCACCATCGCTTGGAAAGCGCGTCAATTAAAGAAAGGGGAAAAACTACAAAACACCTGGACGGCAAACTGCAAAGTTTTTATCAAACCTATTGGGTCTTCAGAAAACACCAGACCGGTACTAATCAGGGCGCTGGAGGAGCTGGAGAAATATGAATAGTAAGGTACGTGAAAACAATGTGAAAACGTCATGAACTCAGTACAACCAAAAAGTATAACTTCACGGATTATATTAAATGAATTGATGGATAAAATTGCAGACCATGAAAAAAGGAGTACGATATCTAACCAGAACCCAAGATCAAAAGCCCCGAATGAAGAAGTGGATCCAGACAGACACTTTTTTTATAATGAAACAAACAAATGTGGATATTACTTGGAAGACCAATTCAATAAGAACATTAGTATGGGTGGAAAACTGTCAATAATCCACTTTAACAGCAGGAGTTTATACGCAAACTTTGAACAGATACAGGAGTATCTATGTACATTTGACAAACCATTTAACATCATTGCGGTGTCGGAAACTTGGATTAACGTTGAGAAAGGCATGGATTTCCACCTGGAAGGATATAATTTTGTGTGTAAGAACAGAACCAACAAAGCTGGTGGAGGAGTTGCATTGTTTATTGAGGAGAGTATAAATTTTGAGATAATGGAAAGCTTGTCAACTGTCGTTGAAAATGTAATGGAGTGTATAACAATTGAATTCTCAGCGTTAAAAGGTAAAAAAACTGTTTTATGCAATGTTTACAGAGCTCCTAGCTCAAAAATAGACATTTTCAAAAATTGTATGGGAGAAATAATATCAAAAATGAAACAATCAAAGGTTTTTATATGCGGTGACTTTAATGTAGACATATTAAATCCCAACGATAGCAAGTTAATTGAGGATTTCGTAAACACAATGTATGCGTGGGGTCTGCGACCATTAATTACTCAGCCAAGCAGAATCTCTAAACATAGTGCCACGCTAATTGACAACATCTATACAAATATACTGGACACAAAAATAACAAGTGGTATTTTGATAAACGATATCTCTGATCACCTTCCAGTCTTCGCCATCTGTGACTGGAAACAAACTTTGGATCAAAATCCTGGGTCGAAAAGTTTGAAAAGAATTAGAAATGAAAAGAGACTAAAAGATTTTGAACAAGACATGATAAAGCAAAAGTGGAATGATGTATTGTATGAAAGAGACACAAACAAAGCGTATGAGGCTTTCTTAAACACAATAAAATCAACATATGACAAGCACTGCCCGGTAGTCAAAAATTCGAGAAAAGGCAAAAAAATCAAAGAAATAAGGCCATGGATTACCAAGAAAATAGAAAACGCCTGTAGGAAAAAAAACAGATTATATAAACAATTTTTAAAGGAAAGGAGCGAACAATCATACACAAAGTACAAACGTTGCAGAAACAGAGTGACTGATCAGTTGAGGAAACAGAAAAAAGATTACTATGATAAGTTATTATCAGAAAATATTAATTATACCAGAAACTTATGGAAAATAATTAATTCCGTCTCTGGGCGTAAGGTCAAGAGGACATTCACGGATCATTTCAATATAAACAACATGAGGGAAGAAGAAAAAAAGTCGACATTAGACAATTTCAACAAATACTTTGTTAGTGTCGGTCCAGAACTAGCCAAGGCCATTCCCTCCACACTCCTACCGTGGGATCACTTTGATAGGGGCAGTGAGACAAAACAAGAATCATTATTTTTATATCCTGTTACACAAAAAGAAATGAAAGAGACACTGAGAATCTGCACAGCCAAGACATCCACGGACGCAGATCAGATAGACATGACCTTGTTAAAAAGGATATCAAAGGAGATCATACCTCCACTAACACATATATGTAACCTATCGTTCTGTAATGGCGTATTCCCAGACAAAATGAAGATAGCAAAAGTTCTTCCATTATATAAAAATGGAGACAAACAAGAGTTTTCAAATTATCGTCCGGTCTCGATTTTACCACAGTGCTCGAAAATTATAGAAAAGCTCTTTAATGTAAGATTAGATAAATTCATTGATAAACACAAACTGTTATGTGACAACCAATATGGGTTCAGGAAAAAACATTCAACAGCAATGGCCTTAACAGAATCCATAGAATTTATTAAAGACGCATTAGACAGGAATCAATTCACTATTGGCATATTTATAGACTTGAAAAAAGCTTTTGACACGATAAATCACAACATATTGATGGAAAAATTATATAGATATGGAGTTAGAGGAATAGCACTACAATGGATAAAGAGCTACCTATCAAACAGAGTTCAATTTGTTCAGTTAGGGGATAACATGTCAACATGTCTGGACATCACCTGCGGGGTCACGCAGGGTTCAGTCCTAGGACCAAAATTATTTTTATTATATATTAATGACATAATTAAAGTATCCAACGTTTTAAAATTAATTTTATTCGCGGACGACACAAATATCCTATGTTCTGGAATTGATCTTAAACAAATGGTCACATCAGTTAATAATGAAATGGCAAAGCTCCACACGTGGTTTAATATTAATAAACTATCATTAAACCTTTCAAAGACAAAATTTATATTATTTGGGAAAAGAGGACAGAAAGAAAAGATAAATTTAAAAGTCAATGGTATTGACATTGAAAGAGTGAACGAACACAAGATTCTGGGGGTTACAGTAGATAGCCTCCTGACATGGAAACCACAGGTGAAGCTAGTTCAATGTAAATTAGCCAAAAGCGTGTCTATTTTGTGGAAAATGCAGAAACTACTCAATCAACATTCACTTCAGACAATTTACTCGGCACTCATAACACCTCACCTAAACTATTGTGTCGAAGTGTGGGGACACACTTATAAAGTCACCACAGAGCCACTGTTCAAACTTCAAAAAAGGGCAATAAGAGTTGTATATGGGGTACCATATAGAGAACACACAAATGAATTGTTTATTAAGGCAAAGTTCCTCAAGTGGCAGGATATAATTGAATATAATACTGTACAAATATTATTCTTAGCCTCTAAAAACCTCTTACCCATATATATACAGAAACTGTTTCTAATGAGAGATGACATGCATAACCTAAGAGGAAATATGATTTATAAACAAAAATCTATAAAGTCAACATTCAGAGGCCATTCATTATCCATTGTAGGGGTGAAACTTTGGAACAGTTTAAATGATGAGATTAAAATGTCTGCAAATTTAAAGACTTTCAAGGGTAAGATAAAATGTAAGATGTTAGAAAACTATCATGTCTGAAAAATAGGGGGTTATCATGAAATGAAAACAATGTCATGATGTACTTTACTATAAAAAAACATTTTAAAAAAAATAAATAAAACAAACAAAATTTAAAAAAAACACAGCATGCGGTTCATACAGGATCCTAGACCCTGCAACAAAAGACAACGGACATTGGGCGCGCAAACTCTCAGGATGGAGCTTCTAAACTGGACATTTAACGCTATTGACAAAATATTCTCGACAAGGCGTGTGGGCACTGGAGAGCCGTCATGTCCAGATGGGACCTTTCTGGCAGGATACACCATGGATGGGTGGGACAAATGGCGTGTAGTGTGTCTGGCAGTATTAGATATAGAAGATGTGGAAGATGTGTACCTGCTTGGATTCATGTTGGTCGGTCTAATCGGCCTAGGATTTGGCCAGTACGTGATGTACCGACAGCAGAGAAAAATGGGGTGTGATGTCTCTGGAAACAGGGAACTACTGATCATACTGAGAAATCTGAGATCGGACATCAACAAAATCAAGGGAACAATTGCCATAATGCAAGCAGAAATCAACAAGCCAACGGAGGACTGTGCAGACAATAGCGAGGAGTAATGAACTTTAGAAATCATACCAACTCAGGCTAACTGCACGGAATTTACAAGGGACAACAGATCATCATAAAAACGTAGAAACAGACACGTCTAATTGGACATTAGCTGAACAAAATCTGAGATTGTTGGACGTGGAAATGTAACAAATTGTTTTGACCAAAGTATGACAGACACACATAAACTCACTAATTTGGTATTTAATAATCTGATTTTAACAATCTAGTTTGTTTTACATTAGAGTAGTTATTATATTTTATTTTTTTTCTTTCCTGCCGGGTCAGTTGCTATAAAGAAAACCCAGCTATGATGTTATGATATTAAAAAGATCTATTTTAAACAAAGGTATAAGATGAACATTGAAACAAAGGGTATGCTATGCTATGTATGCTAAGCACATTTAAATCTACTTAATTGGATTTTAATAATCTGACAGTACAAATTCGGTTTGTTTACTTTTGAGTATTTTATTTTATTTTATTTTTTTCTTTCCTTCTTGATCAACTTCGCTATAAAGATAACTCAGCTACGATGTTATGATACTAAATATATCTGTTTTAATCAAATGTATAATATGAACATTGAAACATATTGTTTGACCAATGTATGACAAGCACATTTAAACCTACTTAATTGGACTTTAATAATCTGACTATAAAAATCCGGTTTGTTTTACTTTAGAGTATTTTATTTTATTTGTAAAAATTTTTTTCTTTCTCTCTCCTTCTTGATCAATTTTGCTATAACGAAAACCTAGCTATGCTGTTGTGATTCTAAATATATCAGTTTTAATCAAATGTATAATATGATCATTTAAAATCGTGAGGGAAGTGGGGCGGGACATTGATAAGCAGGCTGCTTTTTTCCCGTATCCCTTTTCGGCTGGAAATGTATGTGTTAAATGAATATGTCAGAAATGTGATGTAAGGTGATCATTCACATGCCGAAATAAATAAATAAATAATTAAAAAAAAAAAAAAAAAAAAAAAAGTCAGCTTCCCAAGGCCGGTCCCGTCGCTGACGGTTACCAGCCTCCGGCACCACATTTTTCCCCTCTTCATCTCGCAAAGTGGCACCTATGTACCCGATGTCCTTGGGTGCTCAGCACTTTGGAGTCGGGGTACAGGCTCCAATTCAACACCAAGCCCCCCTCGCTTTCGCGGGGTTATTCCTACTTGGGTGAGAGACGGGGCCGCTGCGCGAGCTCTCTCCAACGAGATTCTGGTGTTGCTAGAGAAGGGAGTAATAACACCCCTGCCCTCGGTGGCAGCGGGACGGGGGTTTTATTCAGCCTATGTTCTGGCCCCCAAGAAGGATGGGGGCTTCCGCCCCATCCTAGACCTGAGAGGGCTCAACTGCTTTTTAAAGCACCTGCCCTTCCGCATGCTCCGCCTCGCCAGTCTCCTCCTTCAGGTGAGAGATGGCGATTGGTTCACCTCTGTGGATCTGAGGGATGTGTACTTCCATATCCCCATACACCGGGATCACCGGAAGTACCTCCGCTTTTTTTTCAAGGGCACAGTGTATGAGTACTCGGTCCTCCCCTTTGGCCTACCCCTGGCCCCACGCACTTTTACAAAGTGCATGGATGCCGCGCTGATCCCACTCCGTCGCCAAGGTATTCGCATTGCGAACTACCTGGACGACTGGCTAATCTGTTCTCCGTCAGTGGAGCGAGCGAGAGAGGATACAAGGTTGGTACTGGCCCACTTGGCCAGCTTGGGCCTGACCCTGAACGGGAAAAAGAGCCACCTCACCCCCTCCAGAGAGAGGGTTTTCCTGGGCCTGGTTTTGAACTCGGGGTTCATGCGGGCCTCTCTAACCCCAGAGAGGCGACAGGTTTTGATGAAGAGTCTGTCCCATTTTGCCGCAGGGCGGCAGGTGACAGTAAGACATTGCCGGAGGCTGCTCGGCCTGATGGCCTCAGCCGTCCAGGTTGTGCCACTTGGGCTGCTGCATATGCGCCCGTTACAGCGTTGGGCAACGGCACAAGGAGTGAGCCCACATGAAGACGGGTGGCGACTCCTCCCTTTTACCCCGAAGTGCCTGGAATTAGTGGATTGGTGGCTCACCACCCCTGGCCTCAAGGAGGGCGTTCCCTTGGGGCCAGTTGGTTCAAGGGTGACAATCACCACGGACGCCTCCAAGACCGGCTGGGGAGCCGTCAGAGGGAGCCAGTCCGTGCAGTGTTCGTGGAGCCCCTCATGGGCAGGGAAACATATCAACCTGCTAGAAATGGAGGCAGTGCTTCGGGCATTGATCCATTTCCGCCCAGTGGTCTGGCGCAGACATGTTCTCATCTGGACAGACAGTTCCACGGTAGTCTCCTACATCAATCGCCAGGGTGGGGTTTGATCCCCAACCCTGCATGCGAAAGCACATCAGATCCTGCTATGGGCGCATGCTCGAGGCATGTCCCTGAGGGCAGTGCATGTGCCGGGCACAGCCAATGTGGCAGCCGATATGCTGTCCAGGGGTGGCCCGAGACCAGGGGAATGGCGCCTGCACCCAGATATCGTGCAGTCCATTTGGTCCCGCTTCGGGGAGGCACAGGTGGACCTCTTCGCATCCAGGGAGAATGCTCACTGCCCCCTGTGGTACTCAATGGTGGGCACGGCGGGGACATTGGGCATGGACGCGCTGGCACACCAGTGGCCTCCAGCCCTGCTCTATGCTTTTCCCCCCTTGCCTCTCCTCCCCACAGTTCTGGCAAGGATCAGGAACTCAAGGGCACAGGTTCTGCTGATTGCCCCCAACTGGCCCCAGCAGAGATGGATGGCGGACCTAAGGGAGTCGCTACAGGGCACCCCCTGGCGCCTCCCAACCAGGGCGGATATGCTGTCGCAGGCCCAGGGCCTGCTGTGGCATCCGAACCCGGAGTTTTACAACCTGCATGTTTGGCCCGTGGGCGGAGGTGCCCGCAGGGCCTAAAGTCAGCAGTGCTGGAGACACTTCAGGCATCTAAGGCCCCCTCCACGAGGGCGCTGTACGCCGGGAAGTGGGGCAGATTCAGCCGCTGGTGCTAAACGAACGGGTCTAGCCCGACCCGGTGTGACATATCAGTCGTTTTGGCGTTTCTCCAGTCCCTCTTTGAAGAAGGTCTGGCAGAATCCACGCTAAGGGGTTATCTGGTGGCCATTTCAGACTGCCATGACCGTATCGAGGGCCGGGCAGTGGGAGCTCACCCTCTCGCCAGCCAATTCCTCCGAGGAGCCAGGCGGCTTCGGCCACCTAGATCTAACGCAGTCCCTTCATGGGACCTGTAGCTGGTCTTGAATGCCCTCACTGAGCCGCCGTTCGAGCCCCTGGATGGGCTCAGCCTAAAGCTCCTCTCTTTGAAGACGGCCTACCTGCTCGCTATCGCCTCCGCGAGGCGTGTGAGCGAGCTGCACGCACTGTCGATACACCCAGCCTGTATGCGGTTGGGGGACAGTAGCTCACCGGTCTCTCTGCGCCCCAACGCTGCGTTTTGGCCTAAGCTCCTCTCGTGGTAATATGTCTCTCGGCCAATCATGTTGGAGGCTTTTCATCCTCCTCCCCATGAGACCCCTGAAGAGGCCAGACTGCACTCACTGTGCCCTGTCCGGGCCCTGCGGTCTTACATCTCCCGCACAAGTGCGGTTAGGAGAACCAATAACCTGTTTGTGGGTTATGGAGGGGCTATGCAGGGGCTTGCCCTGTCTAAACAGCGCTTGGCCCACTGGATCGTAGAGACGATTTCCACGGCTTACAGCAGCTCTGACGTGCCCCCTCCCTCAGGCGTGGTAGCTCACTCCACTCGGGGTGTAGCTACCTCATGGTAGGGCTGGGCCTCAACACTCACTTTCGCCAGGTTTTATGACCTGGACGTAGTGTCATCAGCATCGGTTGCCTCCTCTGTCCTCGGGGCAGCGGAGCAACCTCATATGTAAATTAGTGATGATTCAGGGTTTTTATCACCCGGTGGTTATGTTCCACATTTCCCACTTGAGCTTGCTCTTCTGGTAGAACAGCAGCCAATGGTGTATTTTATTTGACGGGATCCGCACTCATGCTATGACCCTGCGGTCCTGGTTACCCCACTATATCCCCCGCCTGACTTTATTTGGTACTCTGTGACCCATACCGTGGCGTGTTGACCGGTATGAAATAGAACGTACGGGTTACGGATGTAACCCTGGTTCTATGAATACGGTCAACATGCCACGCTGTGTGGTCGGGCGGGGAACCTTGCGCCCTCAGGATGGCAAGTGCCCTCAAGTCGGCAAAAGAGTTCAGCCGGCGTACAAGCGCCATATTTATGGCGTGACGTGGTTCCGCCCATAGTGGTGGTTAATTTGATAAACAGTCTCCTAGCAGCTCCTCCTCTCGGCGAGGATGACCCATACGGTGGTGTGTTGACCGTATTCATAGAACCAGGGTTACATCCGTAACCCGTACGTTTTAAGTGTTAAGTTTGGCTTGGTCAAAAGCCGCAAAAGACAGGAAATTCAAATGAGCACCACCACCAAGCACCACTTCATCTCTCTACACTATCAGGGATTTCCAGTACTCCGTTTTTTTATATCTGACTGCTATACAGTTCTGTAGCTATGTTGGTCTACTCTGCTGTATTTCAAACAACATGTACTCATCACTGGGCAGATTGGTTCAAACTAATTCATACTCTTCAAAATAGTAAGCGGCCTACGACGGCTGCATTAGGCTACAGAGTAGGTTTAGACATTGGCTATAGATCTATAACGTATTAAGGGCAGCACAATAGTATATAGATTTCTGCACGTGATGCTGATTATTTTACACAGAAGACTGTGTACACACTTGAAAACTAAATAGGCTATCACATGCTGCTGGAGTGCATAAATACAGTGGTATTTAATTTTGACTTAAATCATCATAGATTCTACTCTTAATTTGTTGATTAGAAATGGAATCATCCATCCAAGGAGTAGCCTATACTGGATATGTGGCCTAGGCTTACACCACCACCCTTGAAATCATTTATGTACACCTAAGAAGTATGAAATATATGTCTGTCGACATACAGAGTAGTAGTCGATGAGATTTCAGTCATAGCATAACATGTAGGCCTAATTGGCCTGATATGTCATAGTGGAGTTCAATAAAAACAGGGTAGAAATAAAAGCAATAGATGACAGTATACATTTAATAGCCTAATGCAATCACAGCATGCAATTATACATCTACTCATATAGCTTTAGAATACTTCTAAAAAGGAATATGAAATGTAAACAGATATTAGATCCACCTTTCAAAAGCTACCTACCAATATTATCACATGTTAGCTATCAATATTGGTATGAGGCATAAGAGCAATAGAGAAATAGCCTACACAAAACTGCAGTAGGGAAATACTAAGCCTTTTGTACAGGTCACTATCATGGGTGGCAGCACATACTCTAAGAGTATGAATTAGGCTCTTTGAGAGAAGGTTTGAACCAATCTGCCCAGTGATGAGTATATGTTGTTTGAAATACAGTAGACCAACATAGCTACAGAACTGTATAGCATTCAGATATAAAAAACGGAGTACTGGAAATCCCTGATAGAGTAGAGAGCTGAAGAGCTGGTGGTTCTCATTTGAATTTCCTGTATTTTGCGGCTTTTGACCAAGCCAAACACTTAAAACTTAGTTTTTTGTTATTAATGCATGTATTCCATGTACGCATGTGACAGGGATGGGTCGGAGGACCAGACGCGACCATGAGGGGATCAATAAGTTACCCACGAAACGTGGAATAACCACAAGTGAAAAGGGAGGAAGAGGAATTCACGAACGGAACAGAGAAATATTAACCATGGTTCTGACTTTTACAACATGGGACAGGCTTAAAACTCTAACCTTGTATCAAATGATACACTTCCACCCTCAAAAGGAGGTGCCAGTAACACTTACACTGGGACTCTGAAGAGGTTCAAGCGACAAACTCTTTGCAGGAGAGAATTTTTTTGCAGAGACATCAGGCCTTATCTAGCAACATCTTCCTGAATGTGAGTGTCAGAAAGTGGGCATAGTGGTGAAATGGCATAACATTACAAAAAAAAACAACACACAAAATAAATTTTTCGAAAGCATATTCAAGCATATTAAAACTTGACTAATTGGAAATAACGTGACAAGAACTTTAAACTGCTGAGGTTATAAATGAGGGAAAAAAGAGGAACAGCAGCAAATTATACCATCATTTTTGAAACACTCACAGGCTATTAGCGGAACTATCAAAGGGGTTATTAGAAAGAAATGTGGAAAGTCAGCTAAAGGCGTGAAAATGAAGAGAACTACCTGGGAGAAAGGAAGGGATGTAGAGGGGTCGATTAAAGAGGTTTTCAAAGAAGGCGACACAAATGAGACAGTCCCGTTGAGCCATTACAGGCACAACTGTCTCATTTGGGCTAATGGAAACATGGCGCATGTTAAGAGCAATTCAGAAAAAAACAACAAATCTCCCTATGTTGCACATTGCAGTTTGATTAGGAAGATCTGTAATGTGTTTTTTGGAGACTGGAAACAAAGCCCGCACCCCAGGAGCTCTGTCGTGGCGCAGGTCAGAGAAAGACGGAGGAGAGGGTGCTTGCTGGGAGTGTGTTAGCGGCTTTGTGTCAGCTGGAAGTCTGAAAAGCGTTCTTCTTTTCCGTGTTTCAGCCCTGCCCTGCTGTATATTCCAGCTAAGGTCATTTTCAGGCCAGTTCATAAATGTAGCTGGTACAAGCTGTTTTAGCTGGTGTACCAGCCTGGTCCAGCTGGGCTGAGCTGGTGTAGCCTACCAGCCTGGTCCAGCTGGTTAAAGCAGGTAGACAAGCTAGATCAAACTAATGAAGCAGCTACAGTTGAAGTCGGAAATTTACATACACTTAGGTTGAAGTCATTAAAACAAATTTTTAACCACTCCACAGATTTCATGTTAGCAAACTGTAGTGTTGGCAAGTCAGTTAGGACATCTACTTTGTGCATGACACAAGTCATTTTTCCAACAATTGTTTACATGCTATATTCTCTGTGGAAGTACGGCGGTGGAGCGAACTTGCAACTTGTTGCTCTTCTTTGTTGTTGTAGTCGACCAGTGCCGGCACTACATTCGTAGGTAACGTAAAGTATCGCTCCGCCGCCGTACTTCCACAGAGAATATAGGTCAGCACAAAGTAAAGGATTCAATGATAGTTTGACTTCAAAAATAACCCAGACACTCAAAATAACCCAGATAGACTGTCGTCGTATTTTATTTGCTTTGGGTGTACTGTTGAGTGTTTAAGTGCGTTTGGTAGTGGATGCTACCGGTTACCTTAGAGTTGCGCTAGCATTAGCAACGTGTGTATGTCCAAAAGAAGGGACAGCATGGAATTAGCTGAAAATGGTTTCCATCAATCAACTACATCATGGGTAAGTCGTAATTGAGACATTATGTCCAAAATTCCAAACTATCCCTTTAAATCATCACTCTGCTGCCAGAAATACAGTAGACATGGATGGATATCTTGAAGGGCTTCTTCTCCTGACTTATTTTTCCATAGAGTTAAATCGGAAAATTTGTCAGGAGAAACAAACAACCCTTAAAGTTATCCATCCATATCTACTGCATATCTGGCAGCAAAGTGCTGGTTTGGGGCTTGTTTGATACAGCAGACCCTTGATGACTTACAGCCATTTTACCAAACATGTATTCCATACTGTTCCAGCATAATCTACAGCTAAATCTAGTCCCACCCCCCAATTCCCATTGAGATCCATTCAATTGCAGGGACGTTATAGTATCGCTTGTAAGAGTACCAGAAAATAAGATATCAAGAGTCTTTTGATGTTGTTGGGTCACAGACATCAGAAGTCATGGCATGCAAAGCCAAAGGATATGCGATCAAATATAAAAAAATTTAAAGGCACAGTCAACTTAGTGTATGTAAACTTCTGACCCCCTGGAATTGTGATATAGTCAGTGAATTAAAAGTGAAATAATCTGTCTGTAAACAATTGTTGGAAAAATTACTTGTGTCATGCACAAAGTAGATGTCCTAACTGACTTGCCAACACTATAGTTTGCGAACATGAAATCTGTGGAATGGTTAAAAATGAGTTTTAATGACTTCAACCTAAGTGTATGTAAACTTCTGACTTCAACTGTAGGTCAAGATGGCTTGTGGTGGACCAGCTTAGGTGAGCTGATCGACCAGCTTGGTCAATTTGGTTCATGATGGACCCGCTGGTTTGCTGGCATGCCTGTATGAGTAGGCAACCAGCTTGCTCATGAGTGAAGATGTTCAATTTGGTAAATTCACATTAAGTTAATCTCTAATTTGAAGAATATAGATTTAGGTTCTTTCCCTAGGTTGATTACAAACATACAGTGTAAAGTTTTTCATATGTAGAACATATGCCTAATTAAAGAGCGGTTTATCTTAAGTATATTCAGTGGCACAGAATATGCTCATATGACAGTTTAGGCTTTGTATTGAAGTTTTATTGCCAGATACAGATCAATGCCAACACAAAGAAAAGTAAATTTAGTGATAAGTATTTAGTGATACTTTTGCCATGTTAATATATTAACCGAGTCAGATTTGGAAATACTATACTGCATAAAATTCATAAGATGATCATGATGACATCAAAGTTATACAATGACGTTATAGATGTGATTATGCTATGAACGATTTATCATCAATTTGGTCATAAATAAACAACTATTAATTTTGTAGCTTCGATAGTCATTTCGGTTCAATGAATCACAATTAATCACATTTCAATATTTCTTAGTTAATCACATCTTGAGTTGCATATTTTCAACATATTTAGCCATCTAGCTGGTAAAGCCTAGCTCTAGCTGGTAATGCTGGTTACCAGCTACCAGCATAAGCTGTTTTTTCCAGCAGGGTAGAGAGAGGGTGCTTTGCCAATCCATAAAAGGAAAAATGAAATGGGCAAAAGCGTGGCATCTATGTGTCTGTTAGAGGTTTGCAGATACGGCTTCAGTGACTGAGCAGCGGCCAAGCAGGGATGGAAACATTTCAGACCAACAGAGACCAATAGCAGGGAGTGTCATATTCTCTAATGCTAAGTGTTAGTGGGGACTAGTACAAATCAAACTGAGTGGGAAGACAAGTTTATTTACACTGGTGCATTGCAATCATTTGTAAGGCTAAAACACAGCAATGACAACATTACCTCAAAATGGCTGACTGGAATATTTGTAGTTCAACCGTAATCAATTACTTTTATTATTTTATTGTATATAGAATTGTAGAACAGGACAATAACAAACCTACTCTCCCCCCAGATGGCACTTGAAACACCAGATTGGCAGCAATAAACAGGCCAACCCACTATTGTGACTTTAATAATGTCAATAACCAGTGTAACTCAATGATACATGTTAAAGCATTCAATGAACAATATTTAACCTTAATAAAGTTAATCCTTGAAGCGGTCGAGTGGCGTATCCAGTAAAAGCAGGACTCTGCAACCCAGGTCCTGGATAGCCACAGGAAGTGCTGGTTTTGTTTTCACCTTAAAATTGGAAGCCTAATCATACCCAACAAGTAACCAACTGAGGTGCGTTCACTGTATAATAAACTGTTTAAACTTATTAAGTACTGAGCAACAACAAAAACAGCAGGGACAGTGGCTCTCCAGAACCAGGGTGGCAGACCCCTGAGCTAAAGGAATAGCTCTTCCTTCAGTGATACACCAGGTGATCTGGTATTGTATACAACCTAACCATGCCAGTGCTCACTGGCAGGCCTTTGGTGCATAATTAGTGCAAAATTGGCCTTTGCATTGACCAGAGATGAAGGGAGGGTATAAAATGAGCAGGATGTTCCCTAATTCACTGCACAATAGCAACTCCTGTGGTTGTGGTTGAGCAGACGGTGGACTGCAGAGTTGAAAGCGGTGGTGGCTGGCTGCACTCCTGACTAAGGATGTGCATTCTAGCCCATGCTATCCAGAATTTACAAAGCATAACATAACAATTGAACAAGCTTCAATTGGCCAATCTAAATTGTGAAATAATAAATGGGGGCATAACCAGTTGTTCAAAAGAAGAGAGAGAACCTTTTTGGAAATGGACCAATCAGCACCCCGTACCTGCTCTGATCAGTGACCAGGTTATACATGTACGTAACTTTGGTTAGAGTAGATTTTACTCTGACAGAGTGCATTTGAGTTTATTGTAGAGTGCATTTGATTCCTCCTGAACCCATGTAAACTTTGCTATATTTTACTGTGTAGATATCCACAGTGAGAGCCTGCAAAGCAAACACACAGCAAAAGCAGTTGGAACACTACCAGAAAACTATGCACGTTATAAGCAGTCATAAGCAGGGTACGGTTTGAATATCCATGCACCATCTAGCAGAGCTATCCAGGCAGTGGCAAAAATGATAGAACAAACTATGGTAGTGATGAAAATAAAAAAACAGGGAGAGGTGTAATGAAGCTTATGTTAACAAAATAGGTGGATCTACAATTATCTGTCAATTACCGACTTGCATTAACAATAAAAAAGGTTTTGCTCTTCACAAGGAATGATTAAAATCTGTGAGTTACTGGTAGCATGTGATAATTCCACCTATTTCTGGTGCCATACTTCAATTTCCCATTACTACTAGCAAGCATCCAGACTGGTCAGGTGCTAGTATTAGCCATAACACCCCTGGAAATGAATAGCAGCAACAATTAGCAACTCTTCCATTCATTGTGAACAGCCACACTATGGATTGTGGGTAGTTTTGCTACAAAGGAAAGCTGAGACTGTTACCAGCCGGAAAAAATGAATGGAAGTCAACTGGGAACTTCATTAAGGACACTACTTAAACCCCGATAACAACGATTAGAAATCTTTTGTTCCCATTTTTCTTTTTTATGCATTAAAAAACTTGTCTGCCTCAATGTATGGTGAATCATGAGGCATGACAACAAATATTTATCCTGCTAAAAAACTAGTTTTGGCGCTGAAACATTTTTACAATACGACAACATACGGCTTCTCATTTTATCAGTTAGGACCTGAGCCCCAAAGTGCAACAGATTTTGTAAAATGCTAACTAGCGCTACTGAATAGCGTTACACTGTCATCCATTGTATCTGCTCCTGTTATGGCCTGTTGTCCAACATCTCATTCCAAAATCATGGGCATTAATATGGAGGTGGTCCCCCCTTTTCTGGTATAACAGCCTAACTCTTCTCGGAAGGCTTTCCACTCGGTTAGAACATTGCTGTGGGGATTTTCTTCCATTTGGCCAAAAGAGCATTAGTGAGGTCGGCCACCGATGTTGGGCAATGAGTCCTGGCTCACAGTCTGCTTTCCAATTGATCCCAAAGGTATTCGATAAGGTTGAGGTCAGGGCTCTGTGCAGGCCAGTCAAGCTCTTCCATACTGATCGAGACAAACCATTTCTGTATCGACCTCGCTTCGTGTGAGGGGGCATTGTGAAACAGGAAAATGCCTTCCCCAAACTTTTGCCACAAAGTTGGAAACACAGAATTGCCTAGACTGTCATTGTCTGCAGTAGTGTTAAGATTTCCATTCACTGGAAATAAAGGGCCTAGCCCAAACCATGAAAAACAGCCCCAGATCAAGGGGTGTCCAGATACTTTTGGCCATATAGTGTATCTTCTCATTTATCAAAGTTTCTCTGCTGCCACTTAACTTGCATTTGGAAAAACAAAAATCCAATTAGTTTCCATATAGATCCATTTAACACATTCCCAATTATTTATTCTCCAATATCATTTTATTTACCTTCTTTTTTACGAAGCAATGACAAAATACACACCACCATAAATAGCCTCCATCAATGGGATTTTCATATACAACAGAAATAAAAAGTACATTTCTCGCTGTTTACTAATACAGACAGATACTGTAAAACAGTACTGCATATATCAAGTTAAATTTTTTTGAGGACATTCTTTTGGAAAATAACACAACAGCATAACAACAAGACAACAGTACTGAAATATTTTTGCATCTGTGAAAGTTCCTTTTTCATTTACCGAAATGATGTATATTCTCTTAATAGCATCTGATACAAAATTAAAAACAAGTCACCAATACAATATAAGCTCCAGATAAAAAAGTAAAAGGCATTTATGCATTGAAGTATAAAACATGGACAAATACTTCCCCTTATTCCCACGGTTTCCACTGCAATATCAATGACGTAATGGTGTGCGGCAGAAAATGCTATTTGGCAGGTCTTGGCCAGAGTGAATGGACTACACGCCATCTACTGGTAAGAAGATAACTCTGCATCCTATTGTCCACATTTCTGACCAGAGCAATCCAAAACTAATGCTTAAAATCTCAGGGAAAATCATCCTACTGAATTAAAATTAATTAAAGGAAACGCCTGACTTGCACAATAAATACATTTGATAATTATATACTTTGAAAAAGTAGTTTTTAAAGAGCCAACATTAATGTATTTATATCCATACAATACAATAGATTTAAATACATATTCAAGTGTAGTACTACATAAGGTTTCAATAAAGTACAACACATTCGTTTAATACATTCAAAATGCTTTCATTAGCTTCAGCCATGAAAATAAGACATACAATATAACTTTCCTCTCCAATATAAAGCATCTTTGAGAGGCAAAATTTTGTTTTGTTCATTTTTCCAGTCTTCACAAGTCAGCCTGCAAACAGAGATAGAATTGTGCTTTGTCAGATATGTTGCACCTTATTGCCTCACAAGTTGTCACTTGCCAGTCACAAGAGAACACAGCACCAAAAATTGTATTGGAAAGGTGAATCACACCCTGACTTGTGTGTAGTGCATTACAATTGTTTGTGAATAGTCTATTTAAGGTGCATTTTGTAAAATACAGGCAGAGGATGGAGTGTGTCTGGCCTGGCCTGGCCTATTCATATTTATCCTTCATTGGTTTGGTTCAGTTGATCACATTTCATTCATTTGGTGCAAACCCTTTCTTACTTGCTAATAGGGTTGTTAAGAGGAATGGTCCTACTTGTTTATTATTTTTGAATTACATGCTGACCCAAAGTGAGTTTCCTTTTCTGACTAACTTCTGCAATGACTAAAGTATGCTAAGTGTGACTTAACATTGTGGAGTTAAGAATGTGATAATTTTGTTTCCGCTGTTATGAATATGTAGGACCTTATTCTTAGTCTGGGCCCTTCCCAGCCAGCCTTATAACTTTGATTAGGAGATTGTAAGGAGAGGGCAGAGTTGTACTGGTGGTGGTCTGGGGTTTATGGGTGCAGCTTTAGGTCCGGGGAAGGAGGCCTTTCTTGTGGGCCATAAAGCCGAGCACCGTGGCCGCTGCAAGGAAGGAGGACAGGCCCATGAGCTTCAGGAACCCTGGGACTGACGGCAGGTTCCTCTCCCAAAATGTGGTGACAAAGGGCCGTGCTGGGACATCCTGGAAATGGCAAACAACAAGCAGTTACATCCCAGCTTCCATTTAAATGGATAAGTTTGTACTGTGTACAGAGAAGAATGCATGCTTTCTTAACTGGAACTGTATGCTGTCTTGCTATTTCCATGGGTGCTAGCAGGGATACTCTTGCTATTTCCATGGGTGCTAGCAGGGATACTCTTGCTATTTCCATGGGTGCTAGCAGGGATACTCTTGGTATTTCCATGGGTGCTAGCAGGGATACTCTTGTTATTTTCATGGGTGCTAGCAGGGATACTCTTGGTATTTCCATGGGTGCTAGCAGGGATACTCTTGCTATGTTCATGGGTGCTAGCAGGGATACTCTTGTTATTTTCATGGGTGCAAGCTGGGATACTCTTGTTATTTTCATGGGTGCTAGCAGGGATACTCTTGCTATTTTCATGGGTGCTAGCAGGGATACTCTTGGTATTTCTGTGGGTGCAAGCAGGGATACTCTTGCTATTGGATGGAACAGACTACTGCAGTTGCACAAGGTGTCCCAACAGTTACTGTATATACACTATCTGTGTTATAGCTAGCTAAGACTTCAGGGTGCCGTTTGGTGACTAACACTCATACACTCACCAGTGATTCAGGCTCTGTCTGCCAGACTTCAGCCTGACTGATCCGGCCCATTTTGCAGAGAATCTGAAAGGCACAAAGCAAGTGTTTCAGAGCATAATCTGTCATAGATGTTTATAGCATGTGGCTTTGATCTCTCGGGTTCAGTGGAGATTAAATCTGTACAATCTGTGTAAATTTACACAGATTGTACAAATTTGCGTATTTGCTGGAAGAGACCATGTAGGACTGTCATAATTGGCTGTTTTTCAGATAGGAGACCGATCTGAAAGGTTGCCCCATTTATTGTATATGACAATCAAAGGACTGTTCTGTTTGGCTGCTGTTAGTGTGTCTGGTCAGCCAATCAGTGTGTTGCAGTGTGACCTCTCACCTCTCTGGCAGCCCTCTCGCCCGCCTGCACTGCCCCTTCCATGTACCCGCTCCACTCAGTGGCAGTCTCAGTGCCCGCAAAGTAAAGTTTACCCAATGGCTCCCGTAGAACCCTGAGGTCAGAGGTCAAAGGACATAGATTGTAGAGAGGGGTTGTCACCAAGGGTAGGAGACAGCAGGGTGGTAGCATCATCGGGCATTATTCATACTAGAATTGGGTCAACAATTATTTTACTTACAAAAGAGGCAAGATGCCCTTGTTAGGTGAAATAACTATGTTACATGTTCATCAGTAGCTTGCACTAGACATGACAAAAACTGTGCTATACAGCAGACAAGCAACAAACAACAATGGCAAAAAGACCAGTCTTCTTCAGGCAGTGATAAATAATAATTTTTAATTGTTTCAACCCTTTACACACCAGTAAGATTCCTCCGGATTACTGACAATCATAAAAGAGACATATCAAGATAAATTGTCAGGGCTTGTTTACAAGTTAAAATTTTTTTTTACCAGCAGCTAGAGTGTTAAAGTATTTTAAATAAAGTATCTGACCCAGGTTTGACCTGTACTGTAGCATTCGCATTGTTATACAGTATTGTGGGCATGGCCAGGCAAACCAACAACCAGTGCAACTGGCAAAGCGATATACTGGAGACAACTATAGAATGAATGTGGCTGTCAGCATGTAGCAGCCTGACTCATTAATAAAGCAGGATGAACTCACTTGCCATACTGTGTGAGGATGCCAGGGGGGTAGTACACTGTGTAGCAGCCCCCAGAGTACTGCTCTTCACACCAGTTCTTCTCCTCATAATGCACAGGCTGCAGGGAGAGGGAGGGAGGGATGGAGAGAGAGAGTGAGAGAGAGAGAAAGAGAGAGAGAGAGAGATCAGCAACACGTTCATTATTTACTTTTAAATGGAAAATCACCAAAGAAATCTGTTTTTAATTATATCACTAACCAGAACTGACTGCTGACTTTCTAAATCTTTCTAGAAACATGTAATGATAAACATATATTTAGATTAATGTATTGATTGATTCATTGGCTTACTAGATTTATTGAATAATATCTTAAAATATGAACTGATACAGTGCATAGCGCCTGTCCAAGCTTGTCATCTCGACTGTTTAGAAAGTAGTATGTGTGTGTGTGTGTGTGTGTGTGTGTGTGGTACAAGAAGAGAAGCGCAGAAATCCCCTTTTTAGCGAAACATTTTAATTCTGTCTTAAAATAGCTGTTACACAGTTGGGTGGAATAATTTCAGTCGCTTGATTGAGTGGCTAAGCAGCTGTTGTAAAATCAGCTGGTCCCCCAGTGATCTCGAATAATATGCTATGCTAATGCTACGAGCCTGACTGCTTCCGTTGCCTGCAGAGATAACACCCATTGCACTTACTTGCAAGGCCTCCTCTGTTTCCAGGACCCGGGCGTAGATCTCACAGATCTTGCTTTTCCTGAGGGAACAGAAAAGTTTTGGATTAGGCTATACCTTTTATGACCCAGAATTCCACACCTCTCTGGAATATTTAGATTTCTCTTAGTCTACCACACCCACTCATATAGTGCACTGCATGTTGTGAAACCCCACTGTCATCAATCGGTTAGCATGTTAGCGGATGCCAAAAAAATTCCTCCCTCAGATCCACTCCCTTGTGCCAATCGTTAACCACCAATAGTATTCCTACGTAATACAGGAAGTACAGTGGAACCGGAGGAGATGGACTCACCTTTCTTCCTTAGTCAGTGATGTCAGCCTCCTGGCTTTTCTGGAGAGGATGAAACTACAACACAGGAAAAGGCATTTTCAGTTCACTCAGATTGTGATGTCACATGACTATCGTGATGTCAGCATGATGTCACCATTGCAGGAGGTCTCTAATGTCTCACCCCCCTCAATTGGACTGCATTATTTACCCCATAATTGCAGGAAAGGTTCCATCAGGTTTGGTGTCATCCAGGGTCAGGCCAATGGGCGATTCTTCCTCTTCAATCACCATACTTCCGCAGTAACCTGAGAAAACCAGATTGTGACAATACAACAACCTGAGAAACACTATTTGGCCATATATACTAACCTGAGATTACACACATGACCGTACAGAAGTCTAAGAAAACCACACAACCATTCAGGAACCTGAGCACCACAATTGATGCATAATCATAAGCCTGCATATGGGCCAAATATTTTCCACAAAATAATTATAAAACAATGAATGACTAAGCATTATAAGTGTGTAAACAAATTATGTCCCTTAAAACATGCTAGGTGGTGGTATGCTGCCTCTGTGAATATGTAAACCTGGAAATAGTGACCTTTTTAAAAGGAGAGCTGGACAACCCAGCCTCCTTTTCAATGTTTATTCAGATAGGTAGAAAGCAGAGAGGGGCAACACGATAGAGAAGGGACCATAGCTGAGAAAGTGTGGGGATCTAATCCATATGGGAATCGCATATGGCTCAAGAACCATCTGTCCTACAGACTGCGGCACCCATCTCAATTTTTTTGTGGAACAAATTTTTTATTTCTTCTCAAATAGGCACGATTATGTACTGCAGACCGCATTTGATTACAGGGCCAACAGCTGAATACCCCTGATGTTGAATATTGTGCAGTCATTTTATCAAGACATTATACAGTAGCATGGCTCATTGCAACAAGTCCATAGCATCCAATGTAGTAATTACTGCAGCCTATCATGGTAAGAATAGCTCCATCACTCTTATCCATGAGTAATTTGAATCTAGGCTTTTAGTAGAATGCATTTTTAAATAAGAATGGACTGCACTGTTGTTTCAGCCTTTTTCCTAAAAACAGATGTGTGTATAAAAACATAATTCAGTAACTGCATTCATAAGGTCTTATTTTTACAAAAGATGTGGCTAAACATTGAAGAGGAATTCTCCATTTTTGCCTCTCTTGAGAAAAACAGCCATTTTGTCTAATTAACCTGCGCACCTGCTGTGATGTTTTAGAGTCAGTGCACGTAAGTTCACCATATAACACCACTTCCCTGATGGAGGCAACAGGGGGAAATGTAAAATCAAAAAAATTGAGAGTGGATCTTTTATGAATGTCGTTTGAAGTAGAATGCTGTAAACAATTGTCAAGTTGCAGTGTTTTGGTGTGGTGCAGCGACGCACTTCCTATTATATTTACACTTAAACATTTAGCATACAAAGTACCATACTTTTTTACATACAATATCCCACCAGCTGGATATAGACTGAAGCAATTCAGGTTAAATACCATGTATCAAGTGCCCGTCTTGGGAACAGAACCTGTCATCTAAGAGCTACAATATCCATAACCAAGGGACTTTTCCAAGTCCTGGAGCACTGGGCAACTTACTGTTCACCCAACTTCATGTATTCAAATGCATTTTTTAAATTTCATAAAGGTGACCTCTATTGACCCAAACAGACCCACAATATCATATTGGTAAACAAAGTGTGCACAGACATTCAACACAGCTGTGTTGTGAAAGCACTCCATATACAGTAAGTGCATGACCCCAAAGGAGTAAAAGTCATAAAATTTCACTAAAAAAAGAAGGACGTTATCAGTATTTCAGGTAAATTAAAAACTAAAATGGGTCAAATTGACCTGCAGTCAATTTGTTTTCAACTTAAATTAATTAAAAGATTGGGAGTTATAAAAACCAGCATATCGAGGCCCCCAGACCTAGTCTGTGAAACTCTAACCTTTATACTTCACTGGCCACTACCTTTTTTCCTCCAGAAGTTCTCCTTGTAGTAGACCATGCACTTGATGACGGAGCCAACAGGAACACGTTGGATAAACTGGTTCCTCATGGGGGGTAGTGGGGGGTTAAAGTGCATCTTTAGGTTCAGCCCCGGCGCTGTGGCGATAATGACGTATTTGGCCTGAAATTTAACAGAAAGGGGGTAGGGGGGCATAATTAGTTCATTCCAAACCACTATCCTTCTCCATAATGCATTGGGCCATCCAATCTGTGTGACAACAGCTGGGTGTTCTCGTATTTGTTGCCGTATTGCAGTATCTCACCTGGTATGTCTCCTGGTTGAGCGTCTTGACCACCACACCGTCGCCACTCTGGTCTATGCTATAGACCGCTCTCTCCAGCTTCACCCTGTCTCCAAGCCTCCTGGCCATGTGCTCGCTGATCTGCCCCGACCCACCCACAAACTTCCGCTCCTGCCGGGGACACAAAGACCATCACACTTCAGCAGGAAGAAGGTCAGAGTAACATCCAATCGCTCCAACCGCCAATCACTGCCAGCCCGTATGGTACGCTAGTGATTTCAAACTGCAAGTACACAGTGTCTGCAGGTCTTTTTTGTGGCTTCCTTTCAATCTCCAGCTAATTCAGGCATTGGAAAACAAGTGTTTGCACCCTAGCCAATGCATGAGTTAAATTAAGCACTTAGGGGCTGCCGGATGGCTCATTCTACTGTTCCATTGTGTGAAGCATTCACCAGCAACCCCCACTCGTCAATCGGACACCCAGTTTGCTTGCTCAAGCTCTAATGAAGTGTATTCCTATCTCATGTCTGCCTCAGTGCAATTTCTGGACTGCAGTTTGAACACAAGCAGTATGTTTCAGAGGATAGTACATGCTCTCCTCCTCTCCAGAACTTGCAGCAATGAGCACGGCACAATTGGGTATAGGAAGAAATCCTGAAACAATTCATCACTAAAGTGCTGAAACACACCAAAAAGCAGTAGATACTGCAGCCTGGAGTTTGAAAACCCTGCTCTATTCACACAGAAGGAGTCTTTAGGATATGCTCGGAGCACAGAGGGTATCACCAGAATCCTGGGCTTTGCTTAAGATTACGACTGTTTACTTCCTGTAAGATGCAATTCAGTCACAAACCTCCAGATGTCTCTGCTGTCACATAATAAAATTAAAATATAATGACAAGTAGCTCAGTGCACTCTCTAGTCTTCCACAGCAGTAGCAAAAGATTAGTTCGGTAGGTACTCAAGATTGCATGTACATCACACAGGAGCCGAAAAATTACATGTACATTTTTCTCCACACTGATTGGCTATGACTGGCTTGATTTCACAAATGTCAACTTGAGTTCATGACCATGCTTTGGGAAACGTCTAATATGTTGGTACATGGAAAGGGCTTCTGTACTATTAGTATTATTATGTATATGAGTTTAGCCAGTAGAAAAATTATCCTAGAATAATTCTTGGTAGCACTTAGAAGCCAAGTAGCTTGAAACTCACCCATGCCATTTAGCATAAACTATATTCAGCTGCTTGTAATAAAATTGCAAAGCACAATTCACAAATTCAGTGGTCAATTTTCACCCATACTAATTAAAAAAACCTAATGCAAACCTGCTTGTTTTTGTCATTTTAATTTTAATTAAAATTGAGAGTGCACCCAAGAAACAACTTGAAACACATGAATTTTAGCATTCCATCATTATGACTATACGGGTTGAGACAAGCCCTTAGAAAGCTGTTGCAAAGACATATCTGGCATCCCCAGACTGTATGTCTATTGTACTATTGGGGAAAAGCACAGCAAGGCACAGTTTTCTATGAGGCTTGCTTCCAAACAACCATTTGAGATCATTATTATCTCCATCAGGGAGAGGTGGGGGGGGGGGGGGGAGGGACTACTACAGGAAATGACTTTGAACCCCATAACAAAGTCCTCTAATTACCCAGAATCCCTTGTTCTCTGTTTCCATGGCAGCTGATCATTCAGGATTCTAAACTAAAGACTGGCCTAAGGAAGGCTACTGGAGAAAATTTGATTACCCAAATTAGAGAGGGTGGATTGGAGTGCTTTGCAATGGCAGCTCGGCCCCTCTGGCTTGGCTTCTCCTAGCTTACCCCTGCCCCTCTGTTCCAGCTCTAAGCCACAGTGCACCATAGAGACTCACAGGATTGTTACGCTATTGCTACGACCCTCCCTATAGACTCCAAAAAATATGTGCCATAATGGTAAAAGGGAAAAGGCTTACAAATGTGTGTGTGAAGAATGCAACATAAAATAAACAGAAACCAATGTTCGACTACTTCCACATCCCAAACTGGGAGACAGGTGGACTCAGATGTAGATGTTCTTTGACCCACGCCGGCCCAGTCTTCAGGCCATATCCAATGGCCTAGTGTTTTCCCATTTTCCTCCATTTTAAAGTAGCAATTCACAAAGTTTTATTTAAAAGGACAAATGTAAAAATGTAAAGCAAACAGAACCAAATGTGCAGTTGCAGGCACATCAAATGGGTTAAAGCAAAAAAAAAAGAAAAAAAAAAATACAGATAATGCTGCGCAAAATAGTAACGTCTCCACTTGTGGGAGGCCATCAGGCTGATATTAGATTGCCATCTCTCAAACCATTTGATCTTCTCCAGAAGCTCCACCAAAAATGGTTTATTAAAACAATGCAGCCCTCTGGACAACACTTAATCCCTTTGCTATAGAAAATATACCAAATAAAACTGGCTTTCAACCAAACAAATCAGTCCTGCATGCAGTGCCACGGCAAAACACAAAACGCCGGTTTAAAAACGGTCACCAACAGACATTTGTGTATGAGATTAGAACCTCCTTACCATAACACTAGATAAATAGTTATTATTATCATCATTATGAGTATGATGATTTTGTTGATTATTATCACTATTATTATTATTTTTTGTTGTTGACCAAATTAAATCATTCTAATTTGATGCATCTTCTCAAAACGCTTATGCTTAAATGCACTGTTGTGTACTGTAATGCAGCAACCAGGACCTCCTGTAGTTGAGAAGCAGAAAGGATGGAAAGAGGACAGGAGTTGAATATCTGAGTCTAAAGAATCTGTAGTAGCACATAACCACCTTGCTATTGCTGCTGTCACACCTGGAATACATAGTCAACTAGTCGTGATGAAGTATTATATACAATGGTGTAATGACTTCAGATTATGATACTGACTCAGCCTCCAGGTTCGGTACTACTGACCCCAATCTCCTAACTGCACTGACCTAGTCTTCTTGTACTAGTCTGACCCAGTGTCCTGGTTCTGTACTGACTTGGTATCCTGGCTTTAGTGACAAAGTTTCCCTGTACCATCTCTGTTTAGACCCAGTCTCTTGGTTCTGTAAGCACCCAGTCTTTCAGCTGTACTGACCCGGCCTCCTGGTTTTATAATAAGTGTCCTTGTATTGACATGGTATCTGTCTTGACCCAATCTGCTGGTTTTGTACTGACCCAGTATATTTGGCTTACCTGTCCTCCATTGGAGGTGGAGAAGATCCTCATGGTGCCACCGCACTGCTTGATGTACCACAGGAACCAGAGAGCAGACACCTCGTGCGGTTCAGAGGTTACGTTCACATTGACAAAGAGGGTGGCGAACCGACGGGCACCACTGGTGAGAAAAGAAGAAAGTGGGGAAGGGAAGAACCAGCTCAAAACCAGACACTGCAAAAAATTATCTCAAGTGCAGTATAGTGACAGCAACAAACTTCCTGTTTTGATTTCACCCTCACATGGGACTTCACTAAAACAAGTTCCTCAGGAAAATGTATTCTTTGCTGACAGTATTTGTTAAAGGTTACAAATAATGCAAAAAAAAAAAGAAATGTAAAAGAAATCTGTGGTACAGTTAACTTCAAAATGCTAGAATGCAATAGTGGGAGCTAACTGTCAAAATACCAGCACAGAGAAGACAGGAGCTAGGTTGACTGGGTACCATGTCCAACATAGCTTGTCGAAGAGCTGCTTCATGGTCATCTGATCCCACTCTTCTGCATGGGGAGCCTTCCAAGGGGCTTCTCGTGGAATCTGCATTGGACACACTCACTATCAGACACCCCTCCCATTCAACTTGTTCACTCAATCACCAGCACCATGATGTCACAATCTACACAGCAATTCAGCTCATTCAACCAATCACTGACACATCATGATGTTATTGTTAAGGATCCGGGTAGGGACTGGACTCAAATGCACGACTCAGAGACAGAATACAATAATGCTTGCGGGGAGCGTTTATTACTTCACTCAAAACTCCGGAAGTATAGGGAGAACAGGGAGAGAGACTGGATCCTGGGTTGGCGAGAACAGGGGCAGAGCGGGAGCGGGGAGCAGGCAAAGGGGCTGGACAGTGGCTGAATCCTGGGTTGGCATAGAAGAGGGAGAGCGGGATGTGGGAGACAGGGATACGTGGCGTAGAACAGGGAGGAGGCTGCAGGCTGGCGGGTAAGCAGAACAGACAAAGCGTTAATTTCAGCAAGACAAAACGAGACTATGAAGCGTTAGTTTAGCAAGACAAAGCAAGACTATGATTTAGATTCCAAAACTAGACAAGACCAGAGTTACAACGAACACGACTTAACGAACTGGCACCAGACAAAGAACAATGGGAGAATATATAGTGAACTCAATGAGCTAATGAGTGATTGCAGCGTGAGAATGCATGCGAGAGTGATTAAGCGGAGACAAAGGTGTGAAGAATGCAAACGGGGAAAGGAATGCGATAGGCAGAGCTATACGATGGTGAATTAGGCGAAACAAGCAGGGAAACCACGCCTAGCCTGCACAACAAGGAAGACAGACAGGGAAACGTAAAAACTAGACAAGGAACGTGAGGAAAAGGGTAAAAGCACAAACAGGGATGGGGACTGGGAGGGAACGGAACAGAGTGGAACAGTTATAATCCATTCAGCATCCAGCTTTTGGCTTTCTTTATTTATAAGGAGTCCTCTGTTGTAAATCATTCAAACAAGCTTCCCACTGTATACAGATTCATTCTATGTCCAAAAAATACTTTTAAACAATTAAGATTCAGTTGAAGATGCTGGAATATCTTAGTGATTAGGCTACGACATTAGTTGTCTATTAACCGATATCTAAGGATAATACTGCATGCGATACTTAAAAGTACAGCATACAATATTATTATCGATAATGTGGATGACAGTCATGCAGAAAGAAAAAGCACATTAGCCTAATTGCATTTCTTTTGTGTCTTATGTGTTGCATTCTCTTATGTCCTTCATGATTACAGCGTGGCCAGAGGTCACCTGTGTTGATAAATTAATAATGAATTCATGAACAAACCTTTCCTGCTGACATCCCTTACAGAATTATAAGACGTAGTGGTCTCAGCTGAAACATATAGGGAGCCGACATGTTTTAGCCTCTTCTGTGGACATGCCTCTGAATGATTTTCTTCTTTATATCAACCCAAGGAAATTTACCATTTTCAAAGAGGTTCTTTTATACTCAGCATCCTAGTAGTGTTCTTGTTTTCCACATGTATAATCATTCAACACATATAATACAGATAACAGGTTAACCACAAAAACAAAATGAAACATCCATCCTGCCATTTTCTAAACCGCTTACTCCTGGTCAGGGTCACAGGGGGCTGGAACCTATCCCAGCATACATTGGGTGAAAGGCAGGAACACACCCTAGACCAGTCACCAACCCATCGCAGGGCCCACACAACATTCACTGACATATTCATGCCCCAAGGACAATTCACACTCTCCAATTAACCAAACTGGTATCTCTTTGGACTGTGGGAGGTAACCGGAGTACCTGGCAGAAACCCACACGGACACAGGGAGAACATGCAAATTCCACACAGAACACAGAAAGTCCTTCAGCTGGGATTTGAACTTGGTACATTCTTGCTGTGAGGCAACAGTGCTACTCACTGTGCCACCGTGCCACCTCAAAATGAACCAAAATAACACAATTGCCTAGTAGGTGTTATTTGACCCCTTTCTTGAATTGTAATAATATTATTCAAAATCCTGATTGGCTATGAGTACATCCTCATGTCAGCTAACCTTAATCAGAGTTATCCCAATAAATTTGTTCAGTGTTGGTATATTTGTATTAAGTTAGTTACGTTGTCAAAATGGTAGCTTGTTCTGCTTACAACAGTGTTATGGTCGTAGCCTGAAATAATATTATGTCATATCAATCACACTTTACTTTATCTGCAAGAATACAATTTTGTAGGCTGTGTGAGTACTTATTTTTACTCTCAAATGATGTTGAAAAATTTGGGAGATTGATAATGTCAGCCTTAACAAAAAGGAGTTTGAATTGATCCAAAAGGTTTTGTTTGTGGTCTTTGAACTTTGATAGAAATGTTTGAATCTATCGCTGTCAGTCTGATGATGACACCTGAAGTGTTTATCATCCTTGTGGAAGAGGAATGGGCTTTGGTAAGCTTTTTCCACATCACTGTCATTGCTCTATGACAAAGGACACAACTGAGCATGTCTGATGAGTGCAAAAATTACACTTCCTGGTTTGGAGGTGATCCTATTAAATTTCTATTGGCATCACTGTCCCTACAGTTTAAATACTATAGAAAAAACATCAGAAGAGAGCAGAAGAAGCTACATACCTCCATTCCCATTTCATCCATCTTCCTCCACAGGTTGTTGTAGTCCATTAAGGTCAGGGGGTTCCACATGGGTGGGAAAGGCCCCTTGAATGCATACGATTTCCCCTAAAACAGAGAAGGCAAAATGTCAAGAAATGGGTTAAGGATAATAGACATTTTCTCTCTCCCAAATATTTATTTGTATGGAGGATTTCATTATTTTTTAAAATCATTTAATGATCTGTGACAATTTCATTATAGGGTAACAAAGCACTAAAACAACTTATTTTAGATGATAAGTGATACATTTGTTTTTTTTTAAGTATTACTGATCGATCCTGGTCCAAATCTTGACTAATTACTGCAGTCAGCGCAAAAAAGTGTAAACTTTAAGAATCTGGCTCAAAAGTGTCTCTAGTGGTAAAACATTAGATACTGCACGTTCAATCTTTGATTGGCCAGAAATTTCATCCAGCTGACCTATTCCTCCCGGTGACGAAATCTAAACCTGTACAGGTACGCCCCCTGATAGTTCGGTGGCTACACCCCAAAGTTTTTGAGCAAGGGCGGGCAGTGCAGGAGAGTGGAGAGGAGATAGAGAGAGCAAGCGAGCAATATAGTTAGCTTACAGTTGAGCTTTTTTGAATGCTAGTTATAGTAGCCTATTCATTTTTGGTATATTTCTTTATAGTTAGCTTCATAGTCCCTTGTTTTTTGATAGTTAGTTTTTCAGTCTAACTTAGCAAGTAGCTAGCTAGTTTATTATTTAAAAATAAATATATAGGCTACTTTATTAAAAATAAATATATAGTATTGAAGGAGTGCGGGAAATTACCAAACTGAGACTTCTTTCCTGGTCGGGCTAGCTGCAACGCAGCTGCGTTCTTTATTTATAAACCTCATTCAACCCAAAGAACACGTCATAGAAGTTACCGTCTATGACGTAGCCGCGTTGACAGTAGGAGATGAATTATATATGTATGTCCCAGAGGTAGCCGCCACATCATAAAGCATATGAAAACTGCGTATCTGACAGCAACGTGGAGAGTGACACTCTCCGTTGTATGCACGGTGTGGATATTTCCTGTATTTTTATGTTAAAACAAAACTAAATTTAACGTTCTGACGAGGTAAGTAAAGTATTTATTTTTTACTTTGTTTACACTGTGCCCTTGCTGGCCTGTGTATGTCGAATATTTTTTGTAAACAAACTATTACTCACGCTGCACGACACCGTTCAGTGTGAGCTGCAGTGCTGACTGTGGACAAGAGCAGTTATTTACATTTTGTTGGTTAATGAAGTCACTTTTAAAAAATATTGTTGAATTTATGTTTTAGAGTATATTAGTATATTTGTTACGATCCTGATACGGGACGAACCCAAGTGCAACGACCAGGAGACAGATTACAGAAAGTGGAACTTTATTAAGCGTTGGGGTGGTCCCAAAGCTGTACACGGGAGCAAAACAGGTTAGTTAGTTAACACAGGATAGCGTCCAACTGAGGACTGCTCCAAGCCGGAGCTGGACTTGAAGAAACACGGAACTGTTCCAAGCCGGAACTGGACTTGAACGGAGGTGTCTAAAACACCGGAACTGGACTGGAACTGGACTGGAACTGGACTGGAAACTGGATCGGAACTGGACTGGAAACTGGACCGGAAGGTCCACTCAGGAAACGGGAACGGCACGGAACTTGTTCCAAGCCGGAACTGGACTTGAACGGAGGTGTATAAAACACCGGAACTGGACTGGAACTGGACTGGGAACTGGACTGGAAACTGGACCGGAAGGTCCACTCAGGAACACAGGGGACGGCACGGAACTTGTTCCAAGCCGGAACTGGACTTGAACGGAGGTGTCTAAAACACCGGAACTGGACTGGAACTGGACTGGAAGCTGGACCGGGAGGTCCACTCAGGAACACAGGGGACGGCACGGAACTTGTTCCAAGCCGGAACTGGACTTGAACGGAGGTGTCTAAAACACCGGAACTGGACTGGAACTAGACTGGAAACTGGACTGGAGCTGGACTGGAAACTGGATCGGAACTGGGCTGGAACAGGACTGGAAACTGGACCGGGTAGCTTGAGTAACCGGGCAGAAAGCAGAGGTTAAAGGCAGGGTGTTGTGACAGGACTGTAGCTGGTGAATGCACCGCCGAGTTGGAAGGTGCGGCGTAGCTCGGGCAATACTGGCGTAAGCCGGCTGGCATGCAGAGGTCCTGGTACCGCAACACGAGTACGGGAGGTACGTAACACGGGGAGGACAAACACAGCTGCGGGAAGACTGGAACTGCGGCGTCTGGAGGTTTTGAAGGGAAACAGGTAAATGCATGCAGCAGCGAAAGATTAGCAGAGATAGCTACCAGTCAGGAAACCAGGCGAACAGGTATGAACCAGCAGGCTCACAAAACACTGGACCAGAAACGGGATACGAAACAAACACGGTAGGTTAGTCAACGAACTGGCGCTGAATAGCAGCCAGCCAGGGGTTTAAATGGTGCAGGAAGTGAAGGAGAAAACGAGAAACAGGTGTGATGTTAAATCAGGAGTGATTGCCGAAGCACAGCAGTGAGGAATGTGAGTAACGAGAGGGGCGAGTGATAGGCGGAAGCTAAAGTGGAAAATGAAACCAAAAGTACCCGAGGGAGACGCCCAGTCCACAGCCAGGAGGGAAACACGGACAAGGGATCCAACATGACACGGAAGGAAACAAGGAAAACATGGAAAACGGACAGGACGGGAACGGAACGTTACAGTACCCCCCCCTCAATGTACGCCACCTGGCGTACCCGGAGGCCTGGTCTTGTCAGGGAACTGTTCGTGGAAGTCTTGGATTACTGAATGATCCAAGATCAGGCTCTTGTGGAGCCACGACCTCTCCTCAGGACCGTACCCCTCCCAGTCGACGAGGTATTGGAAACCCCGGCCCCTGCGGCGGATATCAATAACACGGTTCACCGTGTAGGCCGGGGCGTTGTCAACAACTCGGACGGGAGGAGGCGGGATGGTAGGGGTACTGAGGGGGCTGGAGGAGACAGGCTTAACCTGGGACACATGAAACACAGGGTAAACTTTGAGGGAGGCGGGGAGGGAAAGTTTAACAGACACCGGGTTAACTAGACAAATGATGGGGAAGGGACCAATAAAACGGGGCTGAAGCTTTCTGGATGAAGAGGGAAGGGAGATGTTTGCAGTGGAGAGCCAGACCTGCTGACCGGCCCTATACTGTGGGGCTGCGGTCCTGTGAAGGTCCGCCAGACGTTGGGAGCGGGAATTGGCGTGAAGGAGTGCGGTGCGTGTGAGTCTCCAAATGTTTTTACAACGAAGGACATGGGCCCTAACAGAGGGGACAGCTATCTCGGCCTCCTGGGTCGACAGAAGAGGGGGTTGATAGCCTAAAGCACACTCAAACGGGGATAGGCCAGTAGAGGCACTCTTAAGGGAGTTATGTGCGTACTCGACCCAGGGGAGAAAACGGCTCCAAGAGGCAGGATTGCGCACTGTAACGCACCGCAGGGCGGCCCCCAGGTCCTGGTTCGCCCTCTCTGCCTGACCATTAGACTGGGGATGAAAACCCGAGGAAAGACTAGGAGAGGCACCCAGGGCTGCACAGAACGCCCTCCAAACTCGGGAGGAGAACTGGGGCCCACGGTCTGACACGATGTCAGAGGGGATCCCGTGCAGCCTGACCACGTGTAGCACCAAGAGCTCAGCGGTTTCAAGGGCGGACGGGAGCTTGGGGAGGGGAACAAAGTGAACCGCCTTGGAGAACCGGTCCACTATTGTCAGAATGACGGTGTTACCTTCTGACAACGGCAGACCGGTTACGAAGTCCACACCAATGTGACTCCAAGGACGGCCAGGGACGGGGAGGGAAAGGAGAAGACCGGAGGGAGGCTGGTGGGAAGCCTTGCTCCTGGCGCACACCGAGCAGGCCAGGACGAAGGCACGGGTATCCCCTTTAAGGGTAGGCCACCAGAAACTCCTCCTGACGAGGGCGATAGTTCTGGCGACACCTGGGTGACATGCCAGGCACGAGGCGTGAACCCCATTCGAGGACCTGGGAGCGGACGGAATCGGGGACAAAAAGACAGGAGTTAGGGTTATTGCGGGGGTCCGGTTGGGAAGTCTGGGCGGCCTTCACAATGCCCTCAATCTCCCAGGAGACCGCAGCCACCACACAGGAGGCCGGCAAAATGGGCTCCGGATCAGCAGGACTGGAGGGAGGGGAAAAAATGCGGGACAGGGCATCTGCTTTAATATTACGGGAACCAGGGCGGAAAGAAACAGAGAAATTAAAGCGTGCAAAAAATAACGACCATCTAGCCTGACGAGAATTGAGCCTCTTGGCAGATCTTAAATAAATGAGGTTTTGATGGTCGGTAAAAACAAGAAAAGGGGGTACCTGCCCCCTCCAGCCAGTGGCGCCACTCCTCAAGAGCCAGTTTTATCGCCAGCAGTTCCCGATCCCCGACATCGTAGTTCCTCTCGGCGGAGGACAGCCTCCGGGAGAAGAATGCGCAGGGATGGAGCTTGCTATCAGAGGCGGACCGTTGAGACAGAATGGCCCCCACGCCGGTGTCGGAGGCATCCACCTCAACGACAAACTGCCGAGAAGTGTCAGGGTGAAGGAGGATAGGTGCTGAGGAAAACCGAGCCTTGAGTAGCTCGAAAGCTCGCTGGGCATCGGAATTCCAACAGTAAGGCAGGGCAACGGAAGTGAGTTTAGTCAGGGGAGCAGCAATGGAACTGTAATTGCGAATAAAGCGGCGGTAGAAATTTGCAAACCCCAGGAACTGTTGAAGGTGCTTGCGGGAGGTGGGTTGGGGCCATTCTGTCACCGCCTTGATTTTCACAGGGTCCGCCCGGATACTGCCCTCCTCGATAATGAAGCCGAGGAACGGGACCGTGGAAGCGTGGAAGGAACATTTCTCAGCCTTAACAAATAGCTGATTCTCCAACAGCCGCTGGAGAACCTCTCGAACGTGACGGACATGCTCCTGCGGGGATTGAGAAAAAATTAAAATATCATCGATATAAACAAAAACGCTCCTCCCTAGGAGGTCCCGCAGGACGTCGTTCACCATGCTCTGGAAGACTGCTGGGGCGTTAGTAAGGCCGAAAGGGACCACCAGGTATTCGTAGTGGCCCAACGGGGTATTAAAAGCAGTCTTCCACTCGTCCCCCTCACGGATACGCACCAAGTGATACGCATTCCGGAGGTCGAGCTTGGTGAACGTCACAGCTGGAGAGAGGGCTTCAAAGGCGGTGTTAATGAGGGGAAGAGGGTATTTGTTACGGATGGTGACCTGGTTGAGGCCCCGGTAGTCGATGCAGGGTCGCAGGGAGCCATCCTTCTTCCCAACGAAGAAGAACCCTGCACCGACTGGGGATGAAGAGGGACGGATAATACCCGAAGCGAGGGAGTCGTGGATGTATTCCTCCATGGCTAGTTTCTCCGGTCCAGACAGACTGTAGAGGCGTCCCGATGGCAGTTTAGCTCCAGCCAGTAGGTCAATGGCGCAGTCATACGGCCTGTGAGGAGGTAAGGACAGAGCACGTGATTTAGAAAATACTTGCGCGAGGTCGTGATACTCGCTGGGAACATTCGTTAAATCCGGTATAGGTGGCATGGAACAGGGTTTACTGGGCCCCGGAGGGGGTAGTGCAGAACGGAGACAGCTGGCTAGACAGTGGGCACTCCACGCCAGGATGCGACCGGCTTTCCAGTCAATATGGGGATTGTGGAGGCGAAGCCAGGTCTGACCTAAAACCAGAGCAGATTGTTGGGAGTTAATCAGTAATAGCTGAATGGACTCCCGATGATTGCCAGATAGAACTAATTGGATAGGAACGGTGGAGTGGGTAACTAACCCCAAACTCCTACCGTCCAGAGCTAGAGCTGAAATGGGTGAAGTGAGACGTTCCGTGGGAATGCCGGCCCTCCTGGCGAAGGTGATATCCATGAAGCTGGCGTCAGCTCCGGAGTCAATTAGGGCCGAAGAAGATAGGGTCTTGTCCCTCCAAAGGAGAGTAGCCTTGAACATGAGGCGGTCCTGGGCAGCATGGTTGGGGACGATGGGGCTCGTCAGTACGCCCAGTCTTACTGGCGAGCCCCTTCTTTTGGGCGAATGGGACAGGAGGCGATCTGATGGCCAGGCTTGCCGCAATAGAAACAGGATCTGGTGCGCTGACGGCGCTGACGCTCCTCGGGATTGACCGCAACTCTGCCCAGTTGCATGGGCTCTTCCTCGGACCCGCCCGTAGGCGCCCGAGATCCAGTGAAGGAGTGTGAATGAACATTAGAGACGACGGAGGGCGAATGACGCCCGGAACTTCCTCCCCGCTCCCGGGCCCGGATGCGGAGACGATTATCGATGGCTATAGCGAGGCTGATGAGGCTATTAAGGGAGTTGGATTCCTCCCGAGTGGCAAGCTGGTCCTTGAGTTCCTCGCTGAGAGCTTGGCGGAAAGCCCCCTGGAGGGAGGCGTCATTCCATCCTGACTCCGCGGCGAGGGTACGAAACTGAATGGCCATTTCTGCGACACTGCGGTTGCCTTGGCGAACTTGAAGCAGACGCTGGGTAGCGTCACGTCCACAGGTCGGGTGTTCAAACACACGTCGCATCTCTGCCGTAAAGGCTGCGAAGTTGCTGCATAACGGAGCCTGGCTGTCCCAGATGGATGTAGCCCACTCCAGGGCGCTCCCTCCCAGGCTGCTCATAATGAACGCGATCTTGCTGGAGTCAGAGGCGAAGGAGGAGGGCTGCATCCGAAACACTATGTCACATTTAAGTAGAAATTCACGACATCTCCCCAACCCCCCGCGATATAACTCGGGGTGTTGTACACGGGGCTCACGGCTGGAAGTGGGAGCCGGTGCCTCCGGATGGGGTTCGGGAGAGGAAGGAGTAGGGTTGGCTGGAATCCGTAGTAGCGGTTGGTGGAGCGAAAGTTGGGATACTTGCTCCGTGATGCCCCTAACTACTTCCAGCACATCATCCAGACGGCGACCCTGTTGGTCGCTGATCGCAGTCTGGCAGGAGAAGGCGTGGCGAATCTGTTCCAGATCGGCTGGGTCCATATTGTAGGCCAGTTCGTTCTGTTACGATCCTGATACGGGACGAACCCAAGTGCAACGACCAGGAGACAGATTACAGAAAGTGGAACTTTATTAAGCGTTGGGGTGGTCCCAAAGCTGTACACGGGAGCAAAACAGGTTAGTTAGTTAACACAGGATAGCGTCCAACTGAGGACTGCTCCAAGCCGGAGCTGGACTTGAAGAAACACGGAACTGTTCCAAGCCGGAACTGGACTTGAACGGAGGTGTCTAAAACACCGGAACTGGACTGGAACTGGACTGGAACTGGACTGGAAACTGGATCGGAACTGGACTGGAAACTGGACCGGAAGGTCCACTCAGGAAACGGGAACGGCACGGAACTTGTTCCAAGCCGGAACTGGACTTGAACGGAGGTGTATAAAACACCGGAACTGGACTGGAACTGGACTGGGAACTGGACTGGAAACTGGACCGGAAGGTCCACTCAGGAACACAGGGGACGGCACGGAACTTGTTCCAAGCCGGAACTGGACTTGAACGGAGGTGTCTAAAACACCGGAACTGGACTGGAACTGGACTGGAAGCTGGACCGGGAGGTCCACTCAGGAACACAGGGGACGGCACGGAACTTGTTCCAAGCCGGAACTGGACTTGAACGGAGGTGTCTAAAACACCGGAACTGGACTGGAACTAGACTGGAAACTGGACTGGAGCTGGACTGGAAACTGGATCGGAACTGGGCTGGAACAGGACTGGAAACTGGACCGGGTAGCTTGAGTAACCGGGCAGAAAGCAGAGGTTAAAGGCAGGGTGTTGTGACAGGACTGTAGCTGGTGAATGCACCGCCGAGTTGGAAGGTGCGGCGTAGCTCGGGCAATACTGGCGTAAGCCGGCTGGCATGCAGAGGTCCTGGTACCGCAACACGAGTACGGGAGGTACGTAACACGGGGAGGACAAACACAGCTGCGGGAAGACTGGAACTGCGGCGTCTGGAGGTTTTGAAGGGAAACAGGTAAATGCATGCAGCAGCGAAAGATTAGCAGAGATAGCTACCAGTCAGGAAACCAGGCGAACAGGTATGAACCAGCAGGCTCACAAACACTGGACCAGAAACGGGATACGAAACAAACACGGTAGGTTAGTCAACGAACTGGCGCTGAATAGCAGCCAGCCAGGGGTTTAAATGGTGCAGGAAGTGAAGGAGAAAACGAGAAACAGGTGTGATGTTAAATCAGGAGTGATTGCCGAAGCACAGCAGTGAGGAATGTGAGTAACGAGAGGGGCGAGTGATAGGCGGAAGCTAAAGTGGAAAATGAAACCAAAAGTACCCGAGGGAGACGCCCAGTCCACAGCCAGGAGGGAAACACGGACAAGGGATCCAACATGACACGGAAGGAAACAAGGAAAACATGGAAAACGGACAGGACGGGAACGGAACGTTACAATATTATTGCTATATGTGGTATTTCCTGCAGATAGGGGGGATTTGGGTCAAATAGTTGAGCCAGGAGTTGTAGTATATGCTGCTACACGTTTAGCTTTGCAATGTACTGTACATCCCTAACAGACAGCGTGTTTTGTGTGTATGAGTGAGAGAGGTAGAGGTAGAGAGAGAGAGAGAGAGCGCGAGAGCAGCCGCGGCTACTACTGAAAAAAATTGCTGGGGCGTGGTTTGATACCTGGAGCTCAGCCCCTATATTATTACCTTATCACGCCCAGATTTGCCATTTTTCAAATTTCAAAATGGGGCAGGATCTAGCGAAACCAGCGTGCTTTTTACCCTTTAAAATGCAAGTAAAGGTGGTTTGTCTACAGAATTGACTGCCTTTAAACAATGATTTTGCTGGTCTGCTAAGAGTTAGAGGTGCGCTCTGTTTCAAGCATGAACTAACCCAAAGCACGTTGCATGATCGCTGTGTGGGACTTATAGTAACACAGCTCATGAATGCATTCTTTTAATTCCCAATGAAAGACTTAAGTTATTAAGACCTAAGATAAGTTCTTTGCAAAGAACAGAAAATAATTATTGTCCTTAATAAATGAGCTTGCCAAAGCCAATTAAATAGATTGATCTTTCTCCACATTAACCTTTTCTTTATTTTAATGTTGCTCCTTCTTCGACTGATATGCAAAGCACATTAGAAATGTGTGGAAGAAGAGCCATATTCATTTCTGACAGCCTGATGTGACATTACATTTATAATTCACAGTACTTTTTATCTTCACCAAACCTGTTTCAGAGCAGTAACTAAGATAACCTTATACAGTCAGCAGTAATAAAGATGAATGCGAAATAAACAGAGTACTCAAGGGCCTCAGCAGACTATAAATTGCTAGGACTCCCTGGTGTGCTGCTTTCCCTGGATCACACTTGAGAGGGAGTAACTTAGCAGCACAGTGCCTCTGCTGAAAAACACCATCAATTCATCTCACTCAACCCAGGAGTGCAAAGAGGGACACGGATTGTGCCAAGCATTTAGAAGGGAGTACAAAAAAGTTTGACAATTTAACTTAAAAAATCTGAACAAAGCTGCTTTCATAGGCTTGGGGCACATTGAGAATGAGAATACACAAAACAATGTGCAGTGCTATGATATGCTGCCACTGAATTCCTGATTTGAACCAATCATTTTGTTTTGGTGTATAAAACAATGTGTTTCGATTGGTTCAAATGTGTCAATGATTGGCAGTTAACGGCACGCCTTAGTCATACAGATTACATAACATGATTACTCCACCAAATAACACACTATATATGACACTGCTGACCTACTCGTTATTTTCACTTGTCTTCCAGTTGAAGCTAAACCATAGACATACTGTATGAGTGAGATACATTTTTTGAATTATTATTACATTTTAAAATATGCTTTTATATTTTTTAACACAAATGTGTAAGCTTTGCTGAAATGTTTTTGAAAAAGCGTACAAATGCAGGAAGTGTCTATTCCCTAGGAGTTCTATGGAGTAAGAACGCTGTCAAAAATACGTATACATAACTTTATACATTCATGCGTAAATACATTTGTTGTACACAAAATTCATAGACGTAAATCATACATAAAATATGAAGTTGTAAAATTGAGTGTGTGTGCGTTTTAATGAGAGTACGAATCCAAAAGCTACGACTGCAAAGATGTATGGATGCAACTCAGATTTCTACGACTACGAATTCTTCCTTATGAATACGGATTCAAGTTTGTGGGTACAAGTCGAAAAGTGTTAAAATTACGTCACTGGGGCACAGACAGGTCACAGGGAAAATGAATCGAACATGGATTCCACCAAATGCGCATGCGTCAAAGGCGCAAGATGGCTTTGAAATCACTAATTGAAATGTATTCAATGAATTAAAATAAATAGGCTACACTTTAAATTGATTCACTGATGACCAATTAGAGTATATGCAACTAACACATTAGTAGGCTACACAGGATAATTACAACTTCAAGAATGTTGGACCAATAACGTCAGTGCACCGATCGATCAATAGCATAAGCAGTATGGCAAGCTGAATAGTTGCCCGCAGCTCGATCTGTTTTGTTTTGAAAGGGAGAATTTATATTTTTGGCAGGAATTTACGCTATCATAATGAACCAATTACTCGATGGGTAGCCTACTGCTATGGGGAAACATTTAGGCTAGTACATTCGCCTACATGTAAGATAATATGCTGTGCATTGTGTGAATGATTTGTAAACATAATACAGATCCTTTCCAAAAAATTTGAATATCATGGAAAAGTTTTTTTTTTTTCCATGATTCCATTCAAAAAGTGAAACTTTCATAGATTATAGATTCATTACACACAAAGTGAAATATTTCTAGCCTTTATTTGTTTCATTTTTCATAATTTTGGCTTACAGCTCCAGAAAACCCCCAAAACAGTATTTCAAGAAATTAGAATAGTGTGTCGAAAATCAGTATTTACTTCAGTTATTTCAGAGAATGAGTGGAGTGGCTTGACTCGAGGAATCCGACAGTTGTAGCCCATGTCCCGGATACGTCTGTACGTGGTGGTTTTTGAAGCACTGACACCAGCCTCAGTCCACTCCCTCTGCATCTCCGCCAAATTTTGGAATCGTCTTTGCTTGACAATCCGCTGAAGCCTACGGTCATCTCTTTTGCTTGTGCACCTTCTCCTGCCACATTTTTCCCTTCCACTAAACTTTCTATTGATATGCTTGGATACTGCACTCTGTGAACAGCCAGCCTCCTTAGCGATGACCTTTTGTGGCTTACCCATCTTCTGGAGGGTGTCAGTGATGGTCTTCTGGCCAATTGTCAAGTCTGCAGTCTTCCCCATACTGAACTAAACTGAGATAAACTTTGCAGGTGTTTTGAATAAATTAGATGATAGTGTGACACTCAGTCTAAAACATTCATTCTCTGAAATAACTGAAGTAAATGCTGATTTTCGACACACTATTCTAATTTCTTGAAATACTGTTTTGGGGGTTTTCTGGAGCTGTAAGCCAAAATTATGAAAAATGAAATGTTACGTTTCTGCCATGTTCATGCCACGTTTCATGTTTAGTTATTGTCACAGTTTATTTTTCTGTTCTTGTCATGCTTGTGTTCTGTTTATGTTACGATGCAGTTTATTTAGCATACATATTTCCGTGTTTTTCCACAGCCTTGCGTTCATGCTGTTTCCCTCTCTCTCTCTCTCTTGCTGTCGCTCACGCTTCCCTAATTGCTTCATTCTCCCATGTCTATTTACTAATCTACTAACATTAGATCAGGATTGGGTAATACTAACTCTCTAACCATGTGTTCATGTTTACCTTATGTTTCTCGTGCATGTCATTTACTAATTTACTAACGCTAGGTCAGGATAGGTTAATTACTAACGATTACTAATTATCTTGTTACCTCGTCAGCCTTCCATGTTGCTCTCAAGCTAAGTGTCTGCACCTGTCTACACCTGCATTTAAGCTCAGTTTTCATGTCATGTCTTTGCGAAATTGTTGCCTGTTAGTTTATTTACTGTCACTTTTGAGCGTTATCCATTGTCTGACTTTTGTTATAGATCCAAGCCTGTTTACTGACCATCGTTACTGCCTGCCTACCGTTTCTACTGCCTGTTTTTTGACCACGAGTTTTGCCTGCTGTCTGTTTGTACCTCTGCCCCGCGGATAGGACTTCGGTCTGACTCCTGCAACGTCCCACGACCTACGAACTCTGCTTAACCCCTGAATTGTACTTCTGCTCCGCTGACAGCTACTCTGGTTTCTGAACTTGTGCATGGTGTACCGATTCCGAGACTGCCTTCTCCCTCGGTACTATACTTTGGTTTTTTGGCTGGATTTTCTGTGGATGAACTTTGCTTGTGTGACTACGATTTTTGGATTTCCCCATAATAAAGCCCTTGCGGGCATTTATTATTACGTCCGTGTTCTGAGTCGTGCATTACGGGTCCAACCCGCACACACCCGTCTCAGAACAATTTCGCCACGATGGACCCTGCTGACTCAACCGCCATGTTCCACGCTCTGCAACAACAAGGTCGTGCAGCAGCACGCCCAGGGGATTTCCGATCTCGAGATTAAAGAGTTGTGCGCGGAGATGAGGAGACTGGCCATTACCGTTCAACCACGCACTCCAGAGCAACCTGCTAAGCCGCCGGCTATCCCACCCTCCAACCCCATGGGAACCTGGCAATTCCGGGAGCCACAACAGCCCCCCCCGGAGAGGTTCGGTGGTGAGCCGGAGAGATGCAAGGCGTTTCTGCTACAGTGTGACTTTGTCTTCCGACAACAGCCATTGACATATCCGACTGACGAGCGACGGATTGGCTACGTGATGGGGTTACTCAAGGGGAGAGCTTTGGACTGGGCTACTGCGGTGTGGTCCGGAGGTTCATTTCCTCTCAGCTACATGGTCTTTGCGGAGGAGATCTGCAAAGTGTTCCAGCACGCCTCCAGTGACTATGAGCCCTCACAGCAACTCATTGCCCTCCGCCAAGGCCTTAAAAGCGCCTCGGACCATTCTATTGACTTTCGGACAATCGCTGCGGCTACCCACTGGAATGACTCGGCCCTTGCGGACTTGTTCCGGGCCAGTTTGAATGGGGCGCTCCAGGACGAGTTGGCCCATCAGGAACCCATCAGGGAGTTCGACGCCCTCGTCCGAGCCGCCGTTCGCCTTGATAACCGCTACAGACTTCATCGGACGGAGAGACCGATTCCGCCCGGTCAGCCGTACCCCAGACGAGTACCTGCCTCACTGACGGAGGAGAACCAGGCTGGGGTAGTCGAACCTATGGATCTTTCCCGTGCCGGAGTTAAGATCTCGCCCGAGGAACGGAGACATCGGAGGGAGACCGGGGCATGTTTCTACTGCGGGAAGCTGGGGCATTCTCAGACACAGTGCACCGCCCGGTCCAGGAAATCCGAGTCATCCGTAGGAGTGAGGTCTTCAACCCACCAGGAGAAGATCTCCAAGAGCGATACTCGCCCTACCCTCATTGCCACAATCATGCTACCTGAGAGGGAGGTTCAAGTGAGCGTGCTCATAGACTCTGGAGCAGACGCTAACCTTATCGACAAAGTTATGGTCAGGGATCTGGACATTCCCACCCTTCCACTGCCCCACACCGAGAATGCTTGGTCGTTGGACGGCAAGATATTCTACAAGATGACCCACGTCACGGAACCCGTTCAACTTATCATTTCTGGCAACCATCATGAGTTCATCCAGTTCCACATCATCCGCTCCCCCAATGACCCGCTCATTCTGGGACTACCCTGGCTTCAAGAACACAACCCCGTCATTGACTGGAAATCCCACCACATTCAAGCCTGGAGCCGTCAGTGTCACCAAGCCTGTCTTCAGTCCGCACCTGCACCTGCCGGGGGCGCACCTACCCCACCTCAAGACACCAAGCTGTCTCTTGAAAACGTGCCAGCCCCTTATCACGACCTGGGCATCGTTTTCTCCAAGACGCAAGCACAGACACTTCCTCCTCACAGACCCTATGATTGCGCGATCGAGCTTCTACCCGGTTCCACTCTTCCCTCAAGCCGACTTTACAATGTCTCCAAACCTGAACGGGAAGCCATGGAGAAATATATTCGGGATTGCCTAGCCAACGGTCTGTTTCGCCCCTCTTCGTCACCTGTGGGAGCTGGATTTTTCTTTGTCCAGAAAAAAGACGGATCGCTGCGTCCTTGTATTGACTTCAGAGAATTGAACAATATCACGGTCAAGAACAAGTACCCATTGCACCTGATTGATTCCGCGTTTCACGCTCTATACGAAGCCACCATATTCTCCAAGCTGGACGTACGCAACGCCTACCACTTAGTGCGCATTCGTGAGGGGGACGAATGGAAGACCGCCTTCAACACCTCGTTAGGACACTTTGAGTACCTAGTCATACCTTTCGGCCTTACTAACGCCCCCGCCGTCTTTCAGGCGCTAGTTAATGACGTCCTACGGGACCTATTGGGCCGCTACGTATTTGTGTATCTGGACGATATTTTGATTTACTCCACCAACATCAAGGAACACGAGGGTCACGTCATGCAGGTTCTCCAACGACTTCTGGAGAACAGACTCTATGTTAAGGCTGAAAAATATATGTTCCACACCAACACGGTCGAGTTCCTGGGCTTTATCTTGGACAGGGGACAAATCAGGGCGGATCCCAAGAAGATCCAAGCGGTCACAGACTGGCCCACGCCTGCCACTCGGAAACATCTGCAACGTTTCTTGGGATTCGCAAACTTTTACCGGAGGTTCATCCGAAGCTACAGCCAGGTCGTCGCCCCTCTCACCAAGCTCACGTCTACTGCCATGCCGTTCCGCTGGAACCCTGAGGCTGAAAACGCCTTCACAAAGATCAAGAAACTGTTCACCTCCGCTCCGATTCTGGTGCACCCCGACCCCACTCGTCAGTTTGTCGTGGAGACTGATGCGTCCGACACTGGAGTAGGGGCCATGCTCTCTCAGGTTTCCCCCACTGACAACCTTCTACACCCCTGCGCATTCTTCTCCCGTAAGGTGTGTCCGGCGGAGAGGAATTATGACGTGGGAAACCGTGAGCTACTCGCTGTCTGTCAAACTAGCACTGGAGGAGTGGCGGCATTGGTTGGAGGGCGCCGAGAAACCATTTGTGGTCTGGACCGACCATAAGAATCTGGCGTACCTACAGACAGCCAAGAGGTTGAACTCCCGCCAAGCCAGATGGGCCCTGTTCTTTGGCCGGTTAAATTTTTCTCTGACCTACCGCCCTGGTTCCAAGAATGTCAAGCCAGATGCTTTGTCCCGACAGTTCATGGCCAGTTCCGAGCGAGAGGCACCGGAGAACATCCTCCCTGGGTCCTGCACCGTTGCTTCGGTGTCCTGGAGGATTGAGGCCATCATCAAGAAGGCACTACGTGATGAGCCCGATCCCAGGTCCAATCCCGGTATACGCCTTTACGTTCCCTCCGCCGCCTGGACACATGTCCTCCAATGGGCTCACTCCTCTCTCATGTCCTGCCATCCCGGCTTTACCCGGACCCTGGCTGTTCTCAAGAGAAGGTTCAGGTGGAACTCCATGATCCCCGACACCAGGCGTTTCGTCAAGGCCTGTACCACCTGTGCCAGGAGCAAGGCCTCTCAACAGCCCTTGGAGCCACATTGGGGTGGATTTTGTGACCGGACTCCCCCCTTCTGAGGGCAACACCACCATCCTGACTGTGGTCGACAGGTTCAGTAAGGCGGCGCACTTCATCCCCCTGCCTGGATTGCCCACTGCCCAAGAAACCGCAGATTTACTGGTCAAAGAAGTGTTCCGGATCCATGGCATTCCCGGGGACATTGTCTCGGACCGTGGCCCCCAGTTCATCTCCCAGGTCTGGAAGGCCTTCTGTTCGGCTCTCGGAGCCACCTCCAGCCTCACGTCAGGTTACCACCCCCAGTCTAACAGTCAGACCGAAAGGGCCAACCAAGACCTCGGAGCTGCTTTATGCTGTGTATCGGCCAAGAACCCCACCTCATGGAGCAAGATGCTCACCTGGGTCGAGTATGCGCATAACGCCCTGCCCTGCACCGCTACTGGAAAGTCCCCATTCAAAGTTTCCCTCGGCTACCTACCCCCACTGTTTTCCGACCAAGAGGCCGAGATTGCTGTCCCCTCCCTCGCCACCCACATGCACCGTTGCCTTAAGATCTGGAGGGACGCCCAGGCCGCGCTATTGAGCACGGCCGAACGGAATCGTCGAGTCGCTGATCGCCACCTCACTCCAGCCCCTGAGTACAAGCCTGGCGACTCAGTTTGGCTCTCCTCAAAGACATTCCCCTCCAATCCACTTCCCACAAACTCAAGCCCCGCTTCATCGGTCCCTACAAGATTCACAGCATTATCAACCCCACCTCAGTCAAGCTGTCATTGCCCCCTTCCCTTAAGATTCACCCCACGTTTCATGTTTCCTGCATCAAGCCCTATTCCACTGACCCCCTTTGCCCTCCTGATCCCCCACCCCCTCCTCCCCGTATCATAGATAATCACCCGGCCTTCACTGTTAAGAAGCTACTGGACATTCGCAAGCGAGGCTGGGGGTTCCAGTATCTGGTGGACTGGGAGGGGTATGGCCCTGAGGAGCGTTCCTGGATCGCTCCCAGTCTTGTTATTGACAAATCTTTGATAAGTGACTTTCACCGTGATCACCCTGATAAACTGTGTAGACCGTCAGGAGTCGGTCGTTAGGGGGGGGGGTCCTGTTACGTTTCTGCCATGTTCATGCCACGTTTCATGTTTAGTTATTGTCACAGTTTATTTTTCTGTTCTTGTCATGCTTGTGTTCTGTTTATGTTACGATGCAGTTTATTTAGCATACATATTTCCGTGTTTTTCCGCAGCCTTGCGTTCATGCTGTTTCCCTCTCTCTCTCTCTCTCTCTCTCTCTTGCTGTCGCTCACGCTTCCCTAATTGCTTCATTCTCCCATGTCTATTTACTAATCTACTAACATTAGATCAGGATTGGGTAATACTAACTCTCTAACCATGTGTTCATGTTTACCTTATGTTTCTCGTGCATGTCATTTACTAATTTACTAACGCTAGATCAGGATAGGTTAATTACTAACGATTACTAATTATCTTGTTACCTCGTCAGCCTTCCACACCTGATTTCTATTCGCATGCTGCTCTCAAGCTAAGTGTCTGCACCTGTCTACACCTGCATTTAAGCTCAGTGTTCATGTCATGTCTTTGCGAAATTGTTGCCTGTTAGTTTATCTACTGTCACTTTTGAGCGTTATCCATTGTCTGACTTTTGTTATAGATCCAAGCCTGTTTACTGACCATCGTTACTGCCTGCCTACCATTTCTACTGCCTGTTTTTTGACCACAAGTTTTGCCTGCTGTCTGTTTGTACCTCTGCCCCGCGGATAGGACTTCGGTCTGACTCCTGCAACGTCCCACGACCTACGAACTCTGCTTAACCCCTGAATTGTACTTCTGCTCCGCTGACAGCTACTCTGGTTTCTGAACTTGTGCATGGTGTACCGATTCCGAGACTGCCTTCTCCCTCGGTACTATACTTTGGTTTTTTGGCTGGATTTTCTGTGGATGAACTTTGCTTGTGTGACTGCGATTTTTGGATTTCCCCATAAAGCCCTTGCGGGCATTTATTATTACGTCCGTGTTCTGAGTCGTGCATTACGGGTCCAACCCGCACACACCCGTCTCATGAAACAAATAAAGGCTAGAAATATTTCACTTTGTGTGTAATAAATCTATAATCTATGAAAGTTTCACTTTTTTAATGGAATTATGGAAAAAAAAAAACTTTTCCATGATATTCTAATTTTTTGGAAAGGATCTGTACATGCTTTGCAAACATTTTCTCTTTTTTTGTCCACAGCGGGCCTTTTTTTGTTTTGGATTCCATTTAATTCACTTTGTGTGTGATCTTTACCTGTATTAAACATTGCAGCATCTAACCACAAGTGTTAACAGTTGTAGTGCTAGAGTGCATCTTGTGTGGTAGCCTTTAAACTAAACTGATAGAATTAACTTGAGCAAAATGTTGCATCCAGTTACCCGTTAGATCATTTAGCTGTACATCCTTTACCCCTAGTGCTCGTTGCAGTTTTTGTAATCAAAGCTTTGTAATAAAGAATGATTGGCACCTCATGAATTTTGCACTTTTATTCTAAGTTACACCAGAAACCTTATAAGTTGCACCACAGTGCCAACTAGTGGCACCACAGCCAACTAGTCAGCCTTTCAACCCACTAGTGGCCTTTTAAGCCTAACGTGTTGTAATTAAAGCAGCACTAGTTAACTAGTGAAGTGGCATCCGTGTAACATATTAACTAGATAAATTGCATAGAGTGTATATTCGCCTAACTGGTTACATAGGCTACACTTCTCTTCACTAGTTTACTAGCCTAAAACCAACGTGTCCACTAGTTAAGTTTTTAGCACATCAACTAGTAGCCTTTAGTTGTAGCAAAATCTTTGTTTTATTAAATGTGGCGAGTTCGGCTCATGGAATGATGATCGGCCCACCGGAATCAAGACGGAGACGGTCTAGATCTATAGCTGTTCAATTAAAAAATAACAAACAACAAACTAGCATAAATGCAAGAATGATTTAGCAGTGAATGACATTTCAAACGGGACACACAGTGACATTATCTCATTTGTTGTTTTGATGATGGTGGTGGAAACCGCTGTCATCCTGGAAGAAAGAGACCACTCCTATCAGGATAGAAATGTTTCATCATAGGATTAAGGCGATTACTCATAAAAACTATGTGTAGCACAGGCCAATTTTCAGTTTTCTCTATCCTTTTTCGCAGCAGTTTCTGTCCTTGGTTTTCTTCCAGTCCTCATTGGAGGCTGTAACCTTAGTTACCTTTTCTATTCCCTCCTAGTAATTTAGCTCAGTTTATTTTGCATTGAGCTGGAGGTTTTCGTTTTATTCGTTGTTTGTTTTACACTCGTTTTCTCTAATTACTCTCACCCTCTTTTCAGGGTAGTTTTCTGTTGGCTCATACGCTGGGTGTTTTCTCCCGTAGGAGTACTTTTCTTTTTTTGTGTGTTTCCTGTTTCCCCTTCCTGTTTGAGACTTAGTGGTTACTCCACCTGGATGGGTAGCTTTTAGATCCCCGTTCTGTCACGGTAGGTTCTCCGACCCCTTCCCCTCCGTCACGCAAGTGGGATTAGGTTCCAATTTAAGGGGAGGGAGTAATTATATAAATATAATTTGTAGGCTAATTATAAAACCTCAGTTCCCTCACAATGCAATGCTCCACACAAGTGGGAGGTCGCGCTTCAACACTATGGGGTAGAATTCCTATATCGGTTGCGAGGGCCATTCAGTTCCGTTTTGTTTTGTTTCTCGTCTATCCTCCCTTGCAGAGCACCTGTCGATTTGGCTTGCTGCATATAGCAAATTACATCACCAGATAGCTCACTCGAGGGAAGAGAGCAAGGGAAGGGAATGCGTTAAGTTGGATTTGAACGCAGCCCTGGTCTCCAATCCCCCCTCCCATCTCCTCAATGTGGCTGTATGTCCCATGGCAATGAGATTCAGTGCTGTTTGAAAAGGAGCCTCTCAAAATAGGTCATGTCAATAATAGTATTCCGTGAACAACCCTCTGAAAATAACATAGAGGTGCGTATCCCAGAAACAGAAATGGCCCCTTCCCCGAAGCTCCCTGCAGCACAAACTGAGCCTCAACATGGACTTCCTGTTTATGGAAGAAGGCTACCTTTCCCACATTAGAAACTCTCTCTCTCTCCTTCTCAAAGTTTTCAAGCAGTCTGAAGTAATTAGAATAAAGCTATCCCCTTTGGCCTTTTGCCTTGTTAGCAGGCAACTCCTTTGTCACTGTTGTTGTTTTTGTCGTACAGTGGCAGACATGCCCAAAGGCTAAGTTGCAAAGGTCTGTAGAGTCATTCGAGTTTATTCTGGAAACACTGAGGTCAGCCAGGGGCGTCGTCAGGCCAATCATTCGGGGCTTGTGCCCAGAATGTTTTAAACCTAGCCCCGAATATTTTTGGTCCGTAAAAGGTTTGTGTTGCTCTGCCCAGGATCTGATTGTAATGTACTGTAGCAGAGCGGAACTTGTACTTTAAATTGTTACTGCGGCCCATTAAAACGCTACATACTAAGCACTGTACTTCCATAAAGTAAAAAACAAATGAGTCTTCTTGGCTTTTTTCAGAGGAGAAGAAATTTAAATAGCATCTAAAAAGTGATTATGCAGAAATAGGTGTTTTTCCCCACATGGCAGTTAATGTGAATGCATTAATATTAGCAAGCTAGCACAGCTAAACATAAATTCTGGTTAACTTTACTCATCCTCTTTCTGATGGACAGGTTCACTATCTTTCTACACACATACCTCCCTAACACACTTGGACGTTGGAACTATTAATATTATATTCCCTCACAAGACGGCATGGAGAGCTCAATGATGTAAATTCTTAGAAATTAATATTATTGGCTTGATCCATGATAAAAACAAGACTGTTTGCATCTGTTGCAAACTGTTGTGGTGTTTGTCAGTTTTGACTCTTGTTTGGGGCATTCATACTAGCTATAGTATCGCAACTATTAATGCAAATCAACAAAATTCTGCGAAAGTTGCAAGAACATTTTTTTCCAACCACCGCAACTTTCCTGTGAAAAATTGTCAATTCTTTGTGTTACGACCCCGGCTCGAAGGGGCCGCAACACAAATGATTTCAAACACAAATAGGCAACTTCGAAATGTTTTTATTAAAATATCTCCTCGGTTGTAGCGAGTCTCATAAAGCAGGGTCCGTTTCCCCATCATTACTAAGCGTAAAAATGGTTTCATAATAAAAGCGCGTTTGGGGTCTCTGTGTTTACACGTCAGCTAGGCTACGGGTATCCCACGAGCACAAACAGAATTACTCCACGTTTTTTCAGGTCCATAAAAATAAGTTTCACATTTCAATTTACGAATGAAACAAAACATTTTTGTTATTTTGAGCCTTTTTGTATGGTTACTCAGAACACAAGCTCCACAATATTTCCAGTTGTGTTATACAGTAGCCTCCTGTTTCATTCTCACTGAACTTATATTAGCCTACATATGATTTTTATATTTAATTACATATATATTTTTGAAATCACTCTACTGGTACCCTATTGTTTTTGTTCGGATAATTTCCCCCCCCCCCCACTTTGTCACTTTTATCACTTTGTTACTGGAGCCTCCTGGCTGAAGCTTTTCACCCAGTTTTGTACACAGTATGAAACTGGTGTGACAATAAACATCTTGAATCTTGAATCTATTCTCATTAGGTGTTTTGCTGTACAATGCGGTGAGAATGAGATGGTAGAGCAGAGCCCATTGAAAATACTTGTCTGTGAGGCTAGCCTCAGCCACACCCCCATCCTGTGACAGGACGAGTAGCCTACAAGATTTACATCTTTCATTGGCATATTGCACTCTGATTTGCGAAATGTTCTGACTCCACCCACCATTTGCGCTACCCTTATTTTTAAATAAACAAACAAGGGGCTCTATCTTGGCGTTTGGTCTAAGCGCATGGCGTAAAGTCCATTTAGGGCGTGTCCAAGTCCACTTTTGCTATTTTAATGGCGTGTTTTTTGGGCGCTAAGCACGGCGCAGCGTGCAAGTGGGCTGAACCTAGTCTCTTCATTAATTATAGGTGTGTCTTGGGCGTGACATGCAATAAACCAATCAAAATGTCATATCCCATTCCCTTTAAAAGCCTCCTTTTCCACCTTGGCGGATTGCTTATATGATGGCGAAACAGACATGCTCGTGCGTGTTTAGTGTGATCAAGGAATAGGCTATATGGATCAATAGTAGCCTATGATAAATATTATTCGGACAAACCATTATAAGTTCCCGGTAATTCCCGACAGTGCTGTTATTTTACAAAATATATGCGGTTAAATTTAGTTAAAGGCACCTGCAACAGCTGAGAATAAGCTACCAATGGCTTCCTTAGAAAACGCCAAATTAGCCTGCTTGTTTACCAAATTTAATTTTGTTGATTATGCAATGAAGCAATGAACTCATGTTCAGGAAGACTGTTAAAAGTGTGATTTACAGCAGGGGAAACAGACCTGCTCCTGTAAAGCGCACATGCAGATAATGGTATTAAAATTTATTGTGAATTAATTGTAACGTGCTGCAAATTTGTTTTCGTTTCTAATTAGATGCTTAGTTCTCTTTAAAATCTTTTGTTCAGTTATGGAATAACAGGTGAAATCAGCGGGGTTTTAATAAGCTGAGGGTATGGAAACCTTGTCACTGTAATTAAAAAAATATGAAGGACGAAGAATAGCTAAGGTTACAATTCAGTTAACATGGTGACATTTATCTCCGTTTTTAGGCTATCGAAAAAACCTTATGCACAGCGAATCCGCTGTAGCCTAGGCTATTTGAAAAACAATAAAAGCAATATTCACTGGACAAGGTTTTTAACTTTTTTCAGTCACAAACCATTCTATTTACTTACAGGCTGTATTCCTAGATAAACAGAGCTGTATTGTAATGACATCTGCATTTTCAAAACTCAAATGTCCGTCTATTGCAGTGCCCGAGTTTTCCATTGAATGACAATTTACACATTAGGTGTAAATGACAATTTGCGCATTAGGCTTGATATAGGTGTTATGAGCTCCTTTTTAATGGATAGCCATTGTCCCGTACCATCGCACATCGCCTGGATGTTGATGGAGTGGGCTGAGAGCAATGTAATGTGGCATCGTTTCCCTTCGCTGAGGGAAAGGTATGTGGACCTATGGAACTTTTTATTATTATGCATTTTTGATATAGCCTACACAATAATAATATTTCACATTGTGATCTAGATATTTTATGCTTGTGCGCGCCCCTGTGTGTAACAGAAAGGAGGGTACGCGCGTTGTGCACACGCCTATGTAGACGCACTTATATGCGCCGTTAAAATAGCATGTGAACAACTGCGACATAACTTTAGACCAGGTTTGTGGTGGTTCTAGTGCAAGCACTTTCTGCTGGCTCAAGATAGCAATACACCAGAAAGAATCCTGGCCACTCCTCATCTTAAGACCAACACGCCCAGTTCACTTGTAATGGGCGCAAGAATACATGGTAGTTAAACGACGTGAACACAAGGCATTATTATGAACCATGCGCTGGATGTAAGATAGCAAAGACACTTAAGTTTGGGTTAGCGCCGCTTAGCGCCGGGTGTAAGATAGGGCCCAAGGTCCGTTCTGTTTTCCGACAGGCGAACTCGCTAGTCACTTAAGTTGCCCGGCAAGCCACCGCATTCCGGTGGACGAACAAATGTATATTCTTGCAGTAATTTTAGAAGATAACTAAGCAAAACATCTATTTAACTTCTCTTCATTTGATAGCTAGCTGGGTGACTAGCTAGTTAACAAACAGGCGCTAAATCATTTCATGCCAACAACGTTTGTGCGAATGTGTCCCCTCACCATCCTACAGCTAAAGCCAGATAACGTGCAAAAAGAAGTTAGGAGAAAATAGAAAGCAATCACCTGGCCATTGGCATTTTTGTCTTGATTTAATTTTAAATAAATGAATGATCGATCATTTTAGTTGGTTAAATAGTTATATCAGCTTGAGGAATTGTTTGCTAACTTACCTAGCAAGTAACGTTAACTTAGCTAACGTTAGCTAGATATCTGATACGTTTGCTACGTGCTCACTAGCTAGCTGGAGAAGCTTGATAGACTTTAATTACATTTGTGCAATAGCAAATACGTGTGCGTTAGCTATTGTATTTTTGCTGTAGTTGCTGCTAACTAGGGTGCCTCCCTATTGTAAGTTATGTGCAAGTCTGCAAGACTAATTTTGTCATGTTTTATTCATGTTGTTCACTACTATTGCTAATGTCCAGAGGTGTAAAGTCCACAGGTCAGAAAGTAAAAGTCATGCTTCCACCACCCATTAACTCAACCAGCTGATTTCACCAATTAGTTCTATCTCCTGGCTGAAGAATTGTGATAATTAGCAAATCCAGGTGATTGGAAGAAAATACTGGGAAGAACTTTTGCTCTCTGAACCTGGATTTTACACCTCTGCTCCCATACCTTTCTGATCAATAGCAGCAGGCGGTTTGCAAGGAGAGAAAAACATTCATTTCTGGAGAGAGAAAGTGTAGGATCCTGAGACAGACAATTACCCATATCAGGAAAGGGAATTCTACAGACAGGGATGTTCAGAGAGCTGCACCATTACACTCATTAAATGGTAAGATTTTTGTTGTCAATACAACAACACTGAAGTTCACTCTCAGAAATAAAGGTACAGTGGAGGTACATTTGTGTTCCTTAAGGTACACATTTCCCAAATGTACCCTGAAAGTACAATAATGTTCTTTTGGGGTACTAATAAGTACTCTTTGGGTACTAATAAGTACCTTTTCAAGAAAAAAAGTTACAAATTAATTATGTATTGTTGGCTAGGGGTACAATTGTACATACCTATAGGGTACCACCCCAGCGACAAGCTTTTGTACCTTTTTTCTGAGAGTGTTGGTATTCAAATGATGAGTGAGGAATGAATTGTGAGCTATTTGACAGCTGATTGGTTGGAACTGACAAAATCACCAGGATTAACCATTTAATAGTGATTCTGTATCACCATTTAAGGGTTATTTAAAAATTTTCTACAGGGAGCCATGCCCCCCGGACCCCCCTCATTTACACCCCCTGCCAACCACCTACTACACTCGTCACAAATGCAGCCTCCCCTATTTTTTACCTCACCAGCCGCCCCTGATATATATATATATATATATATATAGAGAGAGAGACTTGTAGATGTAGAATTTCATTTCTTTCTTTAGTGTATGTGTGTTTGCTGTAGTTAAATTTGCTATTGCGTATCAGTTTGTTATGTCAGTATATGCTTTGGCAATGTAAATGTACCCTTGCCATGCCAATAAAGCTTATTTCAATTCAATTTGAGAGAGAGAGAGAGAGAGAGAGAATTTTGATGAGATTAACATTATAATTATGGCCTTATAATCACTATTGTTGATACCAAAACACTAGTGTTCATATCTGTATCATGGAAAGGAATTTGAAATTTGCAATTAGGCAGACCAACAGTATGTTGTACCTTACAAAAATGACTCACTGGGTCATCCTACTCAGAATTGTTATGTTAGAGATGGAAAAGTCGATCAACAAGAGAGGACATGAAAAAAAGACAGAAATAGAGGAAACACCAGAATGGACCAGCAGGAAACACCAGAATGCCCCCCAAGGAAAGCCCCAGATGTATTGGGCTAAGCCCCAAATGTTTTCATGTCCTAGAAACGCCCCTGAAGTCAGCTAGATGGGAAGGGTGGTGAATAAACTTGAGTGAGAGAGAGTGCAACTGTCACATTGAGTTGCCGTCTCTCTCAATGACTTTAAGTTCTTGACTTGATTAAGATGATGTGATCCGAATATTTGTAAATTGTAATAATTAGTAAAAATAAAATAAAAACATTTTAAGCAAATGTTTTTAAAAGTTAATGGAATAAAGGATCAACAAAGATTTAATAATTAATAATAAAGAATAATCTAAAATGCATTATATTATCTGATTTGTTTGGAAGTGTATGGTCTGGTGATGGTATGATGATAAATATCTCGCTTGCTGTAGGTTGTACAGTGCCAGTCAAAAGCTTGGACACACCTACTCATGGAAGGTTTTTTTCTGTTATTTTTACTGTTTTCCACATTTTGGAATAGTAAAGACATCAAAACTATGAGATAACACAAATTAAAATGAGCTGCATAGATTAAAATGAGAGCGTTTCTGTTCCGAGAGACGGACGTCTACAAAACGTAGCTAAAATGCGTCTGGTCTAGACTAGGCTTTACAGTATTATGTGCAGTTCAGGGCACCACACTACAAGAAAGATATAAGCTCTGGACAAAGTTCAAAGCAGGACAACTAAATACATTGATTAAATGTAAAAATCATGAGGAAAGCCTTCAGATACGTATTGTCTTTTCAAGTTTAGTAAAATGGGACTAAGGGGGATTTGATTGAGGGTTTTAAAGTCATAAAAGGGATTAAATAAATAAATAATAACTTTTATTAATAATGTGATAGATTTTTGAGTTTGAACTCAGTAGAATTGAATGTCAGTAGAATAATGGGGCACAGGGGAAAATTACAGTCAATGTGCGGAACAGTTCACCAGGTCATGTAGTAGAGGTAGAGACCCAAGGGGTCTTCAAGTCCAGTCTTAAACGGGTAGTCCACTGTAATTAACTTTTAGAATTCCATTATTTTAGAATTTTTTAAGTTTCAGCAATTTTCTCTGTTGTGATGGCTGCTATGAGCATGGACGCTGCGAACTCTGCAAAATGCAATTCAATGATGTCACTGAATTGCATTTCTGAAATGTCTAATATGGAATTGATAGGGGGGGTCATTTTCATATGGCTGTAAAACATGCCTAGAATTTTTGTATCATAATATCACCAGGATAAATGTGTAGCCATATAGTGTATATAGTTCTGTGATTCTAACATTACAGTTAGAAAAATGAAATAACAGTACTGACTTCAACTTGTCTTCGTAAGGCTGGCACTCGGCTGGGGACAACAACAATGTTATCTCGTGCAATCAGGCTGACACACTTGGCTGGGCACTAACGTTACAAACTTCATCTATCCCTCACACAAGCAGGCTGACCCTCGGCTGCAAAAATGGAAATACCAGTGGCAGTTGACATAGTTTTTAGATCTGACGTTAGCTAACATGAGCTTTCAGAAAGCAGCAACACAGCCTGAACCAGTGAGCTAACTAAGCTTACCACCATCAGACAGCTAACTTTGCTAAATGGTAAACTAGCCTACCTTAGCATTGCATCCTAGTAAATTAATCCACAAAAAAGGAAAGTAGCGAGCTAGCTCAGCCAGTGGTCTAGTTAAAGTAAAGCTTATAACGAAGCATTCCAAAATGTGAATCCACACAAAGTCATATTTTTACTTGTAGAAATCCTAGTGATATGTCATAGTAAAATACATGTACTAGATATATTTTGATTCGTTTTATTGAGGTGGACTACCTCTTTAATGCAGCGCTAAATACGCTCTAGTCTGTAGGTAAATGCAGAGCAGAGGGGCTGTAGCAAGGCTCTCATCATTGTGTTCTTATGTATCGGTGACTGGAGAGTAATTAGTTTGGTGTGAAGAAATTTTAGAATTTAAAAGAACTGTCCAAAATAGTATAATTTGGCCTGAATAATTTCATAGTTTTTAATGGACTTCAATGGGGAAATTTGCTTTTTGGCACCAGAGGCTGCAATACCTCCGGTGACCACTGGAATTTGCAAGCTTCAAGGAGAATTTCAATCCCTGGTCACCTGGTCACGACCAAGACACCCAGGAGATTACCATGGGGATCAAATCAAAGCCATGGAAAAAATTAAGAAACCACCCACCTTAGCATGGTGCACCAAATTCTCCTCTTCGTTCACCTTGTATGTTTCCACCCCAAACTCCTTGGCCAACCGCAAGATCCGGTTCTGGGTGGGGCCGATGTAGGCTCCTCCAAGGTCAACATAATTAGTCTCCTTGTTCTGTAATTGGTTTGACAAAAAGAGACCAATCAGAGAAGCTCCAGGAAAACAATACTCCAAGTCGCAGACCATGGCCAGCATTATTGAAATCAAGAACCAGTGCTTTCATTGCATATGCCATTCGGGAACCCCTCATGATTTCCCCAATGTTTTCTGGGATTGACATTACATACAGCTTCTCAAACAAACTGATAATGTGGCTCACTCTTTAAAATGAAATGGACAAGAAATTAAATGAAAAAAAGTCACATTTATACTACCTTTTGCCATGGGTGAAATGAATATAATTCTGCATGAATGATTGCTCAGTGTAGCAATGGCTCTTTCATTGCTTAGAGACAAAGGGCCAGATTCCGAGTTGAGATAAATATGCGCAAATGGGACTTACTCCCAAAATTCCGCGTAGCTTAAGCTATTTGTGATTCAGAGATTTGACTTATCCGATGTTTTATCTCTATTTACTTTGGCCCTCCAGAGGCAATTTCCACCTAGTTTCTACTAGTTTTATTTAAATGTCAATATCTTTGTCATGGTTTTTGACGAGTCCTTCCCTTGCGGTCATTTTCCTTGGTAGCCACACGAGGGCGCTGCCCTTTTAGTGGATGTTTGCTCCGCCCCGTCTTTATTGCGGAGCTTCTCTCAGCATCACACCTGTGCGGAGCTATTTAAGCCCACGTTTCCTTCGTTCTGGGCTTCTGTTTTATTTTGCACTGTTTTGTGTTTTGTGTTTTGTATTAGTTTTGCCTTTGTTTGCCTTAGCCGGTATGGTTAGGTCTAGGCTCTGTAGGACACCTCTTTGCTCCAATGAGTTTTATTGGAGTAATGCGGGACTTTCCTTTGTGCATGTAGCTATTAGGACTCCTTGGCTCTTTTCTGTCACCGCTTACTGGTTTTTCCTTTTCTTTCTTTGCCTAGACCTGTTGCCTTTTCTGTCTCTCGATCCTCTCTCTGTCTGCTTTCTTCCTTGAAAGCGAGAGGAGTCTTTGTTTGTTTGTGGGTATATTTATATAGTCATTTCTTACTAAGAGACAGAGTGTTTATCATACTGTGAGGCAGGGCTTTATCTATACTGAGAGGCAGGGCGTGTATTTTTCACTAGGCTTGCGTTAGTCATTGAGCCGGAAAATGTCCAGAACAGCTGGTCTGTTCGTCCTTCGGTACCTGTCTCCTTATAGGGAGACTGGGCGATTTTGTTCAGAACTGTAGTTCTGTTCGCCCTTCGGGTACGTCTCTCCTCACAGGGAGACTGGGTGATTTTGTTCAGACAGTAGTTCTGTTCGCCTAATGGTAGGTCTTTCCTTACAGGGAGACCGGGCGATTTCATTGACATGTTGCGTGTGACTGCGAGCCTATGAAAGTAGCCATGGAACGTTAGATCTCTGTCCTTCTCGTTACCTTCCCCCTTATTGAGATGTAGGGCCATTATTTTTAGCATGTCTTGCGTTTGGCACACTGCCGGTAGAGGTTAGGACAAGGAGACTGCTTCCCTTCTATTCCTGCAGCAAGCAGAACGCTCCGTTTAGAGTTAGGGAGTTATTTTTCACTTGTTGCGTTCTCCCCTTGCTTAGCTCTAATTTATGTTCCTTCATTTGGGTTACCTCCGAGGCAGCCCTTTCTCTCATTTCACGTTAGCATCTCGTTGTTTCACTGTTTAGTATACTGCTTGGGTATTCAGTGTTAGCTCGTTGTGTTTACCGAGCTCGCGATTCGTTGCTCTCGTGTGCCGTGCACCCGGTTATTGAGATGTAGGGCCATTAGTGTTCGCATGTCTTGCGTTTGGCACACTGCCGGTAGGTTAGGACACGGAGACTGCTTCCCTTCTATTCCTGCAGCAAGCAGTTCACTCCGTTTAGAGCTAGGGAGTTATTTTTCGCTTGTCGCATTCTCCCTTTGATTGGCTCTAGTTTATGTTCCTTTGTTTGTTACCTCCGAGGCAGCTCTACCTTCTCTCATTCCACGTTAGCACCTCGTTGTTCACTGTTTTGTATACTGTTCGAGTATTCAGTGTTTTTTAGCTCGTTGTGTTTTCCGAGCTTGAGATTCTTTGCTCACGTGTGATGTTCGCCCGGTTATACAGGTCGCTTTCTGTTACGCCCCTTTTTCCTAGTTCCTGTATTATTTCCCTCCAGTCGAGAGTGGGAACTAGGTTATTTGCGTTAGTCATTTATATTTCCTAATATACGGGGTCTCTCCGTCTCAGTGGCTTTCCGGAGCTTAAAGAAACCCCTTGCTGCGTTTGGTCCCTCGAACCTCACACGTCACACCCCCTTACAGTCTCAAAAAATATTCCCTGCACATCCATGGTTTAACGTTTGAATTGAAGAAGAAGCTGTATCATTCAGAAATTTGCAACAGAATACATTTATTTCAGAATAGTCACATACAGTATATACATAATAACCATAACATAAGATGTATTTAAATATGTTTTTAAAAAAAGATACAAAAGGGCGTGTGTTTTTACACAACAACAGCAACATATTTTAGCCCTAAGTGCGATAGGTGGTCGCTGTGGAAATGTTGACTGTACGGGGCCTTTGGCGAATTATAACAAGATAAACTCTTCAGGGTTAATCAGAAAACAGCTGTAGCCGAATATACTGGTAAGTTCTTGGTTTCCTAAACATATTTATACGAGAGATTTTGGAGAAAGAAATTAGGTGTCTTTTAAACCGAAAGTGCATCAGGTACTGTATATATTACAGTAAGAAAGGGAAAACGACAAATGCTCATTTGTACAACATTTAAAAAAAATATTATTGTTTCTATACATGAACATGATTTTCTTAGCGTGTATAAATGTAGCATTTTATGCATTTTACAGTCTGTGGCTGTGGTGGGAGGAAGTTTGTAAGTGCTTTGGGCTATTAATAGCACCCTCCTATTTTATTACACTACCTACAGTGTAACTGAAGAAGCTGAGGTCTTTTGCAAGCGGCTACCCTTTTAAACAATACTGCGTCAAAATTTATGGGGTTTTCTTAAAGCTGTAGTTTATCATTTCAGACAAACATGAATACTGTAATTGAGATGGATACATCTCAACAACTAGGGGTGAAGTGTATAGAGTTAAGCGTCTCTCCAGTATACATGCGGCATTACGCACGGGGGGTGGAGACTTGATGAAAATGAGGCGTGTCTGCAAGGCTTGCAATAAACACGTATTCAGAGTTTTCACTTAAAATCAGTTTTTTCTGTGCAACTTTTGAGGCCCTGTGTTTCTTCATCTTACCATCTCAAGAGAATGTGGTCAATGAAACTGTATGTGCCACATCAAACTGCAAAATGAAAATAATTTATAGTGGAAATACTCTGATTCAGATGTGTTGCACTTAGAAATTAAACAGAAAAATTACTACACTATAGGGCATGTTTGAACAATTGTCTGCATCCACTGCTTTGGGTCTATGAAAAGCACAGAATGAATAAAATGTATTATTATTATTATAATTATTATTATTATGTATTTATTGATTTATTTATTTGGATTTCTATCAAAACCTGTGTGGTCCTACAGAGCATAGATATCCTTGTGTTCACAAAATTCTGTTTGCAAATATCATCATCATTTTTATCTGCATTTATTTATTCATCACCCCTTTCTCTATTGTACATGATGTTTCTTCATATAAATGTCTGTTTGTGAATTGTAAAGAATGCTGTAGCAGCAGTTAACATTTTAAAACCTGTACATTTTCTAAAGTAAACTTGCCAACAAAGTACAACCATATCCTTTCTGGAGTGTAATTATTCATCAACTGTTAAAAACATTCATTGAAATCATATGTTGTTCCATGAGGCACAATCTCTTCACATGCAAAGATGAAGAAACACAGGGCCAAGTTGCATTAAATAATTTAGGAAAGTTTGGATAGCATTGCTTTGGAATAGAGCTAGTTTATTTAGTGTGAGCTACGATAGGCAATATTGTTAGTTGTAACTTGGCCACATTTTGATATCAAGACTTTTAAAAGCAGGCCTAGTTTTTGCAAGTTGGAATTAAGAACTTATGGACAGCGCTATGTAGGCTATGCGTGAGTAACTTGGCTTTTTTTACGTCGTAGACGTTTTTGATCTGATAATGTATACCTGAGTCGGGGGTAATGCATTACTGTAATAATATACATTTTTAGGGTAACGTGGTCATATAACGTATTACTATATAAATGTGTGTAATAATAATATAATTGCGCGCAGTTCAATGAACACAAGGCGGCAGCTGCACGTCCAACATTTTCTATTTGGAGATATTCCCATTACTTTCAATTAATTGAGGAAAAGGAGAAAAATATAAAAGTGCAATGCAATCTGTGCCCAGGGGAAAAGTTCCTCTCCTCAGCAAGGAACATGACCTCAAACCTTTAATCTCAGTCAACGCTAATGTTGGCGTGAAGCGCTCTAATGAGGATTTTAACAAAAGTGCAAAGCATTATGAGAATGCAAGAACGAATACGGGTAGACTTTTATTTTATCGGTTGCTATAGGCCTACTGGCTAGGAAGGTGATACATTTTTCAATCGTTTTGTAAAACAATCTACAACATATTTCAACAACATTTTATAATGAATACGTAAGGTTAAATGGTCCTAATAATCATACTTCTGAAAGGGTAATAATTTAACACTGATTTAAGTGATTTTATGACAGAGTAACGCAAAGTAATATAACGCATTACCTTAATTGTAAAGTAATATAGTAATATAACGCTTTACTTTTTAAAAATTAACTAGTAATATGTAATATATTACAATTTTCAAGTAACACCCCCAACTCTCGTCATTTTTTTTGTAGAAAGCTAGCAACCCAGGGGGCAGGTACAAGAAACAGGTCATTAGAATATCATGCCCTGTACCACCCACATTTTGAGAAATGCACCCGCATAGCACAGGTTAGAATACGACGTATTTCACATGTTAAATCTGCACAGGAGAGGCACTTAAGCGCATGACTTAAGTTAGCCATCTCTGAATCCGGCCCAAAATAACTAGCTTGTAGATGGATACATCTTACAGGTCATTATTGTTTTCTATTTAAAATGGTCGTCACACTTTTTTGAATCTACATGGATATCTGTGGGTGGATTAGCGATAAGCAACTCATTCAGTGTTATATTGTGAATATCTGCACAGCTAGGGGGGTTACTGGCCCTCAACTTTCATCAGGACTAACAAGACGTCCTAACCTTTCCGATTCTCTTGATATTACACAGCTTTCCTCTTAGTATCTTACCCGCAGAGTGAAGGTTCTTCCTCCTACACGGTTCCGAGCCTCCAGAACTACAGGGCTCAAGCCTGACTCCACCAGCAGTTTGGCTGCAGACAGTCCTGTCACAGAGACGAGGCAGAGACAATAAAATTGGAACAGAACAGTGGTAGAATTTGGTAGTGTCACCTCACTTATAGAAAAGAGAGGAACTCTGACAGAGTATGTTGGTAACCACTAATAGAACAACCACAACAGCGAAGGGTGGATATACTTCCAGGTGCCCTGTAGCTGTAGTCCCAGATAGGCAACGTTGCCTTCAGAGACAGCTGCCTTTGTATGCATCAGGTTAATCTCTCCCACTAGAACAGCTTATGAAGGCAGCATCTATGTCATGCTGGCAAGTTGCATGTGGGTAGCTGATTTTGACAAGTTTACCTGACTAATGACCTGGTTTGATCAGAAGTTAGACCAAATGTCCACCTGTGCCAAACAGATGTTGAACTAGCTCCAGAGTTAACAAGTAAGAAGTAGGCTAAAAATGTATGTTTTGTTTCTTTTATTCAGCCAAGGACATTATCATAGCTATAACAGTTAGCCAACTTTGCTATCACTTGCTCAGTAGCTAGTAAATAGTAAATGATCTTGCCACTATGTAGCTAATTCAAAAATAACTGATCAACATTTACCCTTTCAAGTTTGTGTCATGGGTTTCTACCCTTTTTCCCCATGCGGTGCTGCCCTTTTGGTGGATGCTTGCTCCGCCCTGCTTTGATTGTGGAGCTTCTGTCAGCATCCACACCTGTGCATGGTCACCTTTAGAGCTATATAAGCCTCCCGTTTCCTTCCGTCGGGGCTTCGATATTGATTGTTTGTTTGTTTTGTATGGTCTGGTATTATTTGTACTGTTTAGTGTGTGGTATTATTTTTTGCCCTTTTATCGCTTAGCCAGTATGGTATTTTAGGAGACCATTTTTGCTCCCTTTTGTTTGATTGGAGTTTTGCAGGACTTGCCTATGTGCGTTGAGCATTAAGGTTAAATTCCTTTTTTTATTTTCATGCTCGTTTCAGTCGCCGCTTCCTGGTCTTTCCTTTTGCTCGTTACCTTTCCTCTTACTGAGATGTAGGGCTTTATCCATACGGTGAGTCAGGGCGTTATTTGTTATTTGTACCATTTATGCTACTCGCCTATTCTAACGCCTCATTGCTGAGGCAGGGCTTTGTTCTTGCTGGCTCTTTGGTTACTTATCTCGTAGAAGTATGGGACCGCAGATCTCTGCTCTATTTCGCCTGTAAAATGTTTCTCTCTACTGGGAGATCGGGCGTTCACGCTTCTACTTAGTTACTTAGCTCGTAGAAGTATAGGGTAGCAGTTCTTTGTTCCATTTCGCCTTTGTTTGGTTTTCTTACTGAGAACTCAGGCGTTTGTGCTTCTACTCATTTCCGTGTTACAGTGAGCCGGTTAGTAGCTTCGGTACGTTTGTTCCCTGTTTTGTCTCCTTCTCATGGACTATGTTCCCCTTTGTTGTGAGTCAGGGTTTTCTTTATTATATTGAGAGGCTAGGGCGTGTGTTTTCAATTAAGCTTGCGTTAGTCATGTTTGATAGTAAAGTTATGGGACGACGGTGCTCCACTTTGGTCTTTCAGCCGGTAACTGTCCGGTGCAGCCTGTCCTGTTCGTTCCTTTTGGTACCTGTCTCTGTACATGGAGTTTTTTGACGATTTTATACCTTTTTTTGACGATTTTTTTGACGATTTTATACCTCACTTTTATACCTAGACTCCTCCTACCTCACGCCTACATTACAATTTGTTATAATTTCATATACTTCCTTTTAAACACAAGGGGCCCTATCTTACACCCGGCGCTAACCCAAACGTAAGTGTCTTTGCTATCTTACACCCAGCGCAGGGTTCATTATAACACCTAGCGCTCACGTCATTTAAATACCATGGGCTCTATCTTGGCGATCTTAGCGCTTTGTCTAAACGCATGGTGTAAAGTGCAGTTAGGGCGTGTCCAAGTCCACTTTTGTTAGTTTGACTGCGTGTTTATTGAACGTGAAGCACGGGGCAACGTGCAAATGGGCTGAACCTAGTCTCTTCATTAATTGTAGGTGTGTCTTCGGCGTGACATGCAATAAACCAATCAAAATGTCATATCCCATTCCCTTTAAAAGCCTGCTTTTCCACCTTGGCGGATTGCTTATATGATGGCGAAACAGACATGCTTGTGCATGTTTAGTGCGATCAACGAATAGGCTATATGGATCAATAGTATGATCAATATTATTCGGACTAACCATTATGAGTTCCCAGTAATTCCAGACAGTGCTGTTATTTTACTAAATATATGCGGTTAAATTTCGTTATAAGCACCTGCAACAGCTGAGAATAAGCTACCAATGGCTTCCGTCTCACCTTAAAAAACGCCAAATTAGCCTGCTTGTTTAACAAATTTCATTTGATTATGCAATAAAACATTGTCAAACATCAATTCCATGAGGCTGTTCTCATGCAGTTCTCGAAGTTCAAGCTTCATCCAAAGTTCATTACCTGCATTCTAATATTGATCAATAACACAAATATTGTTATGTTGCCTTCATGATGACACTAAATACAATAAAGCTGTCAGGTTGGCAACCCAGAGGTCCACGCATATTTTCCCTTGTTTTATAATGTCCTTATTATAAAACAATATATGGAAATGTGACCAACGCGTTTTACTAACAGCTAATGCTTTAAAAACAAGTCCACTTTCCCGGGAAGACCGTGAAAAGTGCAATTTAAAGCAGGTGAAACAGACTGTTCCTATATGAAGTTAAAGCGCACATGCAGAGAATAGCATTAAAAGGAATTGAGAATTAATTGTTCTCTTTACAATCGTTTTGTTTAGTTATGGTATAACAGGTGAAATCAGCGGGGTTTTAATATGCTGAGAGTATGGAAGCCTGGTCACTGTCATTTAAAAAATATGAAGGATGAAGAATAAGGCTAAAATTCAGTTAACATGGTGAAATTTATCTCCGTTTTTTAACCGTAGGCTATCGAAAAAACCTTATGCACAGCGAATCCCGGGGACTATAGCCTAGGCTATTTGAAAAACAATAAATGCAATATTCACTGGACAAGGTTTTGAACTTTCTTCAGTCAAAACCATTCTATTTACTTACGGCCTGTAGGCCTATATGAACAGAGCTGTATTGTAATGGCATCGGAAGCGCATTTTCAGAACTCAAATGTCCGTCTATTGTAGTGCACGAGTTTTCCATTGACTGACAATTCTTGCGCCCGTTGCAAGTGAACTGGGCGTGTTGGTCTTAAGATGAGGAGTGGCCAGGATTATTTTTGGCGTATTGCTATCTTGGGCCAGCAGAAAGCGCTTGCGCTAAAACCACCACAAACCTGGTCTAAAGTCATGTCGCAGTTGTTTAGATGTTATTTTAACAGCGCATATAAGTTACATTTACATTTTACATTTTAGTCATTTGGCAGACGCTCTTATCCAGAGCGACGTACATTAGTGCATGTACAAGTGTGTCTACATAGGCGTGTGCACAACGCGCATGCACCCTCCTGTCTGTTACACACAGGGGCGCGCACAAGCATGACTAAAAATATCAAGATTACTATGTGAAATATTATTGTTGTGTAGGCTATATTATAAAATGCATAATAATAAAGGGGTCCATAGGTCAAAGACCACATAGGCCACCTGTCCCTCAGCGAAGGGGAATGCCGCATTAAATTGCTTTCAGCCCACTCCATCAACATCCAGGCGATGTGCGTGTAAGGTTACATGTATAGACTATTCGCAATTATCCTGGATCAAGCTATATTTGCCAATAGTTCCTGTAGCCTAATCTTCCGGGGGCACAATGGCTATCTATTGAAAACTTTGCTGATAACACCTATATCAAGCCTAATGCGCGAATTGTCATTTACACCTAATGCGTGAATTGTCATTCAATGGAAAACTCGCGCACTGCAATAGACGGACATTTGAGTTCTGAAAATGCGCTTCAGATGTCATTACAACACAGCTCTCTAGGCCTACAGCATAATCTTCTACATCTACCTAGCTAGTTAGAATAATAATTTTAATTTCTAATTTGAACTAGCTAGCTAAAAAGCTATCATTTCATTTACTGGATTTACAATGATAATAACTAGCTAATGAATGAATGAAACTTATTGGCCCGGAGAGAATTTAACTTTTACTGTACACAATGAGGACAACGAAAATAATAATAATTTATGTTATTTATAGAGCGCTTTTCCCAAGCTCAAAGCGCTGTACAGCACTAAAGTACAATAGAATAACCATGAATAAATAAACATAAGCAAACCACATTTACATGGAACAAGAAAAAATATACAGAAGTGTGACACATGATACTTCAGTGACAATGAAAGGGAGTACACAAAAAGACAAGTTAGAGCAGGTCAGAAAAGCTTTGTCTAAATTATAACCTGTTTAACCAGGTGTTTTTATATAGGGAGTAAGCAGACTGAATCTCAGCAGGAAGGGCATTCCAGAGCCTGGGGGCCACAGAGCAAAAATCCTGGTCACCCATTGAGCGGAGATTAGTATAGAAGGGATGGTGAGTTTGTCTAAATCCAAAGAGTGTAGGGGGCAGGTGGGGGTATAGTGATGGAGGAGTTGACAGATGTAGTCTGGGGTAAGATCATGAAGGGCTTTGTAGGTCAAGAAAAGGACCTTAAAATCAACCCTGGCTTTAATGGGGAGCCAGTGGAGGTTGTACTGAACTGGGGTTATGTGTTATTATCAATCCTGGCTCTAATGGGGAGGCAGTGGAGGTTGTACAGAACTGGGGTTATGTGTTCTTTCCTGGATGTGCAGGTGATGACTCTGGCAGTAGCATTTTGGATCAATTGTAATTGTGAGAGGAGGTGGGAAGGAACACCAATGAGTAGTCGAGGCGTGATGTGATGAAGGCATGAACTTTTCAGCAACAGAGAGGCACAGGAATGAACAAATACGGGAGATATCACAAAGATGGAAAAATGAGACACTTTCTTGAGATGATTAAAATGGTCCTGGTAAGTGAGAGATGAGTCATTGATGACACCTAGATTTCTCACTATGGGGGCGGTATGCAGTGTCATCACCTAGGTTTATAAAGCATAATCAAATCTATCGCAAATGTGACTGACTGTGTTTCCTGTCAGCGCAGTCTCTCAGTTTTTAACAATCTCTGGCGTCATCCCACTAATTTTGCTTCTACGTCATATTCCACGCGCTACCTTTAACAAAGCTTTTATTTCAAAATGATGTTCAAAAAAATAGCTGCCCTGGTGAGGCGGATGTGAGAGGGTCTTTTCACCGCGTCTCAATGTAACTCGAACGTAACTATAAATAACCTAAATATTCATTGTAATTATAAGATTACTGCTTCCAAAGCTGGATAAAATTGTTAGTTTGGAAGGTTTTATCGATAATTATTATAACAACATGTCAAACCAGCCCGACCCCAAACGAACAAGATCGCAGCTTGGTTTTATATTGGATATTCAGTGGATATTCGTTTTTCAAATTTCAATAGCTAATGACAGAAGCATGTAGGTGCATTTTAATTTACATATTTGTTATCAGTGTAGAACAAAGAGACTTTTACAAGCTTTTTTTTTCATATTTCAGGAAAAAAAATGTCAATGTTGAGCCTATAAAAACACTTGAATTTCAATAGTTCCAATGCCATTTGAATTAGAAGTGTCAAACCAACTTTATTCTCTTTGGAGACATTATTGCTCAAATTTACAACTGATTATTTTTCAAATTTTATTTTTGTAGATTTTAAATTAATTTTTCTTCAAAATAAAACGGCTAAAATTTCAATAGCTTCTGTGACATGACGAAGACGCCTCAAACCAAGTTTAATGTTGTCACAAGCATTATAGCTCATATTTACAACTAATTATTTTTCAAATGTTTTTTTTGTAAATTTTTAATGAAATTTTCTTGGAAAAAAAAAACGCTAATATTTCAATAGCTTCTGTGATATGTGACTAAGATACCTCAAACCAACTTTAATGTTGTCAGAGACATTATTTCTCAAATTTACAACTGATTATTTATCAAATTTTTCTTCAAAATAAAACTACTAAAATTTCAATAGCTTCGGTGACATGTGACCAAGACACCTCAAACCAAGTTGCCTGTTGTCAGAGACAGGATAGCTCAAATTTACAACTGATTATTTTTCAAATGTTCCTTTTTTAAATTTTTTATTAATTTCTCTTCAAAAAAAAACAACTAATATTTCAATAGCTTTTGTAACATGTGAATAAGATGCCTCAAAGCAACTTTAATGTTGTCAGAGACAGTATAGCTCAAATCTACAACTGATTATTTTTCTAATTTTCCCTTTGTATATTTTGAAGGAATTTTTCTTCAAAATAAATACACAAAAATGTCAATAGTTTCTGTGTCATGTGACCAAGACACCTCAAAGCAAATTGACTGTTGTCAGAAAGAGTATAGCTCAAATTTACAACTGATTATTTTTCAAATGGTCCCTTTGTATATTTTAAAGGAATGTTTCTTCAAAATAAAACTACTAAAATTTCAATAGCTTCTGTGACATGTGACCAAGACACCTCAAACTAAGTTCCCTGTTGTCAGAGACAGGATAGCTCAAATTTACAACTGATTATTTTTCAAATGTTCCTTTTTTAAATTTTTTATTAATTTCTCTTCAAAAAAAAACAACTAATATTTCAATAGCTTTTGTAACATGTGAATAAGATGCCTCAAAGCAACTTTAATGTTGTCAGAGACAGTATAGCTCAAATCTACAACTGATTATTTTTCTAATTTTCCCTTTGTATATTTTGAAGGAATTTTTCTTCAAAATAAATACACAAAAATGTCAATAGTTTCTGTGTCATGTGACCAAGACACCTCAAAGCAAATTGACTGTTGTCAGAAAGAGTATAGCTCAAATTTACAACTGATTATTTTTCAAATGGTCCCTTTGTATATTTTAAAGGAATGTTTCTTCAAAATAAAACTACTAAAATTTCAATAGCTTCTGTGACATGTGACCAAGACACCTCAAACTAAGTTCCCTGTTGTCAGAGACAGGATAGCTCAAATTTACAACTGATTATTTTTCAAATGTTCCGTTTTAAATTTTTTTATACATTTTTCTTCAAAAAAAAACAAACTAATATTTCAATAGCTTTTGTGACATGTGACTAAGATGCCTCAAACCAACTTTAATGTTGTCAGAGACAGTATAGCTCAAATCTACAACTGATTATTTTTCTAATTTTCCCTTTGTATATTTTGAAGGAATTTTTCTTCAAAATAAATACACAAAAATGTCAATAGTTTCTGTGTCATGTGACCAAGACACCTCAAAGCAAATTGACTGTTGTCAGAAAGAGTATAGCTCAAATTTACAACTGATTATTTTTCAAATGGTCCCTTTGTATATTTTAAAGGAATGTTTCTTCAAAATAAAACTACTAAAATTTCAATAGCTTCTGTGACATGTGACCAAGACACCTCAAACTAAGTTCCCTGTTGTCAGAGACAGTATAGTCCCTTTGTATATTTTAAAGGAATGTTTCTTCAAAATAAATACATTAAAATGTCAATAGTTTCTGTGTCATGTGACCAAGACACCTCAAAGAAAATTGACTGTTGTCAGAAAGAGTATAGCTCAAATGTACAAATGATTATTTCTCAAATTTTCCTCTTATAAATTTTAATTAAATCTTTCTTCAAAATAAAAGCACTAAAATTTCAATTGTTCTGTGACGTGTGACTAAGATGCCTCAAACTAACTTTACTATTGTTAAAGATAGTATTGCTCAAATTTACAACATGATTCTTTATATTAATTATAATGGCTCTAAGTCATCAAGGGTCTGACGTATCAAACAAGCCTTAAACCATCACTCTGTTGCCAGAAATACAGTAGATATGGATGGATAACTTGAAGGGTTTCTTCTCCTGACTTCTTTTTCCATAGAGTTCAATAGGAAAATTTGTCAGGAGAAAAAGTTAAATAGTAAACAACCCAAACAGCCCGCCCCCAGATGGCGCTTCAACACATCCCTGCTTAAAGATGCTGACTTTGACTCATTTTTCAATAAAGAGCGGGCCTCCTTCATGGAAATAAACGAATCTCCGGAAATCTCACCCACATTACTATGGGAAACAAGTAAAGTAGTACTGAGGGGCAAAATTATATCATACTCAACATACAAGAAAAAAAGAGATCAACAATTTGAAAAATACCTAGAACAAAAAATCAAAGGGGCTGAGTGCCAAGGGGCACTCTCATAACACAACACTCTCATAACACAAACTGAACTGAGTAAATTACAAGTTCAGCTTAATGAAATCTTAAATGAAAAAACACAATTTCTAATACAGAGACTCAGACAAGAACACTTTGAACACAACAACAAATCAGGAAAATATCTGGCAAATCAACTAAAACGAAATAAAGAAAAGTCAATAATCCCGGTCATAAAGGACTCAGCGGGGAAGATCATGGTAACACCACAGGACATAAATAGTACTTTCCAGATATTCTACAACAAACTATACAGTTCAGACCATGAACCTACATCAGTAGACATCAACTCTTTTCTAACTAACATAACCCTACCACAACTGTCCAAAGAACATGCAGACGTACTGGATAAACCATTGACACTGAATGAATTCCACAAAGCACTAAATCAGATGCCTAATAATAAAGCACCAGGACCTGATGGTTTCCCCGCCGAATTCTTCAAACAATTCTTCAATCTCCACTATTCATAAGAATGACACTCAAAATAAAACACAACTCCAATATCCCAACTCATATGAATACAGCCCTTATCTCAGTACTACAAAGACCCAACCATACCCTCTAACCACCGGCCCCTATCACTCATCAACACAGATGTCAAGATAATCGGTTTCATTAAAGGACGACACTCATCAAACAACATGCGCAGATTATTCAGTGTAATGAATCTAACCAAACAAAACAACCTAAAAACCACCTTATACACCTCACCTATGGCCACAGTCACTACAAATGGAATCACATCACAAAGTTTCACTTTACACAGGGGGACCAGGCAAGGATGTCCACTCTCTCCCTCTCTATTCGCCATATTTATCGAACCCCTCGCAGCAGCAATCAGACAGAACCAAAACATTAAGGGAATCATAACCCACAATACTCACCACAAGATCAGCCTTTATGCAGATGATGTGTTGTTATACTTGCAAGAACCAACAAACTCGCTACAGGAAGTCATCAAACTCATAAATACATTCTCGAAAGTGTCCAACTACTCCATAAACTGGACTAAATCTACCCTTAGATGAAGACAGTTGGAATGTCGTAACCCAAAAAACATCCATCCCCTTCTCCACTGGGAACATTAGATATTTAGGTATTAACATTTCACCCAAGCTGTCAGAGTTATTCCATCTCAACTTCACCCCATTAATTAAAACAATAGAAGATGATCTACTCCGCTGGATGAATCTTCCTCTTTCCCTACTAGGCAGAATAACAATGGTAAAAATGTCAATCCTTCCAAAAGTCAATTATCTTTTCACTATGACTCCCACCAAACCCACCTCCAATTGGCTTAACTCTCTGGATTCAATAACCACTAAATTCTACTGGAAAAACAAGAAACCGCAATTTGGCACAATCCTTTATTTATTCAGATAAATAAATCTCCACTTATCTTTTTGTTTCCATGTGGTGAAGTTATCACACATCTTCATCACATTTTCTTAAATGTTATCACACTCTTCATCACAACACTCTCATAACTTTCAAAGACCTGGTCCAGAGGTACGGCGTTGGGAGAGAACAATATCTACAATACCTACAATTAAAATCTGTCCTCAAATCTAAAATCAATATATCTCAGAATGATTTACGCCCACCCCCATTAATTGAAGAAATCCACCAAATCACAACTAAGAAAATGCTTTCCAAATTTTATAAATTATTAACCCGGACTGACACAACTATATCACTCCTGTCTGCAAAATGGGAACAAGATTTAGCAATCTCTCCCAGCACCGACTTTTGGACACAAATATGCAGGAACACATTCACTATGACTAACAACACCAACTTACAACTAATTCAGTTTAAGGTAAACCATAGAGCACATATCACCCAGCACAAAATGTACAAAATGGGACTAACAGATACAGACATTTGCTCACATTGCACACTAGACACCCCAGATAACTACTTTCATGCCACCTGGCTCTGCCCACCCATCCAAAGTTTCTGGCACAAAATTACTGACACAATATCCCTGTCCTTAAACTGCGACATTCCACTATCCCCTTCTCTCTGCTTACTTGGAGACATCTCAGTAATCACACCAACAATCCAAAACACCAAGTCCTTACTTACAGCCTTAACTATCGCCAAAAAAACGATCCTCTTACACTGGAAAACTAGAAATACATTAAATACAACGCATTGGTTAAATCTTCTAATAGAACACATTTCAATGGAGAAAATAACTGCCTCTATCCACAATAAAATGTTGCAAATTAGAGAAAACTGGGAACCATTTATCAATACCCTTAATTTACCAATAACCAACAAATCTACCTGAACTTGCCTGTTAGCCAACCCCGCCCTTCTCTCACGCACACACGCATACTCATACACATACATAACATTTCATTATTACTATTATATTTCTACATTAGTACATCTCCCCCTATCCACTTTTTGTTTTTGTTTTTTGTTGTATTGTCTTGTTTTATGACACTTTGTTTGCTTAACTTTATTGTTTACTTAATTTTCTTTTCCCTCCTTCAGAGAGGCTCCAGCATAAAACCTTTTTGTAAATAACACTATAAAAATAAAGTTGACCTCCGAAGAGGTGGTGGGAAGAAAAAAAATAAAATAAATGATGTTCAAATTGGAATGCGACTGAAGATATTCAATAGGCTACTTTTCTAAAGTATGTCTGGCTTATTTTATTTTAAATGTGCATCGAGCTACCAGTGGTGTATTTCTTTTCTATTTTTTCCTTTGTTTCTCTTTCCTCCTTTTTTCTTTGTCCCTCTTCATTTTTATTTGAAACTGCAAAAATTACAAAATGACATCAATTAACCACTTTGTTGAAAATATTGCATTGTTACCTCACCTGTGATATGAAACAGTATAATAACATCAGAACAAAAGTGCAGGGGATACTTCCGTGACAACAACAAGAAAGAAAACCCTTAAATAGATCTCCAACCAGGAAAAGAAAAGGAAAAATAACATTATTTCAAGGAGCCTACAGGTGTATTTGTCCCAGAATAAGGGATATTTTTGTTGCCTTTCTATTTGGATTTACACTCTTCAAGCAACTGAATTTATGAATGTAGAACATACCAAGAAGGCATAAATGTTTAATGGCATCATCCAATGAAGATGTGCCTGTCTTACAGTTCAGAAACAAGACCATCAATTCCTTCATTTCTACCACCCTGCAGAAGGCAGTAAAAATAAGTAGAGATATGTCCTTCCGAAACTTAAAAGAATAGGGACATCCAAAGAATAAATTAACCAGCGTTTCTTCATCTATATTACAAAATGGGCAATTTGAGAAAATGTGAGCTCTAAATTTACTTATGCTATTACGATTCTCTTAAAATGCAATTCTTTGACTTTATTTGGTATTACAGATTCATTTGGGTCATACCAAAAATTAGTCCAAATGGGAAATGACCAGGAATGTCTTTAGAAAAGAAAAGCTCTTGGAGGACTGTGAGTTATTACATGTTCTGCCGATAATGTCTCTATGTGCAACTGTAAGGCAAGAGACAACATCAAATAAAGAGCTGTAAAGGAGAGATGCCTTCACTAAATGAATGAATTTTGGTCATATATATTTTATTACTGTTTTGAAATCTTTTCTGAGATACCTGCATTCGTAGTGCAAAAAAGTTCACCTTGAGTATTTATCAACTCAAAAACAAACTTAATTCCTCTATCATACCAAAAAAATGAGCAGTGTTGTATTATCAACTGGCTTTACCATGTTGAGACAGCAGTTTCTTTTCAAGTTCTTATACAGTTCTAAGGCTGTAAGCTGTTACTTTGCAACTACTCTGACTTCAGGGGCTGGCAGCATGGCTCTCATGCAAACAGCCTGAGCCGGCCAATTCTGTTCAACTGCATATAAAAAGGTGAAAATATGTGAGATTCATAGGGAAAATGATCAAACAGAAGGGGGCAATGCATATTTCATTCATTTTTTTAAATTTTATTTAAACACGGCACGTACTTCAGCTATGTAGCTGTTCTTCAGTAGGTCCGTGTTTTGATAAAAATACAAAGCAATACATATATACAGAATAATAATTACATATGCATTCTGCTTTACATTTATAATCACAAAAAAATACACTGAGGACTTAAACTCCTCAAACAGTCGTAGGCCTACAACAATCAAGTTACTGAGAGAAAGAAAGAAACCAAAGATTTTTAAGATAGCTGAAGGATTTGTACTTTAACACATTGCTCTGAGCTACACGTCCCCCATCCGTTGGTTCATTGGGGGGCTTTATAAATGGCCTGGGTTTGTGCCATAGTCTGTGTCAGGCTACGCGTGGGAATCCGTCCAGAGATGTTTGTTTAGAAGAGAGCACCAGCCACCCCACTGCAGATGGAATCTAGCACTAGTAACATCTCGTCCATGGGAAAATTACACATTGAAAACAAAGCAGAAACAGGCTGAATTCTCCTCACCCCCTAAATTCTCCTCCCTTACACCCTCTATTCTATGAGCCAAAGTTTTTTTCAGCAGAACACAAGTGGAAGTGCAGGAGGAAAAGGAATGCTCGTTACGGCAACTGTGGTAACTCGCGAGCTACTCAACAGAAAAGGCTATCTTAGTTCTGAACATCCACTCTCGGCCACAAAGGAAAAGGTTCTTATGATATAGAGAAGGAGCGATAGCAGAGATAAAACACATCCACTCTCGGCCATAAAGGAAAAGGTTCTTATGATATAGAGAAGGAGCGATAGCAGAGATAAAACACATCCACTCTCGGCCATAAAGGAAAAGGTTCTTATGATATAGAGAAGGAGCGATAGCAGAGATAAAACACATCCACTCTCAGCCATAAAGGAAAAGGTTCTTATGATATAGAGAAGGAGCGATAGCAGAGATAAAACACATCCACTCTCGGCCATAAAGGAAAAGGTTCTTATGATATAGAGAAGGAGCGATAGCAGAGATAAAACACATCCACTCTCGGCCATAAAGGAAAAGGTTCTTATGATATAGAGAAGGAGCGATAGCAGAGATAAAACACATCCACTCTCGGCCATAAAGGAAAAGGTTCTTATGATATAGAGAAGGAGCGATAGCAGAGATAAAACACATCCACTCTCTGCCATAAAGGAAAAGGTTCTTATGATATAGAGAAGGAGAGATAGCAGAGATAAAACACATCCACTCTCGGTCATAAAGGAAAAGGTTCTTATGATATAGAGAAGGAGCGATAGCAGAGATAAAACACATCCACTCTCGGCCATAAAGGAAAAGGTTCTTATGATATAGAGAAGGAGCGATAGCAGAGATAAAACACATCCACTCTCGGCCATAAAGGAAAAGGTTCTTATGATATAGAGAAGGAGCGATAGCAGAGATAAAACACATCCACTCTCGGCCATAAAGGAAAAGGTTCTTATGATATAGAGAAGGAGCGATAGCAGAGATAAAAAATAAGGGGAGAGAGTATAGAGGACAGAGGTTAGAGAGAGGATAGAGGTCAGGATAATAGAGGTTAGGCTAGAGCAAGGATTGATAGAGAGGAAATACAGGAGAGAAAGAAAAATATAAGATACAGAAGGAGAAGAAGGGAGAGATACAGACGGAGATGGAAGGAGAAATGGATACAGAGTGAAAGAGCATAAATAAGAAAATTGGGAATAAAAAGTGTAATCGTTATAAGGGTTTAAGTAGCGCCCTTAATTAAGTTCCCAATCGACTTCCATTCATTTTTTGCGGCCGGTAACAGACTGTGCACTCCTTTGTAAGAAAACTACCCACAATCCATAGCACGGCCATTCGCAATGAATGGAAGTTTTCCTAATTGTTGCTACCATTCGTTTCTATGAGCATTATGGCTAATGCTAGCACCTGAGCAGTATCTGCAATAACTGTCTCTGGTTTATGCTGCATTCACGTCATATGGGAATTACGGTTTTAACAACTTGCTTGCTCGTAACAACAACTTGGAAACGTTTGCACGTTAACCTCGGATGTACCCGTTTAACACCAAGATGACCAGATATTTGGGGAGGGTCTCTGAGATCACTGAAAAGGTGGAGGTTTGCTTATGACTGCGAAGTTCTAAGACCTATCATTTACCAGTGTGTAGGGTGGTACCCGTGTTCAATCAAATTTCTCTGGAGGTAGGTGCCACCACATGCCCGTCCCTGGACACGCCCCTGCCGCACAGTGAGGAATGAGGCATTCATCCCATCTGGACAGAGTCGTTGCACCTCTGCAAGGACAACTGGCTTGATGTTTGGCTCAAATTAATCAGAAATGCATGGCTGCAAGGAAGGATCCATTTTACATATCTACAGAAGTTTCTGACCACCTGCCAGTTTTACAATGGCTGATATAGAGCATTCAGGGTTTGTGGCCTAAAACAAGTAGCCTAAATACACTCTTGTTCTTTCAAGATTTGATGACAGTGCATTTAAAGGGGTTTTTACATGCATGAATATACATATACCCAGTCATGATAGCATCACCTGTTTACCTGTGGAATGTTCCAAAAGGTGTTTTTTGAACCTCCCAGTATTTTTTTTGCCCCTGTCCCAACTTTTTTGGAACGTGTTGCAGGCATCAAATTCGGAATTAGCGTATATTTACAAAAATCAATAAAGTTGATAAGGTAAAACATTAAATATCTTTTTGTAGGGTCATCAAACTACAATTCCATACAGTCCCCTCCTCCACGTTGCAAATGACATAAGACATTGTCTAGTTTATTGCACGACTGGCAATCAATTTTATAAAAAGGTCAACACGACCCCTCTCCTCGGGTTCAATTCAGTTGTGTCCATTCGCTCTAGGCTCACCAGGGCCTTCACTGGCTCGTCTCACCGCTCCGTGTGGCCTGTACTCCACAAGGAAGCATCGGCCGTCCGTGACGCTGACCCAACTGAGCGAGGCGGGCTCATCTACCCCCAGCTATCAGCCACGGAGGACCGGAGATGAGATGCAAGGAGGCAATGCGAGCACCCGGTGGTCAAGAAGAAACACTAAGCAGACCAGATGTGATCTGTCTTAAACACTATCCGGTTGTAATCTTAACACTGCATGCTGATCTCAACGCACATGCACTGATAACCTTACGGCTATCCCTTATGTGTATGGTATGGTTTATGCGCCATTGTTAACTAGCTCCAGCTAAAGCTACGTTCAAGGTCTTTGTTCTCTCTGAACACGGGTCCGAGGCAACCCCCCCACACGCAGGAGAACATAAACCCTCACGTGCGCCCACTGCGCATGCGCGCACACACACACACACACACACACACACAAAACGCACAACATTATAGTAGTGAATTGTGCTTTGCTCTGTTTGGTACTTTGTGTTCAATAAACTATTACATTTTCCAAGATTGTTGGTATTAATGTCGCTCTTGTGTTACATTACATTATAGGCATTTAGCAGACGCTCTTATCCAGAGCGACTTACACAACTTCTTATTACATTTATCCATTTATACAGCTGGATATATACTGAAGCAATTCAGGTTAAGTACCTTGCTCAAGGGTACAACGGCAGTGACCTACCTGGGAATCGAACCTGCAACCTTTCGGTTACAAGTCCAGTTCCTTAACCATTATACTACACTGCCGCCGTGTTGAACTGAGTCAAATGCCAATCGCAGGGATTCCCCCAAATGCCTTCACCTTTTAGCTGAATCATTTATATTAATTCAGTATCAACTGAGTACATACTATTGTGATTTTGTTAAGATAATTATTAATGTGTAATTTTATTGATAATGAATTTAATTATTAATTTAAGTTGCCCATTTTTAGTTAGTATTCTCTTTTGTATAGTATATACAGTTTTATGAGACTGATTTGACAAAATTTACACCACCTGTCGTATAAAGATGGTAATGGGCGTGTCCCTTACATTTCTGATTCAGACATCATATTACTAATCATCTTGCTCACTGCTACCAGATTCATACATATTCCCTACATTTTCTTTGTACTGTTTTCAATTACATATATGTAAAAGAGAATTTACAAATCACTGCTTTATGTGCATTTTACATACTGTCCCAACTTTTTTGGAATTGGGGTTTGTACATCAGGGGCTCGTTTCACGAAATTTGCTAAGTGCGAGCTGAGATCTGAGGGATGCGATCAGTTTCTCATGCACTTTTTGGAGTGTTTCACGTAGAAATCACAATTGCAAGCCACGAACGCATGTCACAAATTGTGATTGCAATGTGCATGCAACGCATTTTCGTGAAACGAGTTTTGGCAAGAAATTGTGATCCGCGAGTAAAAATCATTGCAAATCACTGTTGTGAAACGAGCCCCAGCTCACTAAAAAATATCGACCATGGACCTATGTAAAAAAGTAAGTCTTCAAACGTAATACAGACAGTGAATATATGATTCATACACTGCAGATGTAAAGATTAAATCCATAGAGGTTACATAATTATGTTTGCCTGTTGTTCTACCCATACATTTTCACACTTTATTTCCTGTCCTTAAATGGAGGAAAACATGCAATCATTAGAACGTAAAGGAACCATTACTAGTGTCTTCAGTGAAAGTGCAAAGTTGAGCAAAAGCAAATCCTTCAAATGGTTAAAAGGAATTCAGTTCCAGGGTACTGTCTTAATTTTCAGTGCTCAGATCTGATGACAAATTGGTGAAAAATCTGAGAAGAAAAATTCAGCTACAAATATCACCTTTGTGTATATAACCAGAATGCAGGAGAAGTGGACTGCTCCGATGTGCTAAAGCAGTCCTCGATTTATTTTTTTTGCCGGAGGATTTACCTAACCTATATCTGCGTTAGCCATGAAGTCATCTTCAAAGCAGCCATGCCACTGGGAACGAAAGGGTTTCTTCAAATAAAACTCCCAAGATCAAAGGACCTCACTGATAGAATTTCATTGGCTCCACGCTCATGTAGCTCTTTCTCTCTAAATCTTGCTCTCTCTTTCCCTTTCATTCTAAAAAGCGTCTTTCAGCCCAGTACCTAAAGGCTGATCATGACCTGATTACATTTTCTTTCCCTTAGAATTTGCATAGAAATAGAAATATTTCCCAGCATCCTACTACCAATGCCAGTCACAGAACAGAAACTATTAACGATATTACATTACTTGTTGTGTGAAACATTTAAACATCTTTCATCTTTCACTTAAAAGCACCCAAAAATGACTTTAAAACTTATGGGACCTATAGAAATATAAAAGTCATATTATATTACGTGCTATTTTGTGCTGTTATGAAACACAAATGTACTGATAAACCACATGAAAAATATCTTTTTTTTTAAATATACATCTTGCATGCTGATATTTATGCTGGTGCAATATCATGTTTGTAATTGATCATTTGAAAATGCAGTCACTTTCTGAATAAAGTGATCCAGAAATGTAAATTGGATTACTTTTTATTAATTTGACATTTACCTGTACAAAATCTGTAAAATCTTGAGCAACCTGTCAAATGTTACTTATAGTAAGCAGAATTTAATTCATTAGGTTCTTTTATAAACAGTATAAAGTCTCTATTTATATATAGGGTACTATATATTGTGAGCTACAATCAAAATTAAAATAAACTATGCAATGATCAAACTATTTTTTTGTGTAGATTTAGGCTGTGAATTTCCATAATTATTCATGAATTATTGTACTATAGGCTAATTATATTGTTCTAGTGATAATTATATTGTTCTAATGTATTCATGTATAATCTGAACAATCATAGTTTGTAATCCCAACTGCACCTACACTGTGGACAGAGGTTCTGTTGCTTGCAGACACACACTCAAAGCAGCAAACACAACACTGGGTTCAGGCCAAAGGCTTACAGGCTTACCCTTAACAGAGACCACAGCAGCAAATCACAACGGCAATCAGCGGCAGACAAATAACTGCACACAGTCATCAAGGCAAGCTAATTAAATGCCCTCACCGATCTCAATATGTGGAGCCTGCCAGCGGAAAACTAGACAGGGGACTGTGGCAGTTTCTGTGGCAACCGCACACATGAAGACAGGGGTCACTGGGCAGAAATGAAAGAAACTATTTCCGTCTAATAGCCTTTCCTCTCCTCATTTTAGTCACCTGTGTTTAAAATAACTGACATAACACAAAGGTTCTCATGCTCAGATTGCTAGACTGACTTTAATTTAGTACGGCAGCAGAATAGTCTACGCACGAAAGAGTCATGTCCGAAAAATAAAAGTTTCAATAAATCAGGTCTTTCCTTTTCCCCCCATCTCTCTGGAGTGTCTAGTTTCTGCTAAAGCAAAATGAGTATTGACATGGGGAAGAAACAAAAACCAGAGGCTTGCTGGTACTGGCAACCTGAAATAAAGTCCTACGCAGAACGTTGCCGGGATACTGTGAGTTCAGCCGAGAACACTGGAGCTGCTAGACGAAGATTTACTACAACATGCTGTGAGCTTTCAGAAAGTGCTGCAACTGGGTGCGTTTTCTGACTGCATGGAGACCTCACAGACCCAAAATAGATTTTTTTTTTTTTTTTCAACAATGAAACATCTTATTTATTTTTTATTTTTTTATTTAACCTTTATTTAACCAGGAAGTCACTTGAGATATGATATCTCTTTTACAAGAGAGACCTGGCTAAGATAGCAGCAACAATAAGTAAACATTAAAATTAATTTAAAAACACAGAATACAAATAAGACAATAACAAAGAGTAACATTAAAACAAATTAAAACATAAAATCACAATCACAGGCCGTCGCGGTAGTACAGCGGTAAAAGCGCCGACTTTCAGTCGGTGCAGTAGTGCTCCGAGGATCGGGGTTCGCGCCCCGGTCCTGCCAGATCCGAGCATGGCCGGCGCCCCGTGGAAGCAGCAATTGGCGGCTGCTTCCGGGTGGGGGGAGGGGCTCGGAGAGAATCGCTGCGCATAGAACGGCCCTGGGCGAGTTGGAACTACGGTCAGGAACCTTGGAGGAGTCGCGCCCTGAAGAGGGCGTGGCGATCTCCGTCCTACTGCCGGCTGACAGGGTTGTGCAGCGGTGATTCTCTAGCGGTTGCAACGGGGGGAAATGAATTAGAATAGGGGTTCAATTGGCTACTAAATTGGGAAAAAAATTGGGAAAAATCTGAAATAAATTTATTTAAAAATCACAATCACAGCACAGTATAACACACAGGGAAAGGCAGCCTTGTCTATTAAAAGCAATTACATTCTTCCCTAAAAGTCTCTTGAATGATATGTTTAAGATGCCGACACAAGGGCAGTGACACTTAAGTCCAGCTTAAGACTTTTCTGTAAATTATTCCAAGCGCAAGGAGCATAGTGAGAAAAGGCAACTTTGCCAAAATCAGAGTTGACCCTCTTGGTAGAGTAGTAACCTTGAGGACCTAGTGTGGTAGCTGTTAGAAGAAATAGAAAGCATGCTACAGAGATAGGGAGGAAGCTTACCAAGAATAGCATAAATAAAAAGATACATATGACGTTTCCTATGAAGCTTCAATGAGGTCCAATCACATAACTCATGAAGAATACAATGATGAGTATGTGATTCAGTATTTAAAATAAAACGCAAAGATGCATGATAAATGGAATCTATCTTGCCTAACAAAGAGGAGGGAGTGTGCATATATAGGATTTCACCATAGTCTATTACAGATAACAATGTAGATTGGACTAAATTATTTCTTGCCTTAAAGGAGAAACATTTCTTAAAACAAAAATAAAAACCCAATTTTAGTTTTCATTTTTTTCACAAGGTTTTCAATATGTATATTAAAGTCTATATTTATAGGAAGAGAGCTTTTCCAATTTGTTTCCCCCTAAGGTCAACATGGTGAAACTATGTGTAGACTGTATGCAACCTTTGGTAAATGTCATAAATTTAGTTTTTTGTACATTCAAGAATAACCTCAACTGAAGAAGTGTGGTCTGGAGAGTTTGAAAAGCAGCTTGGAGGTCACTAACAGCTTGATTGAGGGAGGAAGCGACTGTATAGATGACTGTGTCATCAGCATATATGAATGTTTGCTGGATGGATACCCTTCTCTAAATCATTTATAAAAATGGAAAATAAGGCAGGTCCTAAAATAGAGCCTTGGGGAACACCCATGGAGATCTCTAAACATTCAGACTTATGGTTCTCAATGTAGACACATTGTGTTCTGTCTGTTAGGTAATGTTTGAACCAGCCTTCTGCATCTTCACTAAGGCCAATGCAGTTTATTCTGTGTAAAAGTAAAGCATGGTCCACTGAGTCAAAAGCCTTGGAAAGGTCAACAAACAATGCTGCACAGTGTAGTTCTTATCAAGGAAGCTAATAATGTCATTGGTTACCAGTATGGCTGCTGTAATAGTACTGTGCCCTGACCTAAAGCCTGAGATCCACTGAGAATATTATTTTCTGTTAAAATAATTTTCAGCTGTGTATTCACGAGTGATTCAAAGATTTTGGCCAAAACAGGTAACTTAGAAATAGGGCAATAATTATTAACATCTGAAGGATCACCACCCTTTAGTAATGGAAGAACATATGCAGAGCGAACGTGGCCATTGCAACTTGTTGCTCTTCTTTGTTGTAGGTAACGTAAAGTATCGCTCCGCCGCTGTACTTCCACAGAGAATATAGGTCAGCACAAAGTGAAGGATTCAATGACAGTTTGACTTCAAAAATGATGGTATAAACACTCAAAATAACCCAGATAGACTGCCGTCGTATTTTATTTGCTTTGGGTGCACTGTGGAGTGTATTATTTTCTGTTAAAAGAATTTTCAGCTGTGCATTCACGATTGATTCAAAGATTTTGGCCAAAACAGGTAACTTAGAAATAGGGCAATAATTATTAACATCTGAAGGATCACCACCCTTTAGTAATGGAAGAACATATGCAGAGCGAACGTGGCCATTGCAACTTGTTGCTCTTCTTTGTTGTAGGTAACGTAAAGTATCGCTCTGCCGCCGTACTTCCACAGAGAATATAGGTCAGCACAAAGTAAAGGATTCAATGATAGTTTGACTTCAAAAATGATGGTATAAACACTCAAAATAACCCAGATAGACTGCCGTCGTATTTTATTTGCTTTGGGTGCACTCTGGAGTGTTTAAGTGCATTTGGTAGTGGATGCTACTGGTTACCATAGAGTTGTGCTAGCATTAGCAACGTGTGTATGTCCAAAAGAAGGGCAGCATGGAATTAGCTGAAAATGGTTTCCATCAATCAACTACATCATGGGTAAGTCGTAATTGAGACATTATGTCCAAAATTCCAAACTATCCCTTTAAGAGAATCACATAAATCCTTGAGTGAGCCTGAGGCTGATGATAGCCAGTCCAGGTTCAAATCCCCCAATAATATGAGTTCAGAGTCATTTAATTTATGCAAGATATCAGCAGGTGCAGAGAGGGCTTCTCTAGGGGCTGAAGGTGGTCTGTAGCATCCAATGATTGTTAGATCCACGCCAGTCAGCAAGCTCAAAATTGCCAGCCAGAATCTCAAATTGCTTGGCCTTATTTACAGATAAAGTAATGGAACATCTATATTTGGATTTTACATAAACTGCAATTCCACCCCCTTTTACTGATCTATCCGATCTAAAAACCTTATAACCTTATACAGAATCATTTTGTCCGGCATTGATTTCTTAAGCCATGTTTCAGAAAATGACCTGAAAGTTCTGAAGTACACCGTGCTCAAGCCCCTGACTCAACGGGTTCTGTGGACTGGTAATCTTCTCAATTTACACGAAAGATGGTATATTGTGAGCTACAATCAAAATGAAAATAAGGCATGCAATGATCAAATTTTATTTTTGTGTACATTTAGGCTATTTATTTCCACCTGCTCCCAAAATTACAGAGAAGGAAGGCTGAGTAAATAAATAAATAAGAAAACAAACCATGAAACACAATATCATTAATCCAGGCTAAAGTGGTTTCTGTGATTTTTTATCAATGGCCATAATCCATGTAGCTACATTATGGATAACCCATATCTCACCTCAATAGTATATTACAGTTGATATATTTTACAAATTTAGGCAATGGTGTCATGGTTATTGGCAGCCTTTGTTGTTTCTGCGGTTTGTCCTGGGATTTGGCTTCGTCTGACGCTCCATCTGATTTTTTCCACTTTCGTTCCAGTGTTTGGATCTCGCCAGTCATTATTGTCCACACCTGTGTTCAGTTTCCTGTTGGCTATAAATAGCACAGGATTTCTGCTTTCCTGCACTTCGATATTGTCGTTGCTAATTGACGTCGAAGTCGGTAAGGTATAGGAACATGGTCACTGCCTTTCTGGTTGTACAAATAAGAAATGCAGCAAGCCTGGTTAGAAAGAAGTTAGGATAGGATTGGTTATTTTCTTTTAAGCTCCTATCTCTTTTCTTTGTCCTTCTTTCTCTCGTTCTGTTACCTTTTTTGTTTTGAGCTCTTTGACAACAGAGCTTAGGTAACAGACTGTCTTTCTGTTTAAGTTTACACCTGTGTAACTCTGGGGTTATTCTTTCATTTTTTCTCTACCTCTCTACTACGCTGTTTGTCTTAGAGCGTGAGGTACCTTTTGTTTGTTTTACTCGCTTCATCGAGTTCGCCTCCTTTTGAGGTAGATTTGTTTTGACTTAGGTCGGGAAGTTTTTTCTCCCAATCCTTAGTTCTCCTTTTCCCTTTGTGGTTTAGCCGCTTTGTGGCATATCTCTCTAGGACCGCTTAACGATTCCTTATCTGTAATGTAGGTGTGACGTATGAGGTTCGAAGGGCCACACGCAGCGAAGGGATTCTTATAAGCTCAAAGAGCCACTGAGACGGAGAGACCCCGTAACTAAGGGAAGTAAAATGATAACGAAAATCACCTAGTCCCCACTCTCAACTGGAGGGAAATAAACAGGGAACTGGAAAAAAGGCGAACATAAAGAACCCGGGATAATTGGGCGAACGGCACATAGGCACGTGAGCGAGAAAGCTTGGTAATCACCACGAGCTACAACCGGGAAGTAAACTAAGCATGAGGGAGAGAATGCCTAGACGGTAAAATAACAAGGGGACTGAAATTAGAGCGGATAAGGAGGGAGGAAACAATAACCGAAAATAACTCCCGAGCTCTAAACGGAGAGGACTGCTCGCTACAGGGCGGAAATAAAGTAGTCTCTGAGTCCTAACCTCTACTGGCACCAGTGCAACACGCAACACATGAAAACAGCCCATGAGAAAGCGAGAGGAAACAGCGAACTAAAGTGCTAAAGCTACTAGAACCGGCTTGCTGTCACACGCAAATAGGTAGAAGCATGAACACCAGGTTTCTCAGTAAGAAGAAACCAAACAAAAAGGTGAATAGAACAGAACTACTGTCCTATACTTCCACGAGCAAAGTGATAAACTCCCTGCCTCAGTAAGGAGAAGTGAACGAGAGGGCAAGTAGCCTAGCATAAAGGAACAAAAAACACACACCCAACAAACAATGAATAATACCCAAACAGTACAAAACAGTGCAAAATAATACAGAAGCCCCGAACGAAAGAAACGGGAGCTTAAGTAGCTCCGAGGTAACCCCGCACAGGTGTGGATGCTGAAAGAAGCTCCGCGAACAAGACGGGCAGAGCAAACATCCACTAACAGGGCAGCACCCTAGCGTGGCTACCGAGGGAAACGACCGCAAGGGAAGAAATCGTCAAAAACCATGACACTATCTGTTGCGTTTGGTTCTTTGAACCTTACCTTGCCCCTTCACAAATGGTTTTCCGATAACAAATCTCATATCACAACAAAAGTTATAACCCAAGATAGCTACACTTTATTTGGAATAATTTGCCTCAGGACATATAATCACTTAGACAGACAGCTGATGACTGTGTAACCAAGCACCAAGCACATTACGCATTGTAAAGTGACAGATTCATGACAGAACATGTGTCAAGGCAAAATGGCAGGGTGCTCGCTTCCCCCCTTCTTAGATACATTTTTGATAATTCCTTTTTTTTGTTTTATCTATATTTCTTCCTAGTTTGGAATGCCGTGGTAGTTCTGTGGGTTCACAATTATCGGCTGCAGCCTCCTCTGTCAATTTGGGAGAGCAGAGGTGAGCATGCCGTCTCCTCCGAAACACACAATGTCTAGCCACAGCTACTTTTCACTCCACAGTCCACCAGTTAGGTTTGAGTCGGACGTGGACACTTCCTGTGTAGCTTGTGCAAGTTGTGGGCGCCTAGTTGGTCATGGTGAGTGAATTGACATGGTTGTGCAGCTGAATTAAATCCTTTTCTACCTAGGCAATGCCAGGCAATTATGTGAAAGGCTCCTTGGCACAGTCACTACTGGCAGCCACAGTCACTACTGGCACAGTCAAGATTCGATACCAGTCCATGGGGCCCATCCACACACTACAAAATTGCCTTAACAGGATGAGCCACCCATCAGCCTGACGTTCCCTTTAAAATTATTTAAATTAAGATATTGTAAATAAGGAAATGGCTGCTCTACCTGGCAACAGATTTGAGGGTATTGTCCAGTGGGCTACAGTCACTCATTCCTATGGGCAAAACCTTGAGTGTTAATTTTCACCAACTTAACTTTTCTCCAGGTCTCATTAATTAGGCTCGATAAAGCTCAATATTAATCGATCGGTGACACTACATTGCAAGTATCAGATGTTAGCTCAGGGTTACAAATAAGGCATACACATAATTTATCCAAGAAATGGATTTGAACAAACATGCATGTTCAAATTAAAGCAACAACAACAAAACACCTCTAATGTCACATTTCTTTTCCAAAGAACACATAACAAAATGAACACAAACATGTAATGAAAAGATCGGTATTCAGCTGATAGCTGATAATAAAAGCTAACTGATGGCGAAAACCAGCTCACACACTTGGGGCCTCAGGGCCAGAGTTAAGAAGCAATACTTTTGACTAACTTCCTGCTTCTGGGCATGCTCATACGTCAAGAAATTGTTATTTACCTAAGCACAGTGTTGCAGATTTACTCTGCTCTTCTACAGTCAAGGCTTCTCAATTTCCCATGCACTAGCTTGGATGTATTGTGATAAGAATGGTTTAAAAGGATGCCTTGTTTGATGTCTTTCTCACATATTTTGTTGACAACTCACGTATTGAAATAACATGTTTAATTAATGAATGTGCTGCAATAATATTTTGGTTCTGAATGGACCCGCTTTAGTACTACTCTGGAGTACAAAATCCATAGTAGTGATTAACCCCTTTCATCTTCATGACCCTGCCCACTTCTGGGGAAGATGTATTCTCTCTCGACTGAGATAAGGAGTCCCTGACCCCCTACCCTGAGTCACAGTTTCTGATTGGCAGTTCTGTGTACTGCAATTCCATACCTGCAATGATTAACGACCCATAGTGCAAAGCTACACTATATTTGAATTTTTTAAAGGATAGGCTGATAAGACCTTTGTTGCTGTATAAAGTCCAGGCCCAAAGTCTGGCTGCCAAAGTCTAACGAGAAATTCAGGGCATTTTCAAGTAGTTCATTCTTCTTATACTTTGACCTCAATTGACTAGTCCAGTGAAGTCTGACAGACAGTGCACAAATATAAGACCAATGTAATGGGACCATCATCACTGTAATTGTCAAAATAATATTTATCAGTTTAATTTGATAGTGTTTCCACTGGATTTACACAACAGCTAACAGGATGAGGAAATGTCTTTCTAGGAAATGCTGATAAGTAGAAACATTTTTTTACACGTTTGAGAGAGGCAGATAACAGACCATACTTTGTCCTAGAATCCTACTTCTCTGAAAAGTTTTTTGCATGCCCATAAATGGAGTTTGTACATTTTGTGCATTGCACTTGTAGGGCTGATTTAACCATTTGGCCAGTTATGGGCTGTGAGTGTGTGTGTGTCTGTGTGTGTGTGGGGGGGGGGGGGGGGGGGGGGGGGGGGTCACTAGTGGGACATTGTTGGGATACATTATTCCAGCACACTTCATAGACTCTTCACTCTATATATTATCTCAGCAAAAAACATAAAAACATAAACACGTATATACGTGCAAAAATGTGATGTTATGTCTATAAGTCATTAATTAAAACTTGCTAAATCTAAGTCTGCCATTAAACATATTGATATAAAACTTAGGCCAAGTACAACAAACTTACACAAATTAAACAAGCACTATTTCAAAGAAAATGCTATCCAATGTTTCCTAATTTATTTTATGTAACTTGGCCCTGCGTTTTTTTCATCTTGAGAATGTGGTCATTCAAACTTTGTGTCTGTAACCAGTGAACAACTATCATATGAGTGCAGTGATCCTATAACAATCGAAAGTATGAGCAAAGCCTAAATGGATTGCAGCTGACATTGCACATTGCTCTCCCAAATTCTCTATGTCTCAGGGATGAGACAGGGCTATGAATATGATCAGGCACTCCAAATTGAAGAAAAAGGACAGATAAGTGATGAAAATGATCATAAAAATGAACACGCCAACCAAGGGCTCAGTGCAAGTGCATCTTCAGTAACAGTATATAATATCTATCTTGCAGAGATTGTAGAAGTTACTTAAAAGTGTGAACTGTGCAGCCTTTCTAAAATCTCTTTGTGTGCTTCTGTGTTTGTCTTGGCTCTTCTCCAGGCCCCGAACACCAGAACCTCTTTTCAGAGTAAGGAGCTGCACAGGGAAAACATGATTGGTTGCCAACCAGTCTCAACAGCCCACTATGAAACACCCCCAGAAGCCCACATTCACAAACAGTCACTTCTCACAGAAATCATTAAACCTGGAACAAGAATCCAAAATGATATTCTGATCTAACAAGGAGGAAAACATCGTATTTGCCAAATATATTAATTGATCAACCACTGAGTCTATCCAACAAGTTTAAAATAGCAAGTTACAAGGCAAAGCAGTGATCAGTCAGTCAAAAGTTCACTGTCACACACTCTGCGATAAAGAACATAATAATATGGGACAAGTTTACACCACACCGATTATGTAAAGAAAACTAAAAGCCATCACACATGTTCTATAAATATTTTAGTGAGTTCATTTCTTTGCTTAATTTATTTCCATTCAGTGTACTTTCTTCCCACTATGGAACATAATAAGGTAAGCTGTCCATGAAACTCAACTCTTTTTCTATTCTCCTCTTTCCCAGGCTACACCAATGGATTATTAAGGTGACATCAATCACAGAGTAACAGCTCTTAATAAAAATCTACATTGAAAACTTTTCATTTTATAATCATATTTCAGCTATTTTAACCGTTTGACATGAGTTTTGAGCTGTCCTTAACAAGGTTTAGGTCAGGCAGCAACGGAGCCATCAATTAACTGGGTTTCACACCCCTATAATCTTGTTTCTTAGGGATCATCTTTTGCCTCCTTATTCTGTGCCATTTATATGATTATTTGTTTATTTCTTTAACCACAAAATCACATGTATAAGTAGAAATCAGTTTAAGCCAGAATGGCTCCACTTCCATCTGAGCTCTTCGGACCCTACTGGGTGCGTCATGGCAACGTAGCAGCACTGAGCGATTACCCCCCTCTGTTTGCCATCAATGGTTGTTATTTTCAGAGCTCAATGTTGGATGATGCAATAGCACCCTGTTTGCTGCTCTTCAGAGAGAATGTTTTCAGTGGGCTGCAGCCTGCAGCTAATAATTACATCCACAAAAGCCATGGGAATGTGGGTAATGTGTCCTCCTGGCAAGGTGACATCTCTCTCTTATTCTCACTCTCTGTCCTTGTAAGATGACATCTCTCTCTTACTCTCACTTTTCTGTCCTGGTAAGGTAATATCTCCATCTCTAAGCCTCAATCACTTTGTCCTAGTAAAACGACATCTTTCACCAGCACCCCCCCCCCCCCCATTATTAAATTTCTACCTATGCCATATTGTTTAAAATACAAATATAGCAATAATAATATGGTACGATTTTTTCTGTCTCTTGCTCTCTTTCAATATGGGTCTTAATAAAATATGCCTGTCAGTGCAACTGTGGTGACAGTAACAGGAAAAATGTATAATTGGAACTGACTAGAGGAATTACAATTTCAACAACAAAGATGTAGTTATGTTACATGAAAGGATTTCAGCATTGTACCTTACAATATTTTTCTTTGAATTCAAAATGGTTGATAACTCTGAATTAATTTTAACTCTATAAACTTTGCCCCTAGTGTTTGAGACATATCCAACGTAATTACAGTATTCATGTTTGTCTGAAATTATAAACTACAGCTTTAAGATAACCCCGTAAATTTTGACGCAGTATTGTTTAAAAGGGTAGTCACTTGCAAAAACCTCAGCTTCTCCAGTTACACTGCCGTGCAATAAAATAGGAGGATGCTATTAATAGCCCAAAGTACTTACGACCCTCCTCTCGCCACAGCCACAGACTGTAAAATACATAAAATGCACTGTTTATACATGCTAAGAAAATCATGTTCACGTATAGAAACAATAATATATTTTTTAAACGTTGTACAAATGAGCATGCGCCGTTTTCCCTTGCTTACTGTACAATATACAGTACCTGATGCACTTTCGGTTTAGAAGACACCTCATTTTTTCTCCAAAATCTCTCGTATAAATATGTTTAAGAAACCAAGTACTTACCAGTATATTCAGCTACTGCTGTTTTCTTACTAACCCTGAACAGTTTATCTTGTTACATTTCACCAAAGTCCCATACAGTCGACAACGACCACCTATCGCACTTAGGGCTGAAATACGTTGCTGGCGCTTTTGTACGTTTTTTTAAAACGTATTTAAATACATTAGGCGACGTATGTTATGGTTATTATTTATATACTGCATGTGACTATTCTGAAATAAATGTATTCTGTTGCAAATTTCTGAATGATACAGCTTCTTCTTCAATTCAAACTTTAAACCATGGATGTGCAGGGAATATTTTTTGATATTGACATTTAAATAAAACTAGTACAAACTAGGTGGAAATTGCCTCTGGAGGTTCCAAAGTAAATAGAGTTAATGCACTGTAAAGGATCTTTTTACATTCAGTTTTGGCCCCACCTGAGAGGAAATAATCAGATTATACTTTTCCTGTTGCCTTTTTTCCTGTTGGCTTTGTGTCCTTTGTTATGGAATTTGTGCACAACAATATGTTTACTGTAACATTATTTTACAAAATGACACTTTCTTTCATTAGTGTTAGCCATTGTGTATCTATACAGCCATTATTGTTACGTTTCTGCCATGTTCATGCCACGTTTCATGTTTAGTTATTGTCACAGTTTATTTTTCTGTTCTTGTCATGCTTGTGTTCTGTTTATGTTTCGATGCAGTTTATTATGCATACACATTTCCGTGTTTTTCCGCAGCCTTGCGTTCATGCTGTTTCCCTCTCTCTCTCTCCCTCTCTTGCTGTCGCTCACGCTTCCCTAATTGTTTAATTCTCCCATGTCTATTTACTAATCTACTAACATTAGATCAGGATTGGGTAATACTAACTCTTTAACCATGTGTTCATGTTTACCTTATGTTTCTCGTGCATGTCATTTACTAATTTACTAATGCTAGGTCAGGATAGGTTAATTACTAACGATTACTAATTATCTTGTTACCTCATCAGCCTTCCACACCTGATTTCCATTCGCATGCTGCTCTCAAGCTAAATGTCTGCACCTGTCTACACCTGCATATAAGCTCAGTGTTCATGTCTTGTCTTTGTGAAATTGTTGCCTGTTAGTTTATATACTGTCACTTTTGAGCGTGATCCATTGTCTGACTTTTGTTATCGATCCAAGCCTGTTTACTGACCATCGTTACTGCCTGCCTACCGTTTCTACTGCCTGTTTTTTGACCACGAGTTTTGCCTGCTGTCTGTTTGTACCTCTGCCCCGCGGATGGGACTTCGGTCTGACTCCTGCAACGTCCCACGACCTACGAACTCTGCTTTACCCCTGTATTGTACTTCTGCTCCGCTGACAGCTACTCTGGTTACTGAACTTGTGCATGGTGTACCGATTCCGAGACTGCCTTCTCCCTCGGTACTATACTTTGGTTTTTTGGCTGGATTTTCTGTGGATGAACTTTGCTTGTGTGACTACGATTTTTGGATTTCCCCATAATAAAGCCCTTGCGGGCATTTATTATTACGTCCGTGTTCTGAGTCGTGCATTACGGGTCCAACCCGCACACATCTGTCTCAATTATACTCCTATTCCATGCAATAATCCTTGAGTCAACTCAGAGTGGAGCATCATAACCTCCAACATGACACTCACATGTTACACTTAGTGAAGTGCCGACTCACAGTCAGCCAACTGTGGGGCAGTGGCGGCCGGCCTATAGAGGGCGCTAGGGCGCCGCCCCCACTCCCCCACATACAAAAAAAAATAAAGTAAAATAAAAAGAATACAAATGTAGCTCAAACATGTTACAACATATAAATATGTTGGTCTTGTGTTGTCTAAAGTTGCCCTGCAATCGGCACATTAACCCCTGAAAATGTATTGTATAATACAGGAACCCCTGAATATGTATTGTATAATACGCAGGGCGCCGGTAACGTTAACTGAATCAGAACGCTCATACTTTTTCAGGCGAGCCCGCTGATTCTGTTGTCTGATTCGCTGCCAAGAAAGAAGCCCCCGGGACGCAGGCCTGTGCGCCCCGGACCCTCCTACCGTTTTCTGATTAGTTCTCATGGTTTAGGATAGTATTTAATTGGACGCAGCAGCACGTGTATCACTCCGCGAGCACTAGGGCACGGAATTCGAGTGGAATAATGGCGTCTTCGAGTAGAACACAAAACGAAGAAAATTCGGTTGTTTCTTTGCAAAAAGAGCCTTTTTCAAGGCGTTCATTTGAAGAAAAGAAAAGAGTGACGGAGCTTGGACCACAGCGACTTTATTTGGACATTCACCAGCAAGCAAGTGATCGCGGTCGGGTTTATACACGGAGCTTCTCTCGCTCGTGTTACGACAAACGGAGTTGGCTAGCTGGGATGTGTTGTGGGTAATGCATTATATTGCTTTCCCTGTTTGCTATTTCAAACTGCTGGCACCGAACCGTTATGGACAACAACGGGGGTACGGGACCTAAAACATTTTGATGAAAAGTGCAAACGACACGAAAGTAGCCGCAGCCATTTTGACAACAGTATGAAGCTGAGCTTTTTTGGTAGGCTTAGCATTGCTGAACAACTAGATGAAGGCTACAGAATTGGCATTAGAAAGCATAACGAAGAGGTGACAAAAAATCGACACATCCTGTCCAGAATAATAGACTGTGTGAAATTTTGTGGCGCCTTTGAGTTGGCTTTGCGTGGCCATGATGAGACCGAGGCCTCCGCCAATCCCGGGATATTCCGTGGGTTGGTCAACTTTGTTGCCAGATGTTGAGAGAGCATCTGGATGCATTGGCCATGCTGGCTGAATGCATTGGCCCATGCTGTCAATGGAAAAGAGACTGGTGACTGAAATGACTGACTTTAACCAGAAAGTCATTGAGAAATTTGCAGGACTGAAAGAAAGAAGGGCAAAATTTATGTTCAAGTAGTGGTTTTAGGCTACATTAGTGTGTTGTAATGGGCCAATTAATCTTTAGTGTTGGTGTCATAAGTGCTGCCAGGATGTTTAGATATGTAGCCTAATTAACATGTCTTTGTCCCAAAATGTTAATGTGAAATGTGAATTAAACTGTCTTATGCAACTGAGACACAAGATTGCTTATTTTTTTCCTGTTTAAAGTCAAAAGTCAGATGTATTTCCTTTTTTATTTATAAACAAATGCCCAAAATTTTTCTGACACTAAGACCATGCTAGCGCCCCAACCTATATTTTGATCACCAGCCGCCACTGCTGTGGGGGCATGTGTGTGTGCGTTTGTGTGAGTGGGTTCCTGATAGGGGAAGAGATATTGGCTGCTCTACTAGGTATTTAGATAACTGTTGTTTCATCCACCACATCACAAACTATCAAGCCGTTTACAACTGAGTGCAAATAACCCTTAACTTCAATCTCAATACCATGGCGTTTTTATTAATTTATTTTTATTCCCATTATGTGTGTGTGTTTGTGTGTATATGCATGCATATATATATTCTACTGCCTTTTTCTTTATCTCATTTGTTTTTTATGTCTTATCTCTCTGTAAAGCCCATTGAATGGTACGGTGTGTTCGAAATGTACTATATAAATAAAGTTTATTAGGGGATTGAAAATTTACATGAAACCAGGTACACAAACTCCGTAGACCATGCTTCATAAAATGTATATACAGAATTTAGAATTTAGATATTTTAAAAAAGATGGCCGAATGACGAGCCAATGAATTTCCAGTGGGGCATGGCTTATCACATAAATGCTAATAATTGCTACTATTTGACAGAAAGGTATGAAACTTGGGAGGTCTGTTAAGAGTAACATCTGGACTTCACATCTCCAGTTTCAACCCAATCGAGGGACGTGGTAGTGCTAAAGAGATCCAAATATAAGACAATTTAAAAAAATCATTGACACACCCACTGCCGACGCCCCGTTTTATAAATTTGCCTCAAGAAACCATGAAGTCTGCCATCTTCAATTTTCTGATAATTAGCATTTTTTGTAAAACACTTAAAATGCTACTCCTCTACAGAATTTGACCAATTTGCACCAAACGTGTTTGAGGGACTGAACCCACGTCCCTTCATACATGCATTACTTTACTAAGGCCTATGTCAAAAATTGGCTGAATGAGAAGTCAATGAATTTTGCATTGGGCATGGCTTTTCACATAAAACCATTTGATATAAAGTTCTGAAACTTGGTGGGTTGACTGAGAGTTAGATCAAGACTTGAGCCCTGCAGTTTTAACCCAATCAATTTGCGTGGTGGCGCTATAGAAATACAATTGTTGGGATGGCAGGTATGCCATCCGCCAAGTACACTATCTATGCTTAACAGGCCGTCTACCTACCCGACCAACTGTGAAAGTTCCTGTAGCTTAGTGGTTAAGGCATTGGACTGCCATGTAGTAGATTGGTGGTTCGATCCCCACCTGTTCCCAACATTTTTTTAAGGCACACAATGTGCACGTCATGCTAAGAATGTTCTTTTAACATAAAACAAGTTATTTTTATTGCAAAGGCTAAGAAATTTCACAATATTACCTGTTATCTGTTTGAATTATGCAGTCAGTATGCCAACACAATCTGATACCGCAACACAAAAGTCTTATTTGGTCTCCCCATTTCTGTTAACCTGCTTTGGCCTAGTGGATACAATCTTGGCTTTCCATGTGTGTGGTCAGTGGTTCAATTCCAGCTTGGTACCAATGGCTAAGTTAATGTTTGGCAAATGCTATGCTTCTTTTAATGTTGTTTTCACATTAAGAAACACCTTTTTATTGCAAAGGTTAAGAAATGTAACAATATTAACTGTTAACTGTTTCACTTGTACTTAAAAGACGTGATACGCAAGCCCTTACTGGGTCGGGTTAAGATACCATCAACAATGGCAAAAGCCCTGATTAGAAACAAATATTTGTATTTTGGGTCAACCCTGTCTAGAGTTGTCTACACAAATGCTGCTCATGCCGCTCGGTCCCCCGGAAATCATTGCTTGCAGCTATATTTATTATTATTTTCAGTAAATAAATGTATTTATTTGTGAAGTATCAGATAACACCTGACTAATATCAGAAATAAATGAGTATAATACATATTAACTGAAGGTGTATTATTTTAAATTTGTCCTTCAATGTTTCACGCCTTACACCTTTAATACCATAACCCAGCCTAATTGCCCTAGAACGATGATAATTATATTTTTGTACTGTTAGTCAGCTTCTTCTATCAGTTTGTATGAACCTTTACAGTGATGTGAAGGTTCCAAGCCCTACTTTGAGGTCTATCACTGGTGAGAACATCAAATGCAGTTACATGCATCTGTACCTGTGGCTGTATGTGTCATCAAACATATCGACACAGTCTCAACTTCCTGTCTTTCACCTTGGCCCTTTAGTTGTGAAGGCGACCTGCCCACCCGGGCAGTGAGCACTAATGTCGATTCCAGGTGTGCGATCAGGTGGTATTTCTGATTAGCAGACACAAAACGGTTTTCATTATTTCCCAGACTTGAAGGTGGGGGGGTTAAGACTGAATTCTAATGAGCTATATTGAGGAGCACTGCAGCATTTAAGAAAGCAGAATTATGTACCAGCAAATGTTTTCAAGTCAAAGCTAATGAGAGACAAACGGGAAATATTTTGCGGAAGGGGATAAAATGCGAGATTATGATAAATTAATTTCTTTGTTTACATATAAACAAAGAATTGTTTAATATGAAAATTTAACATTGGTGTAAATATATTTATCATAATTTTTTTCACAATGTCCACATATTTACTATATATTGTAGTATATTCTATTCCCGTAAAGGATAGAGCAGGGGTCAGCATAGGTCTTCTACACAGACACACACAGGCTACAGTTCAAGGAGACTTTGAACAAACCTGCTCTCTTATCACTGCCACGTAACATTAATGTAATCACTTAACGCTGAATGTGTATAACTGCCCACATCTCCAAATCCCCCATTCCTGATACAGAATCTTATTTTGTAGAATAGAACAGCTGCCTGTAAAGTAAAACTGCACTCATTGGCTGGAGTGTCAGCCAATGTTAAGCTAGGAAAAGAGGAACTAATTGGGCAGTGTATATAAAATTAATTTCAGTAATGGTTCAACACACAACATTCAATGCTTGTGACAAACAGGCACATGCATGGTGGACTGAGACAACCACAGTTCACAAGCAACACACACACAAAACAAATGTATTTAGGACTACTCTCTCTTCCCTTCAGGCTACTTACCTAAGTAGTGGTATAATAATATCCACCACAATGAATTTTCATTAAACTGCTAAAATGCAAGTGCAGTTTTCAGAGATACATGTTACAAAATTAGAGCTGATACTTGTAGGTCTATATATGACAAGCACCTCGGAACATATAATAAAACAATAATCATATTCTAAGCTTAGCGCAGAATTTTACTCGCTGCAGAAGGGTCAAGCAGAGGGTGGCTAATTTATTTAATTAACATGGAACGTGCTGACTCTGTTATTTACCTCCCACCCTTCGGTTTCTTGAGACTTTGTGGTCACGTGATACATGATACTTCGTGGTGTACCGGAGTGGAATGCATAAACACTGCATGAAGTAACTTCAACTGTGCATTTTGTCAACGTAAGGTTAAGTGTGCATTTAATTATACAAATGTGTTTTAATCTTTATAAGCTACTGGTAGGCCTTTAATGTCTTAGCTATATGGTATCATGCAGCTTATGTCGCCTTCACAGCAGATTGCTAGCCTACTTATGTAAAGCCACTGACCACCCACCGGTCAGAGCACTATCCTCGGCTTAATATTTGATAATAATGCAGTAAAACATGTTCTTGTCTAGTCGAATATTGCAGTTCGTTTCCAATTCTTGGAGTAATTTAAGTCCTCACGTCTTCTCTATTGCACTAACCTGAGATGCCTGCTCCGATGACAATTACGTCGTATTGGTTCGTTGTCATGTTGTTTTGTACTCCCTTTCACTTCCTAGTCCGCTGCTTGCTCGCTCGCTCGCTTGGAAGGGAAACGTGTGAGTCCGTATCTGTAATAGAAGCACAGAGACAACCCCACTTCAGAGCTCCGCCTTCGTAGGCTACTGTGTTTGAATTTCGAGATGTCTTGAGATTGTTACTTAATACATCACGCATGTTCAGGTAGCCTAACTGCTTAATTAGCATCTATAAATGGTGCAGAAAAAAATCTTAGACAAACAGACTACTGTTTACGCTCCACTTCTTTTGCAGCCTTCTAAATTTTAACGAAATTCTGAGAAATATTAGGCTATTTAAATGTATGTGTAAACATATGTATTATGACTTGTAAATTCAATGATATAGCCTACAGTTGATTTATTTTGGTACTGGTGTTTAAACTGAATATGGGAATCAGAGTAGGCTAATGTTTTTACCTCTGTCTGATTTGATTGTAGCGTACTCATGAATCAAATCAGGTTACCGACACAGATAGCCTAGTCCCCAGGCCAGGGGTGGCACGCAAAGATGGCTTTTAAACGGTTTCTGGTTTTCATGACAAATTTTACTGTTAAATAATCTCCCAGCAAACAATTTTTGGTTCTGGGAACGTTCCGGGAAGGTTTTCTTAGGGGAACGTTCCCAATGGTTTAAATTAACGTTCCCTTACGGTTTTCCAGGAAAGTTTTCTTAACGTTTCTGGAACGTTCCCATCTGGTATTATGTGGTTCTAGAACATTGCAGTTATGGGAACGTTCTCCTAACCTAATAAGAACGTTCCGGGAAGGTTTTTTTCAAGGTTAGGGGTACGTTCCTATACGGTTGAAAATGAACGTTCCCTTGCGGTTTTCCAGGAAAGTCCGTTAAAATTCCGTGGAAAAGACGTGCAGATCTTAATTCAAATATAATACGCATTAATAAGTCATAATTGTAGGAAAGATAACACATTATAAATACGGTTGAAGTTGTATTTTACAAATCACTAGGCTACATGTAAAAGCCATATGAACACATCAGCGAAATGAGCACAAATAAACATGAACATATTTATTTCAACCTGCATAACGCACAACAGTAATGATCCCATACCAGTGCTTCTTCCTATATTTTGTGCTGTATTTTTATGTATTGCGCTGTAGCCTGTAGTTTGCAGTTATGAGTCCCGCAGTCAAACTTCACAAAAGCTAAATATTGTGCTCAAGTCTTAAATCATCCCTTACATTTCTATTCCTATTCTGAGGTTATTTTTTCACATCAAACTACGGTATATAACTATTCGAACAAAATATGCAAAAACAACCAAACAAGTGTCAAAATCTCAAAACATATTCACTGCACATCCATAGTTTAAAGTTCAAATTGATAAATACATGATTAATACAGATAAATACAGTTAAACACCTACACCTGTTTTTCTTTTTTTTTTTAAATAATGTTTTTACTTACAAAAATGCGTTAAAACGTAGGCTACAAGCGTTTTTACATAACAGCAACGTATTACAGCCCCACGTGCGATAGGTAGCCTATTCGCTGTGGAAATGTGCTGGGCATTGGCGAAATGAAATAAGAAACCCTACAACTTTTAAATTTCAGAGAAATATGAATACTGTAATTTGGACGTCGACAACTACCACTAGGGGGCCACCACGTATAGGGTTAAATCATCCCTTTACATTTCTATTCATATTCCGAAGTTATATTTTCACGTCACACTATGTACAGTATACTATTCTAACTAAATATGTATAAACAACCAAACAAAATTACTTCAACATAAATTTCAATCAAAATTATTCTAACAAAATAAAGCTATCAATTAAATTCCTTTTGAAATGCCTGTGTGGGGCAAATTCTCAGGGCCACTGTGATGAGTTCCTCCACATCGGTTTCCTTAAATTTTTCATGATTGCTCCTAGAAATATAACATGTTTTATTCTTTCTTTTTCGTTACCATTTAAACACCACATTAACACTATTGAATGCATGCATTTGTGTATTTGACTAATACTGTAAGGCAAAACTTCAATACCAATTCTTCATGATGCATATATTTCACTCATTTAAATTGACAGTAACCTGAGGTGCTTTTGCATAGGAATTCAGATGAAACCATAGGCTAATTTAGAAAACCTGTATACAATAGGTTAATATAATATACATACAGTGCTGCTTGAAAGTTTGTGAACCCTTTAGAATTTTCTGTATATCTGCATAAATTCGATCTAACATGTGATTACATCTTCATCTAAGTCCTAAAACTTGATAAAGTGAACCCAGCTCAACAAAAAACACACAAAGAACATTATTCTTTTTCAATTTATTTATTGAGCAAAATTATCCAACATTAAATGCTTTGTTGGAAAAAGTATGTGAACCCTTGGATCATACGTATTTTTAAAGTATCATATTTAATATTTGGTCCCATATCCTTTGCATGCTGTTACTTCCTGAAGTCTGTGACCCATCAATGTCAAAAGACTCTCAATATCTTATTTTCAGGTACTGTTACAAGCGATACTATAACCTCTCTGCATTTGAATGGATCTCTATGGGAATTGGGGCGTGAGACTAGATTCAGCTGTAAATTACACAGGTACAGTATGGAACACATGACTGGCTAAATGGCTGTAAGTCATCAAGGGTCTAAGGTATCAAACAAGCCCCAAACCATCAATCTGCAGCCAGATATGGAGTAGATGTGGATGGATCACTGCAAGGGTTATTTATCCTGACTCATTTTCCTATAGACCTCTATGGGGAAAAAAGTCAGGAGAAGAAACCCTTAAAGTGATCCATCCACATCTACTCCATATCTGGCCGCAGAGTGATGGTTTGGGGCTCATTTGATACCTTAGACCCTGGATGACTAACAGCCATTTAGCCAGTCATGTGTTCCATACTGTACCAGTGTAATTTACAGCTGAATCTAGTCTCACCCCCCAATTCCCATAGAGATCCATTCAAATGCAGAGAGGTTATAGTATCGCTTGTGACAATACCTGAAAATAAGATATTAAGTAAAAAATATTTAAGTAAAAATTACAGTAGGCATAACGTGCTGTAGATACTGCAGTTTAGACTTAAATTGATTATGCCATAATGATGTCATAACTAAGTGGGTATCTTAGTTTTAAAATGTTATTTTCACAGCTTCTTCCTTGTTGAGCTCTTGGAGCTCCTCCACATTCTGACATGGACCATTTTCCATAATGTCCTCTTTGCCTCTCCCCTAGCTGCCAGTATTCTCTTTTGCATTGCAAGGATTTCTTGCTGGGTCTCTGCAAATTCTTGCAAGATTTTGCAAGACCTTTGTGAGAATATCTATGGGGAAAGATTACATGTTATGGGTTTAGATCATTGAGTGTAGGTGTTTGTGTGCATGTGTGTAGTTTCAAATTTTTTTTGCTACTTCTGACAAGGCCTGGGGCTCTTCAGACAGAAGTTGTGACAGCTGTGTCATACAACAAAAATATACTTAAGCACCAAACTACTACATTATTTTTATATACTGTAAGTTACGGCTTATTGGGGCATGCTCCATACCTATACAGCACAGAGAGTTTCTGCCCAATTAATTATGGTGCTCACTGTATTTTGCCACCATTTGGACTCATATCATGGCCAGGTAATTACACAATAGCACCATAATTCATTGGACAGTGACACATTTCTTTTGTTATTTTGGTTCTGTACTCTAGCACTTTGAGTTTGAAAGGATACAATGACAATGAGGTTGAAGTGCAAACTGTCAGCTTTAATTCCAGGGTATTTTCATCCATATCGTATGAACTGTTTATAAATTATAGAACCTTTTGTACATAATCCCCCCAATTTTCGGGCATCAATATTATATATCACAGAGTTGTTTCTCCTGACAAATTTTCCTATTGAACTCCGGTTATTATTTGTATTGACAGAATCCACTTCGTTCACATTCTTATACATGCTAGAAGTGTCATTTTGAGACTGTTTTAGCTGCCCTATAGAAGTGAATGGAGAGCGACAAATACCCTATTCTGGATTAGCACCCCAGGGGAGCACAGAGCAACTAACGAACATATTTCGCCACCATTTGGACTCATATCATGGCCAGGTAACTACATAACCCAAAGTTCTACCAAAGTTCAGTTGTGCTTTAAATGTCAAATGCTGCCTCATAGAAGAACACATCATTTCAATGAATGTTTTCAACAACTGACGGAATATTACACTCCAGAAAGGATATATTTATACTTGGTTGTCAAGTAAATTGAAAGGGGAGATTAATAAATAAATACAGATAAAAATTATAGATATTCAGACCTAGTAAATAGCCTAATTATTGAATCTTAAAAACAGATCCAGCCATGTTTGCCACATGCATGTAGCCTACTGTATGTTTGTGGGTCAGATGAAGCCAAATAAGTAAAATAGCACATTCTTTTAAAATGTAAAATGATTGTTAACACAATTTTGTGAACAAAATAATGTTTAGGGTCTGTAGGACCACACAGGTTTATATTTATTCAAATACAAATATTCCAAATAAATAATAATAATAATTATAATATATAATAATGCATTTTATTCATAATGTGCTTCTCATAGACCCAAAGCACTGGAAGCAGACAATTGTTCAAACATATAGTCTAGTAATATTTTACATTTCTAAGTGTAACACATCTGAATTGCAGATTATTTCCACTATAAATGATTGGCATTTGACACTTTTGACATGGCACATGAAGTTTGAATTACCACATTTTCCTCAGATGGTAAGATGAAAAAACATGAGGCCAAGTTACATTAAATAATTTAAGAAAGATTTGGTAGAATTGCTTTGGAATAGAGCTAGTGTAGTTAGTTTGAGCTACAATAGGCAATATTGTTTGTTGTAACTTGGCCTCATTTTGATATCAATACTTGACAACTTGGTATTTTTGTACGTTGAAAATTTTTATTGTTGAGATTAACTTTACTTAAAAGAATGCTATGAAATTTTGTTAAGATACCTTGAAGATGCGGCAATGTGCTTGCTGATATGGCTCTGGGGATGAAGCATGTGCTGTTGAAATAATAAGTGTGAAAAGTCCTTAATGTAGGCTACTCTATGTGATTATATAAATATATATAGTTTAGATTTATTTAAAATAGGCAATATTCCTCATAAAAGTGCAGGTATAGGTAGTAGAAAATAATGATGCCCACTTACAGTTTTGAAGGGCAGTTTTGAGGGGCACCCTGGCATGTCTCTTGGTTTGTGGTGGAAGGAAAAACATGTTTTTTGCAAAAAATTAAAACACATTAAGGCTAATAGCATATACATTGACATACATAGCTTTACTGTTCTACTTACCCCGCAATGTGCCTTTAGCTAGGCTATGGGAAGATATATATATAAAACCATAAGTAATAAAATAATTTTCCTGACTGTTCTTATGTCCCTCATTTCCACTATTTCTGTTGGGAGGCTGTGTTTTCAGTTTATGCATCTAGGTGGAGCTGTGGCTTTAGATACAAATCTGATACACCAGATGATGACTAACCCAAGAATATAAAGTGGTCCATCTCCTCTGCATTTGAAATTTTTTTTTTTTTGTATTGCAGGTTGCAGGAGGACATGCAATGTTTAGTTTCTTTTCTTACACCTTTTTATTTTTGCTATGGTAAGGTCTGAGTAGTAGTCTGCAGAATACTTTTTTGTTTGTTTTTTTTTCAGGAGAAAGGCCACCTTATTTTCCAGATAGGTTTATTAGTCTCCGCAGGCCCGCTCTGGCTACCGTCCTGTCCTACAACACCCTGTAAACTGCTTGTGTAAGTAGCCTATGGTTGTTTGTGTGTGTGTGTGTGTGTGTGTCCTGTAGTCCAGTAATAAACATTGTCTGTTTGCAATTTGGCTTGTTTGCAATTTTGGCTCAGTGGTATTGGTTTCTGTTTGTGTTGTGGCATAGTTGTGTTGTGTCTATTTTGTCACCTTTGTCACTGAGACACTGGGGGACTGTTGGGACATAACACTGTATACGCATAGCATGAGGCTATTTTCAAGGCTGATACTCATTTTGAAATGTAAAAAGATTTTACTTCAGTACCTGTAGAACATTGAAAAAATCATCTTGAGCCAGTAGAGCATATCAAATGCCTTCCAAAGTAATTCTCTTCTTTACCCATTGAAGTATCAGTAATGTTCTTTTGAAAGTTCTATATTGACAGCGGTTGAAATCCATCCTTACATCAGCTTAGACACCTTTTCTCATGAAACATCAGGAAGTTGTTTCCCAAAAAAACAACCGCCCTTCATTTTAAGCCACTGAGGTCTCTTCTTTCAGCCTTGCTAGTCATAATTACAGGAAACAGGCCTGCCCAGCATTTCTACATGACCCTATACATGCTGGACTGTTCTTTGCTGGATTAACAGATGAGCCATGCCTGTGTGATAGCTTCTGCTTTGGATGTATTTTGTATCCCTTATTTACCCAGAGGTTTCTTTTTTTTTGTTCACTACCTGTGTGATATGGTGATACTGGTACTCTATTGAACAGGCATTCTACAAGGGAAATGGGCTGGAATCCAGGGGCAGCTTTTGGCTCTGAGTGTCTGCAATATCATTCTGGCATATTGGGAACTTAGAATTATAGGATTCCATCTGACTTAAAAAACTACATATTAATATATTGAAAGATTTTGTTAACTCCCTACAATTACAATACAGCTAAATTTCCCTTGGAACACGTACCTGATTGGGGGCAATAAAACAGTTGTACAGCAGTTGTAGTTTGAGGAAAATTTCATTTGAAAGGCAATAGAGGGAGCTATTGGTCAAAGTTTATATTTGAACAAAATCACATGTAAGTACTTACAAGAAGAAATTGTGGAATACATTGCAGTTGACAATATTCTGCCATAACAGAATGAACATTTAGACTGTGCAAATGACAGCAGAAGTCATGGCTCTTAATGGTTTCAGTGTAAAATCAACTCTCTAAGAGCACATTTAACTTGACTAAAGTACATGTGATCCCTACTCAACTAAACACTGTTAGAGTTGATTTAACACAGACTTTTGTGGTTTCAATGTTTTTTAATGTTTCACAGAGGCACAAAACCAGTAAAATGTGTTGGGAGAATGTGCAGTGTACTATAATCCCCTTCACACTCATCAGTATACGGTAAAATGTTCAGTATTAAATCAACTCTTACAGAGTACATATGTTCCCTATTGGACCCTATCTGTTAGGGTTGAATTAACACTGGACATTTTACTGTGTACACTGCACACTAGTAAAGACTGGAAGCTTGGGGAAGAGTGAAAATCATGGATGACCTCTTAAAATCTTTACCTAATTCTTATATGTTTACAGTATGTTCATGGTAATGATTGACTTTCATTGTGAGAACACATGCTGTTGTTCTATTGATTTTGCTTGGTGTCTTGTTTGGGCAATATTATACGACTAGAACCTGGAATCTTGTGACTGAATGGTAGAAAAATGAAAAATGGACAAATCAGAGAGGACAGGCAGGTGCTGGAGCAGTGGAAAAGGAAGAAAAGAAACAGGCGTGCTTTTGTGTGTGTGTGTGTGTGTGTGTGTGTGTGTGTGTGTGTGTGTGTGTGTGTGTGTGTGTGTGTGTGTGTGTGTGTGTGTGTGTGTGTGTGCAATCCACGAGCGAGGTAGTGAAAGTGTGTGTGTGCATGGTTGCGTCCATGTTACTTGTATTTTTATGTAACTGTGGTTAAAGACAATGTAACAAAACGACACATGCTGAGCCACTTTACTGCATGTCGGGCGATGAATGAAAACACAGAAGGCTTTCCCATTGTCACATCTGACAGGCATTCTGTGGTGCTTTCAAATGAGCTGATGACTAAATTACACACCATTTCAAAACTACATTGTAGTAAAGTAACCGTAAGTGCGTTTAACGAGACTGCAGACACAATGGGATCAATCTTTAAACAAAGGGAGAATGTTTATTGTCAAAAACCGATTCACATCGGTTTTCGGGATTCTACAAAATGAAACGTTTTTTCTGGAATTTCAGTGCTTATTAGTGGACACAATGTATCCAGTGTTTTAAATAATGAGAATATACATTCAGTCTCAAAGTAGAGAAGCAGATGAAGCATTTTAGAATGCATGTGTCACTACCAAACTCTGATCGGTCACAATTATCTCAGTGAAAATAATGTGCAGAAATGAGACCTCGTTTAAAAAAATTTGAACCACTCTTTGTTAATACTGGCAGGGCAAATTGTCAAATTGTATTCAACACTCCTGACAGCTTTTCTCTTATAAAGGCTCACAATTTGTAAGCCTTTATTTGACATTTTGGAACGTCAATGTTCAGAACAGATTTTGTATGTGATGTCTTGATATAAAGGCCATGGATAAAGTGCCCCAGATTTGTCCTCAACAGGTCTATACTCACCATGGGTGCCCACACCTGAGCATAACTGAAGAGCTCACTCCAGGATGTAAAAACTCCTCATATCAGAGCTCTGCTGCAATTATCCTATCAGTAAATTAGCAATAACAAAAATAACAATAATTACAAAGTTAATAATAATAATAATATTAATAAAATAACAATGAAGATAATATCTGTAAATGAAATGCACATTCAAGACATTACACTGGTCATATGTTCTATCTGGAGTTAGCGGTCCATAGTCCTTTTCCGTTGTTTGCACTGTAGACGGCCACTCGGTGCAGTCCCTAGTATCCACAATGCAACAGCAGTTCTGACCCTGCAGAGCTAGCACACTGGGGGGTGCTTTTGAGAGGTCCTATGCACAGAGCTTCCCTTTCGGCAATGTGTAGCCCACACAGAGGAACGGCACAAAAGTATTCAGGCGTGACGTGCTTCCAAAAGGTAGTCAGCCTGCAACATTGTAGCCAACATTTCTAATCTTTTAATTACACAGATCAAAGCAATGGAGCATGTTAAACATTACTGCAGGTGTGGCTATATATTCCATGTTTTTCAGCACATAAAGGAAATCTTGTTTGGCGGGGCAGTTTGTTGACATGGATTTTTGATGTTTTAATACTGCTGGCAGAGTCCTGTTTCTGGTTTATGCTTCAGCACGTTGTTACTTCACTTGTTACTTTCCTGCTTTTCCTGGGATTTCTTTTGGTTTGAACAACTGAAAACAATCTGTAAAAGGACCCCCTTTGTTGGGATTGAGCACTATCCGTTGGGCAAGGAAGTCCTGCCGCCTTCTCTAATAGACCGAGTTTTGTCAATTTGTAATATTTTATTGAAATCTGTCACAAAAAGGCCTCAAGTGTCAGGATTTTGTACTACCTGTTGGGAAAGGAAGTCTCCTTTGCCGGTAGAGTAAATTGTCAGGTTGTCGCATTGTATTCAACTTGAGTTGCTATGATATATTCACACCGATCAAAAAAAGGGTCGATTCAGCACTTTCTGTTGGGAAAGGAAGTCCCGCCCCCTCATCCGGGCTCAGCTGCACTCCTCGCAGCTGCACGCCAGGATGTAGCGGTAGGTGGCGGTGATGCGGGTCCCGCCGGAGCAGCGCAGCCGCACGGCCTTCAGCTTGGAGGTGTGGGGCCGGCAGCAGAAGCAGGTGCTCTTGAAGGGCTGCTTCAGGACCGAGCTGAAGGAGATGAGGGGGTCGGACCGGGACGTGTGGCTGCACTGGCCCTCGCAACGCGCCAACAGGACCATCTGGGGGGGGGGGGGGGGGGGGGGAACGGGAGATCCCTTAAATTTATATGCAAAGAAAATTTACAATTCTCAGTAACCCACAGCAGTGGCAAGCAATGGGCTGGGTGTGCCAAGGGCACGCAGGATTATCAATCTTTTCAGTTTACGTTGGAACCAAATTTAGAATCCTTAATTTACAGCACTATACAGTACAGCAGGACCACCTGAGGATGCCAGACAGATGCAGGTTTATCAGTTATTAAATGCATACCAATTTAAACCAAAATTGCAATCCTTTCAAACCTATAACACTGTACAGTACCCAAGAAGTATAAAGCTAGGGCTCCTGGGGCCAAATATAGCGAGGCCACTGATGCAGTATTGGCACTCATTTTAGTCATTGGAAAGTACAATTACATGTCAATAACTGTCACCATATCCAGGAAAAGTGTACCTCCCACCAATGACAGGATAATAGGTAGGCCTATTCGTTTGCATCCATAATAGCAGTGCTATTACGGATGTAAATTAATATTTCAATATTTGGATACTTGTTTGAAATGTAAAACTTGAATAAAGCAAAAGAATAACAAGTATTTATTTAATTTTATCTATTATTCCCATTTTATTTTATAGCCTATGTTGAAACTTGTTTGAAACACACAGAAAATCTGGATATTACATCTGAATACCAGAGGGTGACATTAGACTGATCCGGGCACATTGTGGATTTCACGCAAATACAGTAGCCTACTAAAGTTTACGTGTAAATTATGTGTAAACAACTAGCATAAGAAATGACACTGAAATCCACTGTTGTTGATCCCCAGTGTTCTATTATATTACAGAGGGTCTGCAATATAATTTCCAAAGATATTTTACAGTGGAAACATTCCAGATTTAATCAACATTTCATTAACACTGATATGAAGTTTAGCCATCTATCATTTCTGCTTGATAAGAAATGACAGTGGGATAATCTCCCAGCGAGAGAAAATCCAAACACTATTTGAGCAGAGAAAGCAAATATCCAATACATCATTACTGTGCATATTTTAGGAAGGCATCTACTTTGGTTGCACAAATAAATACAGAGAAATTACACTTTTGAGAGCTGTATTTCATAGCCAGTGACCAAACCAGTGTAAATTTGGTTCTTGTTTTGGGTTTCTATTTGTTTTTCATCATGTATTTGCTTTATGTGTTTTTGCCTATATGGTTTCTTTGAATATAATAAAGATAAGATATAAATTATATATAAAAATAATTGATTATCAGTTTAAAACAATACATATCAATAATCTACTGCATGGGAACCTTGTTTCATTTTAACTTTTCACAGATAAACATGATTTATGCCCGCCATGCTTTCATTATACTGGATTTAAAAAATATATATAAATGTGAATGACACTTGTGATACCTTAGCAGAGGTAAATACCAACCATTAACCATATATATTGTATCCAAATGTCAATACATAATTTTGGCAAAAAATAAATGTTTTTGTGTGCGGGTATGTGTGCCCAATGCAGTGCGAGTTCCCACAGAGGCAGGCACTTCCTGTGGCCCCGTCGTGAACCCAATCTGTGGATGAGACGGAGATAAGTCCTGGTGGAAAGCTCAGGGTGGTATACTAAGTACACTCTGACCTTTGCACATGTGCAGTGCCATGTGATGGGAACCCCGATGAAAATTCCAGCTTAAACCAGCCGAAGCTGGTCAAGGTAATTTAAACTGTGTTTTCCACACTTCTAGCTGGTTTTAGCTGGTCGACCATCTGTTCACCAGCTGACCACCCTATAGTCAGCTAGTCCACGAGTTTGGCCACCCGGCCACCAGTTTAGTCTACCAGCTTTGACTACCCACAGATCAGTTATGACCTAGAGTAGAACACAGCTCAAACCAGTTTAGAATCCCAGCTGGTCTTCATTCAATTTTCAGCAGAGAAGGCAGTAGTGATGGGTCATTCACAAACGAATGGCTGTTTTTTAATGGCTCTCTTTGGTGAACGTAGAGAACTCATTGTTTTCTGAGAACTATTGATTTAGTTAGGCTTTTTCCCCCCCTTGTTAGCTATTCGGTTGCGAATGACCCAACACTAATGTGTTCTGATTGTTCTTAAATTAATCATTATTGGTATATTGCTAGTTGAAATCTTTATTATGGCAGACTCAATATACTAGTCAATTCAAAAGAAAAACTAGTAGATACTTTTTATCACATTATTATATCATAGGATGAAGTGATCTAGTCCTATATAATTAAACTGTGGGTCATTAATATAACACTATATTAGTATTACACTAAATAAAGCGATAGAAATGTTACGGACACTGTGGCAGCACTGCGCCTGACACAGGACGTAAGTGCAGTGAATGAAGAGCCACATGAGAGCCAAATGAACAGTTCTTTTTAGTGAACTGCTCAAGATCTGACTCCACGAAAAGACTCAGAATGCCCATCACTGGCAGGCAGGGCACAGACAGCACACTGGGCTTTAGCTTCAGACATATTCATAAAGTGAAGTAGTGCTGACCTAGGATCAGTTTGGCCTTTTAGCTCATAATGGCTATAGGGTTAGAATATGGAGGGGCAAGCTAATCCTAGATCTACACATACTGTCATTTGCTCATGGTGATGTTGATGAAGGTCAGCGGTGTAGTATAATTGTTAGGGAGCTGGGCTTGCAACTCAGGTTCGATTCCCAGGTGGGTCATTGTCTTTCTACCCTTGAGCATGGTATTTGAACTAAATTGCTTCAGGAAAGTTTCCAGCTATATAAATGGATTGTATGCAAAAACATGGCAGTCGCTTTGGATACATGTCCCCGCTAAATGCCTACATATCCATGTAAATGTAAACAATATACAGTGTAATCGGCATGGTAACATAATCTGACTATCAAAGCTTTCAGCTGGAGCAGTGCATTGTAGAAGTATAAAGTGTATAAGACGTACGCTATAAACAATTGCGATAATTTTAAAAGCTTATTATCCTGTAATGTGAGACATGTACTACAAAGTACGTGTAAGGTGTTGAAATCGCTCATCAAAAGGAATCTTGTTGAGCAGTTCGGAGGACCACCAGGCCAGTTATTTCCGTGTGGGCGGACGGACGTGTACCATATTCCCAGGGTGGACAGATGCGAATAAAATCCCTGTCCCTGGCTCTGAATGAAAAGGTGTTGTGACAAGCCAGGCAGCAGGCGCCGCGTTCCTGGGGCGCCATGTTAAAAGGAGCGATGAGCCGTGTCTGTCAGCTGCTTGGAGCGGGTGCTGGGGTCATATCTCATCCCCCCGAGGGCTCCGACAGCAACACAGGGGGCTGGGCGGATCCAGGAGTCAGGCGTCAGACGCGTGCGCCGTGAGAAGCGGGTCTCAGAGTGACTCAGCTCTCCTTCTCTCAGTCCCTCTCTCTCTTTATCTCCCACTCTCCAATTTTTCTGTCAAATTATAGTACATTATAAGCCAGGGGTAGGCAACCCTGGTCCTGGAGTGCAGGAGACGGTCCTGGTGTTTGCTCCATCCAAACCTATAACTACATAACTGGAATCATTTGAATTAGTCAGGTGTAATGAATGCAGGTAACCATGTGCTGGAGGCACCTGGTGTTTCACCATTCAGAATATTCAAACTCAGATTTTTAATCATCCATCAAACAAGCTCAGATGAAACAAAAACCAGAAACGTCACTGGAAGGACCAGGGTTGCCTACCCCTGTTATTACATTACATTACAGGCATTTAGCAGACGCTCTTATCCAGAGCGACTTACACATCTTTTTAGCATTTTTATTTTTTACATATTATCCATTTATACAGCTGGATATATACTGAAGCGATTCAGGTTAAGTACCTTGCTCAAGGGTACAACGGCAGTGTCCTACCTGGGAATCGAACCTGCAATCTTTCGGTTACAAGGCCAGTTCCTTAACCATTATACTACACTGCCGCCCTATGTTATAACAAAATCTTGCCAAAACACAGATAAATTTACAGACCTAATACACAATTGTAACTACATTTACTCCGCCCCCATCCCTCTATTGCTTTTATGAGGGGTGTGAGGTAGCTCACTTGGTAAAAAGAACTTTCTGGCACATCAGTGAGCACCACGGCATCGGATTGAATCTGGCCCATGCCAGTGCCGACTGTAAGTGGCAGCTCTGCAGGGCCGGCACAGAATTGGCTTGGCGTCGCCCAAGGGATGGATGGGAGGGACACAGTCGGCGGGCATTGCAGTGGTCATTGCTCAAGCGACCCCTGTTGGCCATCTGGGCTCCATGGTTGGCTCTCCGTGCTTGCGTATGATTGGGCCCGTTCTGCGCGTGTACAGCTTGTGGCTGCGGTGTGAAAAGAAGCAGTTGGCTCTTCACTCTGCCGAGCTGGCAGCAGGGGTGTATATGAGCACGCTTGTACATAATTCGTGAATTGGACATTCCAAATTCATGTGGTTTTAAAAAATAAAAATAAATAAAAGATTTTAAAAATTGCTTTAGCGGTATGAGAAAAGAAGTCTTACTTTTTTCTTACAGATAAGTTTACAGGCATAATAGACATTCATAAAATATTTGGAGACACACACACCACTTTTTAAACAGTTGAGATAGTGAACTTGGACAGGCGCTATTCAATCAGTTCATGAATCAATGGGCCTCATTCATGAAATGTGAGTAGAACGAACTTGTGCGTAAATGGAATTAGCAATTTTCGTATTTTGGCATTCATCAAAGTTTTTGTATCTGAGATTTGTCCGTATGTAATGAATGAGTGAATAACTGGGGCTATCGCTCTATCAACATGCAGCTCATATGTGATACAAAATGTGTGTTGCTCACCTTTGTGGCCCAGTGACCTGGTGGGACCCACGTCAGCTTCATTCTGCGGGGCAGTTCAGTTAGCACTCGTTTGGAGAATGGTTGGCTGGTTTTTTGGTAAGAATATATTTGTCAAATTGCTCGTCCCTGGCCACCTCCTGTCGCTGTGCTGCTTTTGTGCGCAGCTCTGCATTCCTTCTTTAATGTCGACCCATTTTATATATTTTTTACTACTTTAGCAGTTTCTGTGATGAGTGATCCAGCATTAATGGCACATGATATCTCCTGCTAGGCCTTTTTACCAGTTACTATAACATCGTTACTGACAATACAAAATTTATTTTCCCCTTTATGAACATCTGATAGTAAAACATCAATTTTAGTGTCAGAAAATTTTTTTCTTTTGATTTTTCTGGGCCATTTTGAATTTGTATGTACCTGTAAATGGAATTTGCAACTTCCATATTTGGCAATTGATGGGTGTGGATTTATGCTAATTTATGCAAAATAAGGTGCATGCACCTGTCATTTACGATGAATCGGAATGATGGGTATGAACATACGCACGTGAATACGAACAAATCTGCCTTCCGTGCGATTTGATGATCCGGCATAAGTTTTTTGTACAAACTGTACGTAAATGTACGCACATATTTAGGAATGTTTCATGAATGAGGCCCAATTCTAGTAAGCTAATCAATTAATATATCATTAGAAGTAGTTATAGAAATAATTAAAAATCAGCAGTCAGTGTTGGCCGACTGTGGCCGGTAGCTCCACAGGGTGATGCACAATTGGCACCTGCATTGCCCAGGGTATAGCCCAGCTTAGCTGCAGTCTGCAACACAAAAAGAACCAGCTGTAGGACAGCACCTCTGTTTCCATTGGTGTCCCAGCTCTCCTCAATTGGCAGGGTGGTTCGCGCATGGAACGTGGCTGCGGTTGCAGATGGTTGGACATTCCAGATCGGGGAGGGAATTGTATATATACAGCCCTGGGTTCGGCAGCAAAATGTTTATAAAGAAGAGGGAGAAAAAGGGCTTCTCAGTTGTTTCATTAGAAAGCCTTATTGAGGTAGGCACAAAGCTAGAGGTCCCTCTCCTGGTATACTGCTCATTCAAGAGGTGGGTGGGATATTACCTTATATCTGTGCCTTTCTTATGTGCTCTCTCTCTTTTCCTCCCTCTCTCTCTTTCTCTAACCCTGCTTTCTTCCCTCTCTATGATGGAGGCAGGGTTGGTGGGGAGATGGAGATGCAGGAGAACATGGCAGGGCGACAACAGCTGGGCAGCAGATGTAGCTGGGGGGCTCTATTTATAGGCCGGAGCACCAGTGCGCAGGTGGAGCGTGTAGCGGGGTGGCGTATGGAAACTCACATGGTAGCCCCCCAACAGTTCCCACAACAAATGTTGCACGTAATAGACCCCATGTAAAAATCACATAAATCGCCTGCACCAGCAACTCCTCTAACCAATCAGGAGGCCACACAAACTACACTTGAAGTGTCCTTCTCTGACTAATGTGGCTGCTTAACAGTGCAAGCTTAAGTAATGGACTGCAGCCTTTATTAGTTTAGGCTTATCCTTAAAAAGTGTTGAAAGCCAATGGGCGCCGGCATCGCATTTTCGATGTGTATCCTCAGCCGGTTGTTGTTATGTATTTTACTATGTAGATGACGCTGAACTTGTGGAATGGGGGCGGGTTGGGTGAGTTTGGGGGTGTGCCCTTTGTCAACTCCTTTTGGGATGACATTGTAAGGAGAGAAACAGCCCAATTACTCCCTCCTATTTGCTTATGAGCCTCCTCCTCCCTCTTGTGGGACAGCAGGAATCTGGGAAGCAAGCACCACTGCTGCATGTAAGTTGTCTTCCAGACTGACAGGTCTACAAGTGAACCAGGCCATGTCCAGCTTGCATCAACCCCTCCAAAGCTGGGAGCATTCCTTTTTTTAACAAGCCTAATTCACACACGACATTGTTCAGATGACAAGAGAGACAAATTTGCTGGGCTCACACCTCAGAGAGCTGGGAGAACCCAGGTCACCACGGAGACATCTTGACTTTCAGAGCAGGGCTTATTTTGGGTTGCGTTCTGTGTGGAAACTGCGCCAAGTTGTTTCTGGAAGTAAAACTAGAGATCATTAGAATCGATGGACAAAAGTAAACGCACGAAAAACACGTATTTTATATGTCTTGCAATCTGCCTGGAGAATTTAGCTTGTCGTTTGTAAACAGCTCGTTAGTGGGCTGGTTGAGGTAGAACGTTAGCGCTGTTTCAGAGGTAATTCACAGGTAAGTGAGGTAGATCCTGCAGAATTACCATGACATGAGTGATATCATAGTCTGGGAACCATAGATCAGGTCTTAGTGAGGGAGCGCGAGAGTTCATCTCAATGGGAATACATTCGGACAAAAGATAAATGGACTTCATTTCCTCCAGATTAGAACAAGCCACAAAACAGCAGGGATGTTGACTGAAGAGCTGAACCTAAGCAGTAGGGCTTGGTATTTACAGAACACAACATTTTAGCATTCCTTTACCGTGTGTGTGTGTGTGGGTGTGTATAAGTATGTTTGTTTAGTACAGGAATCTATTGCAATTGTGTGCTGCAAGTTTCTCCATTCAGCCACTGTAGGCGCTATTCCTAACTTAATTTCAGTGATGACACTATTTTAATAGCTTACTCCTTGATCTGACCCACATCAAAACACATGCTGCTAGTATCACTTCGGTTTGTTTGCTGCTAGTCAGCCTGATTCTCTTTGACAAGGCAAATTACAGCAATGAAATGCATCTATCCTAGTGGCTCTGAGAAGAGAAAAATTGCAAAAGAAAAAAAGAAACGTCCACAGTCTTACTAAAGTAACAACTTTCTTTGATGCAGCAAGTATGTCTACAAAAACAAATTTGACAAGTAATGCACTTGCAGCATCGGCGCTAATAGAAAATCCTGCTAGCCAAACTGCTTTATATCACATTGAGGGAAGTCGGGGACATTGTTTTAATAGGCTGAATGTGGTTTCTCCAATTGGTTTTTTAAACGGCCCCCAAATGCCAAAGCCCGCCTATGGATAGATACAAACTAAACAAACACTCTGGGCTCTATTTTAATAAACCAAACGCAATGGTTAACGCAAGAGTAATCGCTTGGCGGTATCGCTCTGAGGGCGTGTCGGCGAGAAATTTGGTAATTTCATGACGGCAATCTTGGCGCACCTTATGGCGGTATTGCTAAAAGGCTGGGTTTAAACGTCAAAGGTGTGTCTCTATGGTAGCCAATCAAATTGTTGTTCTCATGCTTTAAAACGCAATCGCGTTGGAACGCAATCGCTCCATGCAATTTCATAATGAGCAACCCAAACGCACTGGACCGTCAACGACAAGATTTTCCCGCACAGGAATCAGACATACTTGCAACAGAAGTACAGGCTAGGACTGTAGTAATTTATGGATCACAATCCACACCACCTCGTCTCCCAGAAGTTCGGAAGGCACGGGAGGAGGTGACGAATGCATTAATTAGCCTACATTAGGTGATGTAGGCATAATTATGATTCAAATGGTAGGCTTATGATTCAACTGTGTCAATGTGTAATTTATATATTATAGGCTAGTGGCCTACATGATCGCAAGTTTCTTGTAAGCTGTCCTGTTTTATTCTAGTAGTTTAAATTAAAATTAATTAATTAATAATAATTATAGGCTATTTGTTCATTAAATGGAAGTGTAATGTTGGCATCACCTATAGACACTACATAGAACTACATGACGAATAAGTTACCAAATTGCCAGAGTCTATTGCGTTTCCGCTAAGAGGTGGTTCCAGCTGATCATAACGCAATGGGTTTTCGTTGGTTCAAATTGTCACTGAGCCGAAAGTATTTTAGAACACGCCCCCGACAGCGCCACCCATCCCACTGCAGCGCAACCGAAAGGATGTTATGTTGAGAATTTGTTGATCCTAGCGGTATTGCTGAGAAACGCCATAGCGCCAGTTTTAAGACGTTGATGCTGTCAACAAGTTTGCGTTTGACTATACCGTCCCCTTGCGCTGGTTTGAAAATAGAGCCCTCTGTCTCAATTATCATTCATGCGTACGTTCAAATCTGATTGGAAAGGGTGCGTAGGATAATTTTTACGCAAATTTCCGGATTTATCCAAGTAAACATGGGGAACAGTATGATAAAGTCTCACGACAGCTCTTGGCTTTGTGTACGCTTTTTTCCAGTGGCGAGGGAGCAACATTGCAGGCAATGAACAGCGAGGGTGCAATAGTTCCGCAGCCTAAATAATGAAAAAAATCACTTTTTTTCAGAGCACTGCCGACAGGTGAAAAACAAAAATATGCTCTTTGGGAAACTTAGGTTATGTGAATTTAAAAATCTAATTTCGCCTTAAATGAGTAGCTGTGGTTATACGTCCCTGAAGCGTTTCTATGAATGCCACGCCCCGTTTCGGGGGAATAATTCAGACTTGCTCCCATAGAAAACAACAGTATGAGGAAGAAGGCGACAGAGATAAAAAACCTACAAAATGCCCAAAAGCTCTTGCGTTGTGAACGTATTTAAAAAACCGGACTTGCATTTTGCATGTTTGCATGTTTGCAGAAAGCACTTTATAACAGCTAAATAAACATCATACACAATATGGATAGTTAGAACTACAGGGCTCAACAATAACGGTGGCCCGAAACATGAGAGCTCACTGCTCTGATCAGTGCGCTTAATCTGCTGTCATTGAGCTAAATGTACCTGGAGATATAGCTAGGTAGCCTAGCTAACTAAGAAGCATCCAAAGGCAGACGGTAAATTTTACATGTTTAAAATTGACATGTTTAAAAGCTATTCCTCTCAGGAATCAATTGTCTGTTTTTTGTTGTGTCTCAGGGCAATCATGTCGGGTTGAAAGCATGTATTTCCCTTTGTATTCCTCCACAGAGGGGCATGAACCGTCAAGAAGGCTACCCGGATTTGCCACGGTCGTCTATAATAGTGAGAAAACCATGTTGGCATCATAGACTGTATAAAAATATGTACAAAGTCACTGTGACGTCACCCATTGCCTTCCCACGGCCTCGTAAAAACCGAATTAAAGCTCCGGATGCATTTTTCGCCGCCAGTACAAACTGCGTCTGCTCCGCGGAGCCGAAGAGGACTCAACCTGTCCTTCTGATTGGTCCTGAACAAATGTTAATACCCTGTCCAAACGACACAATATTTAAAAAAAAACAGCACATGAAGAGGCATTAGATGAAGGAAAGGCATCTATTGCACTTACATTTTTTTGTGGGAAAAATTTATTGACTGAGTACTTTGACCACATTGCTGCCATTGACTTACGTACATGGCGAAAGACCTATACTGGAGCCAATCGCAGTGGTGCTAGTGAGCAACGGCACAATTGCCGCTCCCAGCCCAACCAGGAAGTGAGCTTCAAAACAAAAGCCCAGTCTTGGCCCCTTGGCATGTGTGTTTTAATAGAGGTGGCCTTGCCAAATATGGTAGTAAATGGGCGTGTAAGTATAGTAATTCATAATGATGTTCATATGATTCACGCACTTCCTAATATACAATCAAGTCTGATTTATGAACTTGCAAAAATATTTACCTCAGGAGTGCGTTTCCCAAAAGTGTTGTTGTATAAGGTGGTTACATACACTGCCCGGCCAAAAAAAAAGGCGCACACTGTAATATTTTGTTGGACCGCCTTTAGCTTTGATTATGGCGCGCATTCGTCGTGACATTGTTTCGACAACCTTATGCAACGTCACAACATTTATTTCCGTCCAGACTTGCATTAATTTTTGGCCGAGATCTTGTATTGACGACGGGAGAGTCGAACCACTCTGTGAAGTCTTCTCCAGCACATCCCAAAGACTTTCAATGGGGTTAAGGTCAGGACTCTGGTGGCCAATTCATGTGTGAAAATGATTCCTCATGCTCCCTGAACCACTCTTTCACAATTTGAGCCCGATGAATCTTGGCATTGTCGTCCTGGAATATGCCCATTGATGGGATAACCTGGTCATTCAGGTACTCAGCTGACTTCATTTTATTGCTGCATAACGTTGCTGAGCCTTGACCTGACCAACTGAAGCAACCCCAGATCATAACACTGCCTCCAGAGGCTTGTACAGTGGGCACTATGCATGACTGGTGCAACTGCGACTTTTTTTTTGGCCGGGGCAGTGTATAAAGTTGTATAAACTGTAAGCAGACACGACGCAGATGGACAGTTCGCCGGACTGTCCGCAGACTTTTGCCTTTCATAGTCGAGCGTACTAACCCCCCTTTGTAGACATTTACCATAATTTATGTGCATAAATTGCAAACAACAATGCCATCCTTCATAGAAGACGATTACGGTATGCAGAAGGTACGCTTGTACGTGAAACGACAGGTCCGCATGGACACAAAAAATGACTGCCGAAATGGGCGTCTGCTCAGGGTCCGTTTTGGGTCTGCTGTGATGTCATTTAGGTTCGCGCAGACCCTGCGGACGTCCGTTACGCATACTTTTTTTGGTGACTATGAATTGGCATTAACTATGGTCGCAAGTTCCATTGGAAGAAGTGTTGTTAGACGATTTGGTGTTCCTGAAAATCGTAGTTCAAAATCGCAAAGTTGTGTGGTTGGAACTACAGCTCTCGACCTGTCGTTAGAAGCATAATTCCTTGTTAGTTCCTCCCAATTACATCATCAACTCCCGCAGTTTAATTCCAAATAGGAAACGATAAAGTTTTTTGTGAATAAAGGTGCCTTACTATTAACTTTTTTTCAGTGAATCTGTTAGTTACAACATGAAATTGTTGTCGTAGAAGTTTTGTGTTTATAGGTGTCATACTTATGGAAGTAGTAGCCTTTACTAAAACTTTCCAATTATCCTTCGTGAACAAATTACTGTGACCTTGAGTAAATAGATAGATATATAGCTACTAGACTCCTCCAAAAGGAAATATTAACAAAAATATTTTAATGATGTTTTATTTTATAGTAGGCCTATGCAATGGAGAATAACAGGACAAAATGTAGGGAGGTTGTGGTTGACGTATCAAACACTAGACTGGATTCGAACCTCTGGCACAGCAAGAATGTCAAGTAATTGTAACATACACCTCAACATACTGAGCCACCGGAACACCTTTTGGGTAGCGAACTATTAAAAAAGTAAAACATTTTTGATGGTAAGAAAGTGAATTCAACTTTATAGCCATTTTAGCATGTAGCATAATTTTTAGCGAAGTATATGCATTTAGGAGATATTGAGTCTGAAACTGAGGAAGCCCAAGTTAAAAAAAAAACTTTTATCCTAAATGAACACAGGCCTACAGAATTTTGGATAGGCTATAGAAGTTCTTCACACATTATACTTCACACCATTATAATTTTTGTCTTCGTTCATGACACAAATATGAGATTCGGAATACTCCGTCTACAAAAGTTAGTCTTTGGAGAAATCCACTCCACATGCTGTGTAGTGTCATTAATGACGTTGTTCAAGCTTTTGTGGTGTGAATGACAGTGGTACCAATTTGCAACACTACGGTTTTGGGGAACAGTCGTGACTAGGTTGGTAGTTTCTCTAACGATCCATTGTACTATAGTGGTTAAGCAGTGACTTTTGTTTTTGTTCAGGAAACACACTCCAGATTGATCAGTCACTTACGCAAGTTTGACGAATCACTGGTGAGATTTTCATATGCAAGTTGGTACGCTCAAATATATGCACATTTTTACGACCCTACTTATAAATGAGGGCCCATTGCACATGGTACAGGTGTGTAAAGCATATCCTTCAGTCACTCTCATCAATAGAGACAAAATGGTTGTGACCTTTATGATACAATTCTAGTAATTATGCACAACAATGATGTCATTAACATTTGGCAAGGACCACTGGTCTCAGTGGTGTTGATGGTAGCTCACAGTACCTTAGAGTTGCACTTGTAGATGGGGTGGGTGATGGTCTCCCACAAATGATGCCTCATGCACCTGTCCGGGTCAGTGTCTCCAAGATGGCCACTCTCTGCTTTACTGGTGGCACCTTGCAGCATGGCCAGCAGAGGGCAGGTGACCAGTAAAAGCACCATTCCGGGTTGGCCCAGAGGGCTGAAATTCCTCATTTTGACCCCTGGACAGAAGGGAGGCTGACAGTGTCCAAAAGGAGGTCCAGGCAACTGGTGGATGTACGTCCTCTTTATATAAAGTTGTGCTGAGCTCTCCTCTCAGGTCTGTGGATGGGGCTTGTAAACCAGGAGGCGTTTGGAGTCCCCTCGGGAATCTCCATCCCTCTCCTCTGGCTCTGAAGTGGAGTATTGAAGTCAAGTTAACCAAGGGGAAAACAGAGAACCCTTCACACCTTCCCACCTATAACAGGGATCTCAAAGCCCAGTCCTGGAGGGCTACAGTGCCTGCAGGTTTTTGTGTCTTCTTTCAGTCAGCAGCTAATTTAACTTTGGAATCAAGGTGTGTGGACTGTTTTGCCAGTTACTAACTTAAAGTGGAAATGAAGCACTCGGTAAAGTGGCTCTGGTTCATTAGCTTTTTACCTTAAATTAGATATGACCGTGCGTTCAAATCTCAAAACCGACCCGTATTTGCTGAAAAAATAAGTTGAAATTAGCTTTTTTTCCACTAGGGCGCAGCCATCTTGGACCAACTGCGGTCGTGACGTCACTAGGTTGGTCGGTCTATGCTGCTCAATGTATTCCTATGGGAAAATAGCTGACTTTCAATGAGCTCAATGATGTATCGTGAGGAAAAAATAAAACAAAAAACGCAACAGACGGTTTTTTTCTATTGCCCCAAGATGCTCAAAATGAGTATTACCGAACAAAACTTAATTAAAACTTAATTTCCCACGAACAAAGAATGAGTTGTTTACAATGAAACTACCTTTAAGGTAAAAAGCTAACTAACCAGAGCTCACTTTACCGAGTGCTTCATGTCCCCTTTAAATTAGACACTTAACTGTTGAAACACACACCAAAAACCCGTCGAGACCACAGCCCTCCTGTAGTGTGAGCTGCCTGACTTACACCAAGGAACAGGTGAGATTTTAATATCAAATAACGTAATTCCGTTTTGTCCTCTTTAGTTAACAGGCTCATAATAGGAACTGGTAAAGTTATTAGGAGCACTGGACAGGTGGGGTAAGATTCAAGCTTCTCCTGAGGAGAAGTGCGAGTGAGGATTGCAGCATAGGACCTGAGATAGTCATCTATGCTGCTGCCAGTCCATTGAAGCGACGGCTCCTTTTCTACAACCAGAAACAAGGTGGCCATGATGTATTAGGCATGCTGGCAATGCTGTTATTCTAACAATCCCAAGGCATAAGAATGCTACACTTTTTATTACACTGAGGAGAAATCCAATACATTAATAAACAGCCTGGAGCAAACCATTTCCCCAGGAAATAATTTTTCATAAAAAGTAATAGGTCTCCGAACAAGTTCTCTCATGACAACAAATCAGCTGCCAGGTGGAGCACATTTATTTATTTATATAACTCTGCTTTTTTCAGAAGATATTCTGCTTTATTTTCCTCCTGACAATGGTATCTGTGTTTAGCACCACTGGGAATAAAGGCCAGAAATTTTAGTCTTGAGACTGTGTGAAACTGGACCCCAGAACAGGAACTGGTCTGGTTTAAAGAAAGGAAATGATCATTTATTTAAAAAATATACTGCATTTTGTTCAAACTTTGACTGTCATTTTTCTTCCTTTAAAAAATTGCATGAATTTCTGAAAATACAAATAAGCAAGGTTAATTTGAAACGTTCCTCCCAGTTTATTTCTTTTTAATGAGAGGGAAGCATTTAACCTTACCATTCCTCTTGTTCGAAAGGAGGGTATCAGTTTTCTTATAAAATAAATATTCCCCAAAGTATTTTACCAGATTAGAGTGCATATGTAGTGGAACTGAGGGTGTAAGTCATTAAAAACGGGGAACAAACAAACTTTGTTGTCCTTTTGTAAATTGACCATTGGACGTTTTGCTTTCCTGTGGCCTTTCATTTTTAATTGAAACAGCCATAAGACAAGGATCAGTGGAGCATGTCCGACTTTCATGTTTTGGTACTGTCGCGCTCAGGCAATAATTATTAAAATGTGTCATGGCTCATGGAAGATTAATGTAATAAAAAACAGGGTTTGAAAAAAAGATCTATTCAAAAACTGCTGGAGTCAAGTCCCATTATCCAGATGCACGGTCCAGCTAGTGCCACAGAATCAGAGCGAGTGGCATCACGGCGCTACCAGGCACGCCAACCAGGTCAGCTGAGCCCAGAGGGAATTCCTGTTGGCCCAGCAAGACCAGTGTTGCCTGCACCAGCCCCCCACCTCCACCCCCACCCCTGGCTCCAGACCCATCCCACAGTCCCTTACAGATTAATAACGGCTGCTGTGTCCACAAAAGCAGCTGCCACCTCTATCAGTATCACATCTGAGACAACAACTTACTCTGTTTCTTTTCTCTTAATCCCGGTACCTTTTCGGTTTGCGCTGGCTTGTTTTTGAACAAAAGGTTTGTTTGTTGAACTGTTTGAATGGTACCGCTCACCGTTGTGGAATTCAAATGTAACCCGAGCCCAGTGGAAGGGTGCAACTCAGCAATTCAGCTTCCCTTAATTAATCTTCACGAGCAAGCTTATAATTACTGCTATGGCCAAAAACTTTTTAAAAACATGCAAGGAATGGATCGGCCTACCTTGAACTTGGAGGCATTCTGCAGACAAGCAATGCTGCAACTGGAGTCAGTGTGTTAAAATGTCATCAATCAGAGAGTGAAATAACAGCCGTAACCAAAGTCTAACTCTGGCATGGACCAAAGCAATCATGACTGGAACTGTCTGGATCCCAAACATGCAACACACAGTTTTTATTTTTTTATTTTATTTCCTTTACTTCATTTAAGAAGTTAGTTTCTTCATCACCTTTCATAATTTCTGCTTGCATCATTAAAACGAGATTCGGCATAAAGGCCTTCCAAATCCAAGGTCGCTTGATCTTTGATTGAAAAACAACGGTGTGCAGACACAGTTCGTCCAAGCCACATGGCTTAGGAGGCCTGGGAAATAATCAACCAATAGAATATGACAATATTTGGGTGTTCCAGAGCCCTCCAGAGCAGCTTGGCCATGGTCCCTCAGTCATAAGCACCTCTGCCTGACAGGGGCTAGGACATGTAGCAGACAGGCCCAGGAAAATGAACCAACCACAAAGGACAGCGGGTGACATGGCGCTTTTTTTGAGCGCGCCTGATCCTCTCAGACTAGCGTAGGACCTCAGAGGGGCCTGGCTGTCTGCGCCATTCGGATTGTGAAATTCCTGAAATTCAAGAGCAGCTACAGGTTGGAGCCACAAGGCTCCACGCCCTAAACACATCGCGTGCAGTTAGCGGGGGCACAGGCCGCTGGGTTTTTTTGGAATGGCGAAGGAAGGCTTTTCTTTTTTTTTCATTCTGGTGATTAATGTAATTTATATTATGAATAGGTCTCCTTCATGAAGAGGATAAACAACAAAAAGCTACAAAGCTAAAACACAGGCATGCTGGCTTGGTCACTGTAAAAGAAACTCTTCAGGCCAAGATGAAACTCTGAAAGAGGCCAAAATGAGCTCATATAAAGCAGACAGCAACGGTGTGGTGTCCAGTGAAAAGCCCAAAGAGGTGCTGCATCCAAGACATGACCTCCCAACCTATCATCACAAGCGGTGTAAATTACTCAGTGTGACATGAGTAACTGTTTTACAGAAAAACAGTATTTGGCATGGGGAAAAGGTGATGCCAGTACAAACAAATTAACAGTGATTCACACCAGTAAAGCACGGCAGTGACTAACTCCCTCCAACACAAAACAACAAACTTACCAAGTTCTAACAAAGCAGGATAAAAAGTTATTTGGCTTAACAAGGCTGGATTAGGTCAAAACAGGTTCTGAATGTAGCATATCAGGGGCTACAGACCGTTTTCTCTTTACTTTGACAGAAACAGAATAGACTCAAAATCATATATATCATCAATATATTGCAACACTTCACTATATTTGGGCAAATATATGAATTAATGCCACTTTTAGATATAGCAAAATATTCCACTTCTCACATTTTCCCCCAAATATTGACAATGCATTGCATTTCTTTAAGGTTGTGCTTATTTCATGGTGAAGTAAAATGATCACTGGACATACGTACATGTGTGAGTGTTCATTCTTTATGTCTGCGACCTTTACGCAGTACATATGTTTGTTCTCTTGCACTCTGTACCACCCAAGGCTTTTCAAAGACATGGAAGCTATCTTTAAACTGACAACATAAGCTGCTGTAAACTGCCTGGCCACAGAATGCATGCACATGTGCCTCTGTGTCCATGCGTGTGTATGTTTGCGTGTGCTTGTGCATGTGCGTGTATTTGTGTGTTTGCCTGTATGTGTATGTTCGTGTGCATGTGTGTGTGCGTACGTATGTATGCGTGTGTGTACGCATTGGTGTGTGTGTACGTGTGTGTATGTTTGTGTGTATGTGTATATGTGTGCATGCGCATGAAGTGTGCGTGAATGTAAGTGTGCATGTGCGTGGGTGTGCATACATATATGCGTGTGTGTACATGCACGTGTGTGTGTGTGTGTGTGTGTGTGTGTGTGTGTTTTTATGTGTTGATCAATTGTTTGAAGTCCTGTAACAGACACATCAATCCCCTTTAGAATGAGGCGGCCTGTCCTGCCAGGAGGCAGCTGATTTGCCAGTTGGTGCATGTTGTATCCCGTCAACCAGCCCAGGTCCCCTGACAACAGTGCCACTGGCCAGGGGGATTTTTACAGCACTTTGGCGGCATGTAATCACCATTGTCACGCCGATGTATCTGCCTGTACTGCGCGGGGGGGGCATGAAAATGATGTCATTGTTTCTGTCATTTAGCCCCCCCCGCCCATTGTTTCACCAGCTTTTAATAAACCAAAGGTCAGATTCTTGCAGGGGCCACACGTTCCCCCAATCCTCCTCCCCCCTACCCCAGACTTCCGAGCAGCATGCCAATGCCGAGAACGGGGCACTGCCACTACGCTTCAACGCCACCGTCCCCCCACCCTCACCCCAAGCTCACAGTGTGGCTAAGCCTACCACTAAATATATCCACCCCCCCCCCCCCCCCCCCCCCCCCGATAAAGCTTAGACTAACATGTGGGATTTGAGGGCAGCCTAGGGGGGCCAATGGCAGCTGCCTGCACGGGGCTCTGGGGCTAAGCTAATGTTAGCTTTGCAATTTGCGCTCCTGGGATGGAGGAGGGTATTCAAGAGGTTGGTCCCCCTCCGGTGGGCAACCCCTCCTTCTGTTTTTCTGTCTTTCCGTTGGCGGTCCGAGGATGCCATAACAGGGACCATAGCAATTTCGGATCCTGTCTGATTGCACTGTTCCATCCTTCCCCACTTCCTTCCGTACTGGTTTTTTTTCCTCCGAGGTTATTAACAATGCAGTACGCCCACTTTTCCCCAAAACATTTTTTAAATAGAAATGACATTTTTTGCTTTTTTAATATAGTTTTAGTTAAGTATTTATTAATAGCCTACCTGAAAATAGAGGCTCTAATTGGTGCTTCCTTTGTAATTAGCTCGTACAACTGTGGTGATGCTTTAAAGTTAGGTATGTAAGACTGCCATCAGCACAAAACACACTTTCACTGGTTAGGGCATTTAAATTTCTTTCACTAGAATTGTTCAGCGCTAATCTTTTCAGAATGTAGTTATTGTCTTTTTAAAACTGCCCTCAGGATCCATTTTCCTCATTAACTTATTTCTGCTTTTTTTGTTTGTTTGTTTGTTTTTTGTTTTGCATATATTACTGCCACCAGTAACTCATTCTGAACCTGCTTAGAAGCTGGTGGTGGTTCTAGAAAAGGAAACAGTGACGTTTTCCGGTTGACAAGCCCTCCCCACGGCCAACATCGCAATCTTAAAATCGTCATTCTAAAGATGAGATGACAGATGATTGGAAATGTACAGGTAGCCAGATCTCACATTCCTGGTTGTCATATCCATGCCTGTTCTCCCTCCTCTACAAAATGATCAAATGATATTTGCAATATTCTTCTTTTTGTGAGGGTCTAGTTACAGTACAGCGTAGCCTGGATATTCTTCCTGGTGAGAAAAAACTAGCGCCTACCTCACAACTTCACCTACCACAGAACTAGGGTTGCAAAATTCCGGGGGAATATTCAAAGGTGGAAATTTCCATGGGAATTAACAGGAATATATGAGAATTAACAGGAATTAACAAGAATTAATGGGAATAAACTGTAAATGTTGGCGTTATTTGTACTAGCTGTATTTACCTCGTCATATGCAGACATAAATATAAACATTTTGTTTTGTCATAAGCAGACATCCATGCAAACATTTGAACTTTAATGGATTCTTTCATTGAACAAAAAACATGAATGTTGAATAAAAGAAATGTATTCCCTAACCCCCCCCCAAAAAAAGTTCCATTCAAAATGCAAAATGGATGTAGTCCTTGGGCTCAAATGCAATAGTGTGGCCTCAATAGAGTACTGAAGTTACTACGTCACACTGGTTTCGGAAGTGACTTTCCCATTCATTTAGACCATAGACATAGACATTAACTAAAACTTACTTTTAAACAATTTCTAGTGATTATGTCTTACCATCAACATCAATTCCCTGGATTGTTCAATATAACACCCGTTCGCGAAATATGTCGTTTTGCTGGACCAGCTTCGAGTATATTTTACATTTTAGTATTTATTTGTGAATATACCAGCGCTGGCAATGTTTAAAAACTCGACATCCCATAATTCCCTCCGGACAGTTCAATGAAGTAAAATGGCCAAATTAGCAAGGTGGTATGCACAGCAAAAAATGTCCAGACGAGATGATGATATCTGATTGGTCGAGAACGACCCATGTGTTGAAGTAATGGATATGTAGTCTGTTAAAGTGGACTACAAACCAGACTACAATCATTACTTTAAAAAATTTTAATTGGAACAACAATGTATGCTCTATATCCTTATACCGCCCAGGCTAATCCAGGAATGTTTTGGCTCATTCTATAAATCAGATTTAAAGAAATTGTCGATAGTCTCCGTAGCCCGTTCTATCTGTCATAGGGAATTTACTTCTGAAACCAAACTCCACCCACGTCTGACGTACTCACTTGAGTACTCTATAGCCTTGCTGTCGTGTGCAAGATGCTGGGAATTATTTCTGCATGTGATGGAAGAATGCACTGCACATGTGATGGAAGAATGCACAGTGCATGCAGAGGGTCCTGCAGTAGTGTGCAGGATGCTAGGAATTATCTGTGCCTGTGATAAAAGAATGCACAGTGCAGGGTTGAAATTCAACTGAATTAGCATTAAATTCGGTTGTTTTAACCAAAGCATGCTGCAAGAATTGCATTTTATGTGTATTTTTCAACAAAATTTAAGTTCCATGTTATAGGCTAACTTTTGGTCAAAATTTCCAAAATTCCCAAGGTTAACTTCCCATGGTAAATTTCCGGAAATTTTCCGCCACTTTGCAACCCTACACAGAACACATTCCACATGCCCACCATCATCTGTACTTGTCAGTAACCCCAAATATGTTATCCACACCAAATTAAAAGCTGTCTATTTGTGTATGTTCTAATTACTCAGTGCTAACTAAAAGGCTTTTTGTGAAATAAATACAATACTTTGTGACGTTTCCCCATAATACCAATCAACTCGAATGTTTAGTTGAATGTTTCGCCAACAAAGCCATTGTACATTCACATTGTAGCATGCACACGCCTGTGTGTACATTCATGAGCTAAAAAAAAACCTCATGATTCACATGAGCTCAATTCAATTAAGTTAAATAAAAGTTGATATGATCACCCTGATTTAATCCTGTATCTTTGTCCTCTGATGAAGATGGAAGTGCCTAAATAGGTGAAATTATGTGTAATGGAAAATCATGTGTCATATCGCAAGCCATTCAAACACAAAGCCTTCACATTACTTTCCGTTACTCAATCTGATTCAGCACTAGCAGGTGATCCTCTGAGGAGTAATAACAGTGAACCTGGGTCACCTTTAAAGCTTGGTTAACACTTACCTTTTCCCAAGCTGTGAAACTGAAGTAATCCAGCTATCGAGCCTTACAGCATTAACCAGAGCAGTTTCCCACACAACAATTGCCTTTATGCCTCAGCTCTCAGCCTTTCTCTTTCCCTCACTCTCTCCCTCCCTCTCTCTCGCACACATCTACACACGCACATACACACGCTGGTGGTGTGTGTGAGCTTCTACTCCCTCCCTCTGTCTGTGTTCTCCCTCCTACCCTCCCCTCTTCCCTGACATTCACACACTCTCTTCTTTTATGGAGGAATCCCAAGCAAAAAGAAGACAGAGTGGATTGGGATCTGAGCGCATTTGAGGATCGGTGTCAGATGTGGAACGTCAGTAGTCATATATCACCAAAGGGAAGAGACGCACACACACACACACCAGTTGATCCTATACACACACTGACACGCTCCTGCCAAAGCAAATGGGGATTCCAACCATAGTGCTGCTCATGTTAACTGAACAAAAGCTCAGCCCTCTTTTACGAGGTCAGAGTTATAAAACTGTTAGCCGAATTTGTTTATTTAGGAACAACTGGCCCCTTGACCTTCCTGTTATAGGTCACCCCAATACCAGGACCTTCTTTGGGGTGGAGGGCATGGGGGACAGGGTTATCTCAACAACAGCCATGCATCAAAATCCATATCGCATCACTGGAGAAAACACACACACACACGCATCGTCTTTGATTCATGAAGGAAATGATTCTGTGTTGTTTCTGGATTTCCTCAATTACCTCACAACCTCTGGCTTCCACACCCCCGCTGGCATATTCAGTCTTTGAACTGACCATTTTATCAAAATTTAAATGATAAACACACACCATTTGTCACCAAGTCACCAACATGGTCCATAAACACAGTCAATTGAGTTTGATTTGATACAGCGTGCTTGACAGAGGCACATATTGCATTTCATACAAACTGATGGCAAGGGCAGGTTAGTCTATTTTTCTGACTCGCTGTTTGATCGTTTTGAACGTGCAAAGGGAAGCAACCCCAGAGCCTAGTGGACAGCTCTTTAACAGGAGGCACCTCTTACAAAAGCACCTTCTTTTTTACAACAGGCAAATTCATTTTTCATTGTTGGTCAATGAGACTGAAATCAAAATATGTCTTTCATTTTACGTCAGTTTCAGGAAGAAAAAAAATATATATATAAGTATTGAATTTTGTGAAATGCTGGCAGCCATGAAAAGTGAGTAATCTTTCAATATAAGTGTGGAAATTATCCAAGGGGAGTAGAATGTGTGAAAAGTTACTTGATCACCATATTAGTCTGTGTTTAGAAGCCTAGCCTGTCTAGAGACGCATTGTTTCAAAAAATACTTGTTGTAACAAAAGTGGGATGTATCTGAGCATGCCCAATGACAAAATAATAAAAAAAACATTTTTTTTAAAATCTTACCTGCAACTAAATATGAATTGTGAATTGTGAAAGGCATTGGCACACAATTCTGAACACAAGTCTGAACTGTACAGTCTTAAAGGAGAACATCACCTTAAATTCAAATGTCTTTTTTTTTTCACGGTGAATTAATCTTTACATCTAATCTCCCCAATCCTGTTTTGCCAGGGCAGCCACACCCACCCTCAATGTAAAGTAATAGCAGTCACATAGCGGAGTCAAATGGGCTTGTTTCGGGTAGATATCTAGACAACCACTAAATGCTTTTTACCTCCCACCAGTGGAGGCACCAATAACATACAATATAATTGAATTAGTATTCAGTTTCAGTTTTAATATATAGTCCATGAAAATACATTCTGACATGTGTTCCACTCCAAAGGGTTATGGGTTATTATTTGCGAGGTTCAAAAGAAATAACTTAATTCCACACAAAGGAACCTTGCTACCATGCTGGATCACTCAACTTAATTTGAGTTATCCTTTTTATTCAAGGTTTGAAGTAGTGGCAGTAATGTGTATATATTGTTAACTGTTGTAATATATTGATAACATATTTTACTTCAATATACTGGTATTTTCAGTATATTTCATTTCCTTCAGACGAGGCAAACATCCAGGAAAGTCCTAGAACCAGGCACAAAGGAAGATGAGGGTAAATCCTGGGATGAATAATTCCTACTGGGAGGACAGCAGTGGTAGACAGAAGATGACCAACTCACACGGACAGCCTCTATACATCTGTGCCAGTGTAGAATAATGGTTAACCTAGTGGGGTTATAACTCAGAGGCTGCAGGTTTGATTCCCAGTTTGCCAAATGGCATTCTCGCTGTACCATTGACCAGGGCACTTGTATACGTATTTATGTCTCCATTTGTACACTATACCTGAGATCTGAGATATGTGCACCTAAAATCAGGTTACAAATTAGCACACTTTTTTCAATTTATGCAAAATTTGGGTGCTAAAATGGTGTGTAAGTGAAGGGGACCTCTATATGTGCATGGGGTCATGTTTGACATAGTGTCCCATGTTAGAGTGAGATAAATTAACTCAGACTCTGGCAAATGTTCTAGCTTAAGGGCAAATCATAAAACATGACTGAATGAATTCTTACACTATAGAATGTGAAATGCACTCAAAATGCGAAAATAACAATATCGAACATATGGCACAACACTGTGGCGGAGTGGAAAAACTAACATACATATTTGAATTATCACAAGCAATAACGTTAATACTTACAAATCGAGTCATGCATATCCCTCAAGCATATTCTCAGACAGAATCAATGCTATGGTATCTTGGTAACTATGGTATCTTCTGCTGACCCACTCCCAAAATCCATGTAAGCAGGCGAGGATCTCTTGCCATGCTGAGTTAGTAAATTAGTAAAAACTTGTGAAAATAACAGGAAACAACTATTACGCCTCGGCGAGCAAATGTACATTCTAAGTTGTTTGCGTAAAACTAAACTAATAAAACTAGAAATGCACCACTGAAACCAGGATGGACTATCTGCTGCATATCCCAACCCACATCTCTCCTGATCACTGAGACAGAATTGGTCTGCCACCGTCCACAAAATAAACCAAGTTGGTTTATTCTCTGTCAACAGCTGTTTTGAGGACAAGTTTCTTCAGCCTGTTCCTCTGATATCTCCCTTGCGGCACTGGCCCTAGTGGAGATCTGTGCACATCCACGTCACCCTGACTAACCAACATTTTTTGCCTCCGTCACTCAGTTGTTTGTACATTTGCAATGGTATATCTGTTGTTGATGCCAATGGATTCAAATGTGTTCATTTACACATAATTAACCCTTTAGAAAATGCTTTTGTAGTCTTTTGAATTGAATTGTTTTTCACAAAAAACTCAAATCTGCATTTTGGGGAGTTGGTAATACTAGAAATGGCAGTATAAGTGGAATTTAAGTGGCAGGATTTTTTGTCTAATTGTGGGCATTTTCCAGTGTGCCTACAAAAAAGTGCCTATCATTATCGAAAATGAATACATGTGCAAAGGGGCGTCTGAATACCTGCTTAGAAAACATGTGTAAGTTTGACTTTGCAAATATGTGCTTAAATCTGCCAAGTCAGTCAAGATAAGGGTGTCGATTAAATGCCTGAATGTAAGTACTTATGACCCTTGCTGACTGCTACACAGAGAAATAGCCAAAAATGGGGGTGTAAGGGGTTGGGTTCGGAGAACCAGACGCGACTCACAGGCAGGGGTCGCGTTAGGCCGGCAATTGCCGGTTTTTACCGCTTTTTTATGACAAAGGCCGGAAAATGTAATTCCCTCCGGACATTTGGGCCGGTAAAAAATAATAAAATAAAATAAAAAAAGGCAGTTTTTAACTGTCAGTAGGCCTAGGCTACTTGAACTTAATAGGCTATAAGCTTGATATAATCTTTTTTTTTTCTTGTTAAATCAATAGCCTACTGTTCTGGTCTGATTTTCCCGAAAGCGTTGTTCGTTAACGTTAGGTCAGATCTCAATTGTCACGTGTCGTTGCTGCCTCTTTTCCTTCTAGCATCTTCCGCAACTCTGCAATTTGCCTTGGAGTAAAGAAATGTTAAAATCGTTATTCTGAAGAACAATGTGTTCTAATAAACTAATGATGCAAAAATCAAGACAGCTTCTTTTGTTGAGAAAACATTACGCACGCAGTCACGCACACCAAATGCGCGATTTTAATGTAATTCATCCGCTTGTGCAAGGCGAAGCTGTAATATTTAATTTTTATATTATTCCTTTATTTTCAAATCGTTTTCAGTCCAAAATATAATACTACGCTGTAACATATGTTGTTAGGCTACATCATTAAATGCACCTGCCTGTCGTTCATGCATTGAAAATAGATATGGCCGTTTTTTTTATCATATGTCCGACAAACTGTAATCATTCCGGACATTCTGGCCGGCAGTTTAAAATCCTAGCGCGACCGCTGCTCACAGGAGATCTGAAAGTTGTCCCACGAAGCGTGAGAAACAACTACTAAAGAAGGTAAAGGGAGTCCGTGAACGGAGCAGAGAGAAATAAACAGAAAGGGAATATAACTCCCTGCGCACAGCCAAAATATAACAACCCAGATAAGTGGGCGAGAACTTGTAGGTTTCGAGCAGAGAAAATAAACAAATAAGGGAAAAGAATCCCGGCATAAGCCAAACCAAAAACAACCCCAAATAAGCAGAGAAAAGAAAAGAACAGAATTGCCTCTAGCTCAATAACAGTTGAAGAGCTAAAAATAAAAGGCAAACAGAAACGAGGCAAAACCAAGGTTTCTGTCTAGAAGCGAGACAGGAGAAAGAAAACCAAGGTAGGAAATAAGGAGTAAGGAGAACAGAAACTAAGAACTAAATACTCTAATACTCTACAGGCACGACTCGCGTGTTCGTTTGAACCTCAAAGGTACAAGTGGTCGCCTGAAATTCCTATACCGTGTTACCTGGCTTAGCGTGGCAAGAATGACACAAAAGCCCCGAACAACGAGTGAACGGAGCTTATGTAGTGCAGAGTGCACATGAAGGAAATAATTAATTAATCCCGAGAGCGAGAACTAAAACCGGGAGTGCCCTCTCGTGGCCCCGAGAGGCAACGCCACAAAACAGAGCTGAACAGGCAGAAAACCATGACAGGGGGTTGTAGGGTTTGAAAGTGTAAAATATGCAGAAGTTGATTGAAAAGAACCTGGAGATGATTGCCAAAAAAAAGAAAAGTAATCAGTCATCTTCCCCTTGGTCAACAATCCTTGCACCCTCATCTGTCAGAAATTTCATCTGTTCCGAAGTTTCACTCATTGGTTATGAATATGAGGAACATCGTTGGTAAATTTTGATGGATTAGAAACACATTCAGCTTTTGTTAAGGTGACAGATTCAGGACCTATTTCATGCTACATGAAAAAAGCCAGGAGTTCATAATTTTTGGAAGATTTATGTCCAACGGCAGAAGCAGAAAAAACAAGCCCACCGCGTTCCAAATTGACCTCCGCTGGGAGCTAGAACCTGTGTTAAAACAGCCCCTTAGCTCTAATTTACAGCCAGTGTAGAATAACGTTTCTTCATTTTAACATCTAAAATAATGTTCTCCCTGCAACCTGCCAAAGACACTGTTGCACTGATTACAGAGCCAGGTCTGGCTACCCAATCTCAGGAAACACATTTTTTTTAAATGAACAAGGGTTATGATCTTTTCTGAACGGGAAAAATATAAAACAATGTATCGCATTCAGATTCTGGTGTAATTTCAGGGCGCAAAACTGAGGAGAACGTGGAGACAATTATCTCCGCAGTAAATAGGCTGCTCACCCAGGCCAGCTGTGAAAGGGGAGAACTCTACAGAGACTAACTGCTTTCCCATGTGAGCGGGGTCATGGCTGACCTTGTGAAATGAAGCCTTGAAACTCTTGATGCCATGCTTTTCTTTCACCTGCACCGATATCTAAGTATTAGGGATGCAACGGTTCATGTAAAAATAAAATGGTTCAGTTCACCATACACAGTTCGGTTCGCTTGCTTGAAAAATCTTCTTTCATGTCTAGCTATGTTTTAGAAAAAGGCACTCACAACTTCTTGCTTTAAAGATTTCATGTGAAGGTTATATTGGTCATTTTTCTTTGATGGCATACAACACTGAAAATAAGGATTACAAAGATCAGTTAACTCACACTTTCACTAGTACACTCTAGATCACTTTTTTTTCCGCTGTAAACGTGTTTGTACTTTATCATGAAACTTATTCATGCATTCCGTTATTTCAACAATTCTGAAATAATATTGTATATCATAAGAAACTGGTAGAAAAGCATCTTTGTGCTGCCCCTAAGGGTTGAAATTTCCTTTCTGCTCCCCACACTGCCCCCGCCCCAATCGTGATGTCAGAGTACCTCCTTGGAGGTACCTCTACATCATATGGATAAACAGCCGGCACCTGATTGGTTAGAACCACTACGTTACTTTTGTTCTGGCTCCACGTTTTCAAACCGGAGCAACGTGGCATCCTGTTCATAAACTCTGTTATTCCACCTAAACAGTCCATTAAAATATGTTTCTGGAAATATTTGGGGTGAGAAATAGACCATGCAGTTGCTGAATCTTGATTCATATTTGATGTGCAACGTCTAGTTTGACAGTTTGATTCGAGTTATACAAAATCATTCACACAATGTAAGTTTTTTTTAACGTAATGGATTAATGATTGCAGTTCGGCTTGTAGTCCACTTTAAAGGACTACATATCCAGTACTGCAATGCACGGGTGGTTCTTGACCAATAAGATATCATCATCTCGTCTGGACATTTTTGGCAGAATGGCAGTAGCCTGCCGCTGAAGACGAGCTAACTTTAGCTTGCTAAGTTGAGAAGCCCGCCTGATAAGGTCAGAAACTACAATACGGTTAACCACATAAAGCAATTCTAGCTTTTAGTCCTTCAAGCTAGCTAGCTAACGTTAGAAAAAAGTGTATAAAAACAGAGCTGACGTTTGGAGACATCGCTACACTACGGTTGCTCGTCCGGAGGGAATTATGGCGACGTCAAGTTTTTAAACATTGCCAGTGCTGGTATATTCACAACAAAATATTAAAATGTAAAATATACTCGAAGCTGGTCCAGAAAAACTACATGTTTTGCGAACGGGCGTTATACTAAACAATCCAGGAAATTGATGGTACATAATCACTAGAAATGGTTTAAGAGTAAGTTTTAGTTAATGTCTACGCTCTAAATGAATGGGGAATTTACTTCCGAAACCAGTGTGACGTAGTCACTTGAGTACTCTATTGGATTTGAAATGGAACAGTGACTGTGAGGTTAAAGTGCAGACTTTCAGCTTTAATTTGAGGGTTTTTACATCCATCTCAGGTGAACCGTGTAGCAATTGTAGCCATTTTTATACATAGTTCCCCCTGTTTTGTAACGTTCCATTCCCATCCTGTCCGTTTTCCGTGTTTTGCCCTTTCCCTCCGTGTCATGTTTGATTCCCATTGTCCGTGTTTTCCCCCTTGCTGCAGACTGGGTGTGTTCCCTCCGTGTGTTTCACTCCTTTTCCCCACTCCTGTCTCAGCCTATCTCCTTTCTCCGTTGCAGCATGCATTCCTCACACTCCGCTCTGTTCTATTACCCACTCACACATTCACATGCTTTTCCTGATTGTTACCAATTGCACTTCCCTATTTAACCCACCTGCTGTCTGCTATCCAGTGCCAGTTCATTACCCTTGTTTCGACTCTGTAACGTTTCGTTTCTATCCTGGTCTTGAATTCCCTTTCCTGTTAAATCTTACTTCAGTTTGGTTCTGTCTCGGTGCTTAAATGCACACTGCCTACTGTTGTTTGCTAACCAGTCCTGTTTGTATGCGGTCCTACCTGCCGCACATTGCCTGTCTTGTTAACCACCACTCTACTGTTTCTGCCAGTCTGTAGCTGTTCGCGTTTCCCTGATTGTGTTGCGGTACCTCCGCTCCCACCTGACGTTGCGCCCTCAGCTGGGTCGTCTGCTCCTCCTTTCTACAGTGGTTCCTGTCCGGCTGTGGCTACCGCCATTGTTACGGTTCCGGTTGCATCTACTGCTGTGGCCCTGCTGCCTCAACCGGGCCAACCCGAGGTCCGCTGCACTGCTCTGCCTTGCCGTATCCAGCCGCTACCCCTACCTCTGCTTAAGTTACCTGGTTCCCTGTTACTATTTACCCCGGCTCCCCCTCCTTTACATTTCATGTATTCCATAACCGGTTGTCTGTGTTCTATGTCCTGATCCGCCAAGTCCAGTACCAAGTCCAGTTCCGGTTTGGAACATCCAGTGTCTCGTACCAGGTCCTGTTCCGGTTTGAACAACTCCGTGTTCCCGTGATCCAGTTCCAGTTGACCTGATCCAGTCCCTGTCCAGTCCAGTTCCGGTTGGGAACATCCAGTGTCTCGTACCAAGTCCAGTTCCGGTTTGGAACATCCAGTGTCTCGTACCAAGTCCAGTTCCGGTTTGGAACATCCAGTGTCTCGTACCAGGTCCTGTTCCGGTTTGGAACAACCCAGTGTTCCAGTAAAGTCCAGTTCCGGTGTTATCCGTTCCAGTTTCCTGTCCAGCCCAGTTCCGGCTCGGAACTCCAGGGTTCCAGTACAAGGTCCAGTTCCAGCCTGGAACAGCCTGCGTTCTAGTTCAAGTCCAGCTCCGGCTCGGAGCAAGTGAAGTCCCGGAGAAGCTCCGGACTTTATTATTATTTCTGTGTGTTAATTCTGTGTACAGCTTGGGACTGACCCAAGCTCTAATAAACTACCTTTTCTTGTACCTCTGCCTCCTTGTCCTGCACTTAGGTCCAGCCCCCCTGTTCATGGACGTGACATGTTTTAGGGGACCAAAAGTAATTGCACAAATTAACATAAGCTTAAATGAAGTCATCATATTTAATATTTGGTTGCATATCCGTTGGCATGCCATGACTTTCTGATGTCCCAAAAAAGACTCTTCATATCTTATTTTCAGGTACTAGTACAAGGGATACTATAACCTCTCTGCATTTAAATGGAGCTCTATGGGAACTGGGGGGGGGTCGGACTAGATTAAGCTGTAAATTACATTACTGTAAAAAAACGACGTTAAAAAAAAAGCCAAGTTACTCACGCATAGCCTACAGAGCGCTGTCTATAAGTCCTGAATTCCAACTTGCAAAAACTAGGCCTGCCTTTAAAAGTATTGATATCAAAATGTGGCCAAGTTACAACTAGCAATATTGCCTATCGTAGCTCACACTAAATAAACTAGCTCTATTCCAAAGCAATGCTATCCAAACTTTCCTAAATTATTTAATGCAACTTGACCCTGTGTTTCTTCATCTTAGCATGTGAAGAGATTATGCCTCATGGAACATGTCATTTCAATTAATGTTTTTAACAGTTGATGAATAATGACACTCCAGAAAGGATATGGTTATACTTTGTTGGCAAGTTTACTTTAGAAAATGTACAGGTTTTAAAATGTTAACTGCTGCTACAGATTTCTTTACAATTCACAAACAGACATTTATATCAAGAAACATCATGTACAATAGAGAAAGGAGGGATGAATAAATAAATGCAGATAAAAATTAATAATATTCTTTCCTAGAAAATAGCATACATATAGCATTTTTACAAATGTACCCAGACATGTTTGTGGTTCAGATGATGGCAAATAAGTAATAGTACTAATTTTCTTAACATAATAATAGTTATGATATTTGCGAACAGAATTTTGTGAACACAAGGATATCCATGCTCTGTAGGACCACACAGGTTTTGATAGAAAGCTAAATAAATCAATAAATACATAATCATAATAATAATAATAATATATTTTATTCATTCTGTGCTTTTCATAGACCCAAAGCAGTGGATGCAGACAATTGTTCAAACATGCCCTATATTGTAGTAATTTTTCTGTTTAATTTCTAAGTGCAACACATCTGAATCAGAGTATTTCCACTATGAATTATTCTCATTTTGCAGTTTGATGTGGAACATACAGTTTCATTGACCACATTCTCTTGAGATGGTAAGATGAAGAAATACAGGGCCAAGTTGCATTAAATAATTTAGGAAAGTTTGGATAGCATTGCTTTGGAATAGAGCTAGTTTATTTAGTGTGAGCTACGATAGGCAATATTGCTAGTTGTAACTTGGCCACATTTTTTTTATTTTTTTTTATTTGTTTCTGATTTTTGCCCATTTTCTCCCAATTTAGTAGCCAATTGAACCCCTATTCTAATTCAATTCCCCCCATGTAGCAACCGCTAGAGAATCACCGCTACACAACCCCGTCAGCCGGCGGTAGGACGGGAGGGCGCCACGTCCTCTTCAGGGCGCGACTCCTCCGAGCTCCTGACCGTGATTCCAGCTCGCCCAGGGCCGCTATGCGTGCAGAGAAGTGGTACAGAGGTACAGAGAAGTGTGCTGGCACCATAGAATGAAGGCGCGAGCTGATGGTACCCCCCACCTCCTTCTCCAGCTCAGGAAAGAGCAGCGGTTGGAAGCCACAGGTAACCCGTGAAGTCTAAAAACATGTTGTATGGTTAGCACGGCAGTTTCTTTGTCAGAGGGAAGTTTGGTAACTGGTATGAAATGAGCTGCTTTAGAAAAGCGGTCAATGATAAAAAAAAAAAAGTATTAAAACCCTTGGAGACGGGAAGACCTGTTACGAAGTCCATGGAAATGTGTAACCATGGATCAGCTGGGGGTGGGTAGTGGGTGGAATAGGCCAGCAGGGAGTAGTCTCTGGTTCTTATTCTGATTGAATGTGGCCCCGGCAGCGATAAATGACCGGACATCGGATACCAGGACAGGCCACCAAAAGCTCCTCTTGATGAACTCCAGGGTGCGCTGGATGCCGGGGTGGCCCAAGAACTTGGCTGAGTGAGTCCACTGGAGAACCTGGGAGCGAACAGAGACGGGAACATACAGGCAATTATCGGGACCCGCTCCAGGGCTGGGCTCAGTGCTATTGTCTTGATGCCCCACGTCACCAGTGCTACAATTTGAGTGGGAGGAATGATGGTTCTTGGGATTCTCTTGCTTTCAGAGAGGTCAAAAAGCCTTGAGAGGGCATCGAGCTTACCATTCTTGGACTGTGGGTGGTAAAATGTGGAAATCAAAATGGTTGAAAAATAATGACCATCTCGCCTAATGGGAATTGAGGCGTTTTGCCTTCTGAATATAGATCAGGTTTTTATAGTCAGTGACTACTGTAAGTTGATGCTCCGCTCCTAACAAATCCTAACTTTAGTAAAGAAACCGCTGATGTCCCGGCCCAGGTCACCGCTTTTAATATTTTTATTTGTAGGTGAGAAATGTTACACAAGCACTCATAAACACGTTGTAACAATAACCCAGCTAAAATTCTCAAATGTCATAAAAATATGTTTTCATATTTTATCAATAGTTTGAGCATATCCTAACAGTAGCGTTAGTCATTAGCATGTTTGCTTGCGAGTAAATCCTGGCTTGGTTTTTCTCATCGAACTACTGATTTCCCCATTTAGCTGACATTATTCAACAAACTCTGATTCACGTCTAACGTTAACTTACAGCAAATAAACTATCTGGTAGGCTACATTCAGTATTTGGTTTTATTTTGAGTGTATACGTGAACATACAGTTAATTACGTTACTATTAGCCAAATGATGTTTAGTTAACATTAAATTACGCAACTTGTGAAGTTTGCCAGCAGTGCAGTATAAACTTAATGTTCGCTAGCGAGAGAGATAACATTAAGTTACACAGATAGATTGCTAGCTAGCAAGATAGATGGATAGAGACAGACAGTTGGATAGAGACATAGCCTATAAATAAATAGATGCTAGCTAGCTACCGAATGATATAGAAAGCAAGTGAGAGAGATAGAGAGGTTGCTAGCGAGAGAGATAGCTATCGTTAGATAGTTGAAACTTCAAAATGGTAAAAAAAAACAAAAACACATTTTGACATAAAACCTAGTTTGTTTATCAGAAAATACGCTGTTGCGACCGCCCATTGATTGTGATACAGCGGGGCTCAAATGTACTTACCGAAAAACTGGAGAGAAGAATCATTGGGATAACGATTAGTACAGTTGAATACAGCACATGACATGATCTAATCAGAATAAAAAAATCACACCCAGGTGGTGAAGTAAGCGGTGCAGGTTTTGAGCAATCATATTAAAAAATGCAATAGAAAATGTGTGTGTTGTTTACATGTACAAAAACAATGGCCTCTGGTTTGGTGATATTTTTACATTATGCTTCTTATTAATTAGTATACTTACAGACATTGCATTTAACAAACATGTAAAAGAGAGATAGAGATAAAAGGACAGCAATTGGTATTTCAGAAGAAACAGGAAATATGACAGTTAGTACTCTGATAACAAAAAGGAAAGATTACAGTTATTACTTGAACAATAACAATGGAATTCCAAACTCAACAAGAGGGTACATGGATTGTTGGGCCGTTCCATAACTGACTGGGTCCAGCAGAACACTGGTGGTAGATTTTGTATTGATTTTGCTTCGGGGGGTTGCTACGGCGACTCACCTTGCTAACAGGTGGAATGTTCAAAACTCCACTCTAGCGGCAGTTGGTAATTTCAATTTCGAACCCATTTTCTAACTTGTGACGACGACTACAGTTTTTAAGTTACACAGACATAATATGCATCAAAATGTTCATGTGGTTCCCAGAATTCCTACGGTGTAAATATCTAAGCTGTGACATTTTTAGTTTGTAAAATATTCAGTGTTGTTTGAAAACCATGCTCCCCATTCACACAAATGGTGGAATGTTCAAAACTCCACTCTAGCAGCAGCTGGTAATTTCAATTTCAAACCCATTTTCTAACTTGTGACGACGACTACAGTTTTTAAGGTACACAGACATAATATGTATCAAAATGTTCATGTGGTTCCCAGGATTCCTACGGTGTAAATATCTAAGCTGTGACATTTTTAGTTTGTAAAACATTCAGTGTTGTTTGAAAACCATGCTCCCCATTCACACAAATGGTGGAATGTTCAAAACTCCACTCTAGCAGCAGCTGGTAATTTCAATTTCAAACCCATTTTCTAACTTGTGACCACGACTACAGTTTTTAAGCTACACAAGACATATTATATACAGATGTGCATCTGGTTCCCAGGATTCCTATGGTGTGAATATCTAGCTGTGACATGTATATTTTTTGAGATAGAGCTGTCTGAAGCTGGGCATGCTTTTCTCAAGCTACTATTGTATTCCCGGGCATGTGACGCCTAGGCGACTCCTGATTGGTTTAAATCTCATGCTACGAACGGACGGACGGATGGACACACATGTCACGTATAGAAGCGGCTGCACCGCTTAAAAACAGCATTAACGTTACACTTGCCACTGAACTTCTGTGGTCTGACCCTGTTCTGACCAGTCACTGAAAAACTGTCCGAGGCAGGATGCGGAAATCCTTATATGGTCATATGAAAAGCCATATTGCATGCACTGAAATAAACGCTAATTTAGAAATATTGGCGTGATTATTTAAAAAAATTGGACCCAGGGGAGACATTAGACGGGATGGGATTAACTAGTTAAACCATAATTTCTTGTGTAAAAAAATAATTGATTTTATATTTCCACAGAGAACATTGGCCTCTTTTTGGGCTTTCTCCATTAACTTACAATGGGGTGGGCGGAGTTTCAAGTTCTTTTTGCCACCAGGCATTACAGTTCACTCTTTAGTCCATGGGGAAAAAAAGCTTCAAATATGGCGGCGTGTTGTTGCCGCTTGGCTCAGACAAACTGTCAATATGTCCTCAAGGTAAACATACACAAAGTGGTGCAGGAAATCTCTGAGTATGTCATTTATAAGGGCCTGAAACACTGTGGGAGAGTCAGTGAGCCCAAAAGGCATGACTAAATATTTGTAGTAATCACTGGGGGTGTTGAAGGCCATCTTTCACTCGTCCCCTGATTTTATGCGTACTAAGTGGTAAGCATTCCCGGAGGTCCAGTTTGGAAAAAACAGCCGCTCCCTGTGGGGACTCAAAGGATGTGGACATGAGCGGGTGTGGGGACCTATTATTGAGCGTGATTTTATTAACCCTATTTACTTTGGCCCTTCAGAGGCAATTTCCTCCTGGTTTCTACTAGTTTTATTTAAATGTCAATATCTAAAAAAATATTCCCTGCACATCCATGGTTTTAAGTTCGAACTGAAGAAGCTGTATCATTCAGAAATTTGCTACAGAATACATTTATTTCAGAATAGTCACATACAGTATATATATAATAACCATAACATACGCCGCCTAATGTATTTAAATACGTTTAAAAAAGAACGTACGAAAGCCCGTGTGTATTCACACAAGTACAGCAACGTATTTCAGCCCTAAGTGCGAGGGGTGGTCGCTGCGGAAATGTCGACTGTACGGGACTTTGGCGAAATATAACAAGATAAACTCTTCAGGGTTCATCACAAAACAGCTGTAGCTGAATATACTGGTAAGTACTTGGTTTCTTAAACATATTTATACGAGAGATTTTGGAGAAAAAAATTAGGTGTCTTCTAAACCAAAAGTGCATCAGGTACTGTATATAGTACAGTAAGCAAGGGAAAATGGTGATTGCTCATTTGTACAACGTTTTAAAAAAATATTATTGTTTCTATACGTGAACGTGATTTTCTTAGCGTGTATAAACGGTGCATTTTATGCATTTTACAGTCTGTGGCTGTAGCCAGAGGAGGGTCGTAAGTGCTTTGGGCTATTAATAACGCCCTCCTAATTTATTGCACTGCAGTGTAACTGGAGAAGCTGAGGTTTTCGCAAGAGGCTACCCTTTTTAAAAATACTGCGTCAAAATTTACGGGGTTTTCTTAAAGCTGTAGTTTATATTTTCAGATGAACATGAATACTGTAATTGAGACGCATGTGTCTCAACCACTAGGGGTGAAGTTTATAGAGTTAAGGCCGTGGTAATAGATGCAGGGTCTGAGTCCCCCTTCCTTCTTCTTAACAACGAAGAATCCTGCACCTGTCAGAGATGTCGATGGACAAATGTGTCCTAATTCCAGGGCCTCGTTAATGTAATTGTTCATCGACTCAGTCTCCGGTCGGGACAGGGCAGAGATTCTTCCTCGAGGAGGCGTGGCAGCAGGCAGCAGCTGGATCGCACAGTCATAGGAGCGGTGAGGAGGCAGACAGGTAGCGAGGTGATTACTGACTACAGGAGCGAGATCCAGCGGTACCCAGGACAGATTTGGATCAGCAGTGGCATCCTTGGAGGCAGAGGTGGACTCACTGAGTGAGCTGGAGAGCAAAGTCAGAGACAGGTTAGAGCAGGTACATCCCCACCCCACTGCAGAACCTGTGGACCAGTCAATCTGGGAATTATGTTTACTCAGCCAGAGATGACTGAGAATTAAAGGGTGTTTGTGGGAATTAACTAAAAAGAATTGTATCGACTCATTATGAGAGCCCCACAGAGTCAGTGAGATAGTGTAGTAGTGTCCAACGAACAGAAGTTCAGGAAGCACGGTGGTAGGTACTCCCTGAGAGATGGTTACAGAGTACCGAGGCCCCTGAGTGCACAAAGGCAGTACCCTCCCATTAGGAATCTGCCCACCGTAATATCATTAATATATGGGCTGTACATATCCAATGCCCTCCCTAAATTTGGAATGTCCAGTTATCTACAACTGCAGCCACGTTCATGCGGGAACCCCATTGGATTTGGGAGAGTGTAGACATCCGCGGTTCTCCTCCGAAACAGGTGGTTGTAGCCAGCTGCTTCTTTTCACACCACAGACTACAGCTAAGCTCGCATAGAGTGAAGTCGGAGGAAGACCTTTAATATGCGGCTCCCGATCGACCAACGAGGGTAGCTAGATAGTGACCCCTAACCAACTGAACCCTCCCATTCACTAGGCCAGGGGTAGGCAACGAGAGCCGCAGGGTCTGCTGGTTTTTGTGTTCATATGACAACTACCAAAGGAACCAGGTGAGTTAACTGTGTAATCAACTGCTTTAATTGATCAATTAAGCACCAAGTAACAACAAAAACCAGCAGATCCTGCGGCTCTCAAGGACCAGGGTGAAATGTGGCGTGACGTGTGAGGTGGGAGGAGCCAAACGCAGCAAGGGGAATCATTAAGCCCTTAGGCCACTAAGGCGGGATACCCCGCAGATAAGGGAGGGAGACAAAACAGGGAACACACACACCACAGCTACAGACCGGCTCACAGATAACCGAGCCAGAAATAACACGCCCTGTCTCGACAACGAGACGCATAAGAACAGGCGAGTAGCACAATGGCACAAACAAAACACACAGCACATAAACACAGGAAAAAACTAATACCAATAGGTATAGGAGGAGGTGAAGGAACAGATAACGTTCCGTGGCTACTTCCAATAGCTAGCAGTCACATGCAGCAAACAGACCTGGGTAAACACCCGATCTCCCAGGAGAGAGAAACATTTTACAGGTGAGCCGACGGAACACCGTCGTCCCAATGCTTAACCAGCAAAATGACAAGCTAACAATAGAGCCACGCCCTAACCTCTCAAACAGGAGAAATGAAATGAGGCGAAGGAACAGATAATTAATGTACCTAGGCTAAAAGACTTGCAGTCAACCGCAAACATGTCCAACATCATCTAACTGTCTCCCTAAGAGACGAATTGCACCGAAGGGCGAAACGAACTAAAGTTCCGAACCGAATCGCCCACATCTCCATACCCGGAGAAGGAAAGCACAAAAAGATGATATGGACAGCTGCACCTTCACCAATCGAAACTGTCGGCTAACTGACTAACAAGCATAAGCCCTGCCTCTCAGTAAGGGGAAACGTAACGAGGCGAACAGGAACAGAGACTTAACGTTCCATGGCTACTTAAATGAGTTCGCAGTCTGATGCAGCAAACATACCTGGGTAAACACCCGATCTCCCATGAGAAACATTTTACAGGTGAGCCGACGGAGCACCGTCGTCCCAAAACTTACTACCCAAAAGACACAGCGAACTTACATAAACACACGCCCTAGCCTCTTAGTAAGGTGAAATGTAACGATAACCCCGACTCACAACAAAGGGGAATGTAACCCATGAGAAGGAGACTAAACAGGGAATAAACGTACCAAGCTACTAACTGGCTTAACGTAACCCGGAAATCAGTAGAAGCTAACACGCCAGGTCTCTCTATAAGAAAACCATTTAACCGGCGAAAAGGGACAAAGAACAGCTACTCTACACTTCTAAGAGCTAAGCAACCCAGCCGAAGCGAAACGCCAGATCTCACATGAGACGACATGCACCGAGAGGCGAACAGAACACAGTTCCGACCATCGCCCAAATCTCCATACACGGAGGAAAACGCACACAGGCGAACTAGAGCAGAGATTTTACAGTCCCAAACTTCTACGAGATAATCCACTACAAAGCCAGCAAGAAATAAGCCCTGCCTCAACAAAGAGACGTTAACAAAAGGCGAGTAGCCACAAATGGTACGAGAACTCACAGCCAACAAAAACACCACAGTACGTAACAATAAACAAACAAGTAACAATTAATGTCGAAGACCAGCATGAAGGGAACGGTAGGCTTATATACATATCTCCGGTGACTACGACAGGTGTAACAGCTTAACAGAACCTCCCCCAACTCAGCAGGGAGGAGCAAGCATCCACCAAAAGGGCAGCGCCCCCGCGTGGCCACCGAGGAAAACGACCGCATAGGACCACAGGGTCCAAAACCATGACACAGGGTTGGCTAACCCTTGCCCTAGGCAATGCAAATGGCAATTGCGCATTGCCTTATGGAGCTACTGGCAACTGTCGGCATTGGCACCACCTGAATTCGATCTGAGACTGTGGGGCTAATCCATGCACCACAGCATGATGCCAAATGATGAGCTAAATGAGCCACCCAGCAGTATTATCTTATTATTTCAGATTTTGATTATATTTTGTTGTTCCATGTTTTTATTTTTCTATGGCTTGTTGTGGATATATTCTTTATGTATTCAGGATTTGGTTTGCATAGCTAATTTATACTTGTGCTTTAGTGAAGTCGATTATACACTTGCTGGTCTTGGAATGTTAGCCAGGTCTGGCACTGTTGCCAAGTCAAGTGAATGCAATTTTGTTTTCTTACATGTAAGTCGCTTTGGATAATAGCATCTCCTAAATGAATGACATGTAATGTAAATAAATTTGGGATGAAGGTATCACTACTTCATCTCCTCTCCATTCAGGACCAACATATAATGACCCGTTTCCTCAGTTGCATTCCTCATCATCATCCCCCTCTCCTACATATTCAAGTTCCTTCTATCTACAGACAAACATGCCATTCACAGACTGACGTCCCGCAGGAGCCTGTTTACACAGGACACTCCAAGCCAAATATTCGTTCAACCATCCACACAGCTGTCTCCACTGCCATCGTCAAGTTCGCCTGTACGTCTTAAGATTATCTTCGCTCTGTTAACCTCACGGCCAGTTGGAAGTCTTCTTGTCGTAAACACTCTCAAATGCACAATGTGCAGTCAGGTGTGGTCAGGGCAAATCTATTGAACATTTTTTTTTTTTTTTCTTGCAATCACCCACCAGGCATTTTACAATGTAACTTTACAGTGTTGGTCATGGCAGTGCAGAGCAAGCCTTCCTTTGTAATCACATGCTGCTCATCGTGCTTTATTTTAACGAGCTTCAATTCACGGGAGATCTGTCAACCACCTAGACATTTATTGCCATTTTTTTCTTTTTCCCCCCTTCCTACAGGGATCTTTTTACAGTGTCACGGACCTGAATTGAACTACAATCAAACTGGAACCAGGCGATGTTAAAAAAAAGCATTTCAAAGGCCAATTTGTGACTGCATTCTTGGTTTACCGAAAATGCGAGGCGGTTCCAAATATATACGTATATTTCTTTTACTTTTGTTTCTGGATTCAATATGCACTCAGAAAGCGTTTGTCACTAGTAAATAAAAACAGGCCAAGAGCCATGTGCACGTCGCTGGAGGGCACTCTGCATCAGTATGATAAGGCCCACTGAATGTTCACACCTCTTCACGGACAGCTCCAAGGGCCACGTCTCTGCCTCGACTTCGCCAGGAACCATGCTTTCCTACTTCACAGTCCAGACAGCCTGTATTTTGTCAGTCTACACCACTGATTTTTACTACAAAACATCATAATAGATTTTTTTTGTTGTAATAGATGTGTGGCACTTAATTTTGATTATGTGACTTCTGATTTCATAAGACAATCTTTGTATCTTGATGGTGTACTGCTTTTTAAAAATGTAGAAAAGGGCAATATTTAACTTTTTTCTAATGGTTTGGTCACTCCAGAAAAAATCATACATACTGGAAAAAAATCAATTTAGGGAGTTTTCACTGCTGTTAAACTCACTGTTGACCTTACAGGCTATAGGATGGTTAATATCTAATTTTATAACTGGTTACCACCTCTATATGAAGAACTCCCAGGACATCAAAACCATAGGTCTGATTAAGTTGTTACTCTGAGATGTTGTATAGAGAGATACAGCGAATCTCCCTTGCTGTACTTTGTGCAATGCTTAAAAAAAATCCTTTTTAAAATGGAATCATTTTTACTGATACTTATGTCTATTGACAAATCAATGCAATTCCATGTTTTTAATGACTATCTTTGAGAACCTGTAATATTTCTGAATGGAAAAATTTAAAATAATACAATGCATGTGACCAACTCTGTGGACATCAGCTGAAACTGAAAAAATAATATTTTGGAAAGTGAGAAAGGTAGTGAGGACTTGATAATGCCTCCTCTGATGTAACACACACCCTGTCCTGGTAAGAGATTGAAGGCTTGACTGCTGTAGGGTCTGGTTACAGTGCTTGCACTTGGCCTGCGGTTCCAGGGTCTGTTTTTCTGTATACGGCCAGGGTGTCTGACAATGGAATGATATGTGAGATCAGGCCCCGAAAGGTCTAAAGTTCAGCAGGTCTTGAAGTAGCGGATTTGCTGCTCCCATTTGACTCCTGCTTCATTATGAGCTATCATTCTTTCCGGAAGCACTGCATTTGAGCGTGTGCAGTCCTGAAAGCTGTGAATATGTTATGTACGTGTATATGGTTATGTAATCTTAACATTAGATTAGTATACAATTGATCCTTCAACAGAAATTGAATGTGCGGAAAATATATTAAATAAAATCTTGTTGAGGTTTTGCGACACTTCACAATATATGGTTAAAAAAATGCTGCTTTCAGATATTACAATATATTACATTGTTATTAAATATTTTTTCATTTTATTTTCAAAAAAAGTCGAGGGGCCACATGTATAAACAGTGCTGAGCAGAAAAATACCCTCAGAAAGAAGCGTAAGCAAGTTTCCACGCAGAAATTCAGATGTATAATATACAGTAACACGTGCAGTGAGAATCCGCGTACCTCTGCACATGATGGACACCATACGTACGCAATGTTTGGAGTCCGTGTGATATGGCGACACCGTGACAGAAAGGCAGAGGTAGAAAATGCTAAACTTTTTTTCAGCATATTTCTGAGAACTGAGCGTTCTTTTATGCATTCTTTTACTCGGAGTTTTATACATGTGGCCCCTGATATTTACAAAGTACTGAAGTATATTCCATTTCTGTAATGTTCTTTTATGGAATTATGAGAAAATTTGCTTTTCTTACAGACATAACTCTCTGTGTGGTTACAATACAGATAGTTATTTTATTTCAGTGAGTGGTCTGTATTTTATATGACTGAGAGGATAAGACTTCAAGAGCCTGATTTACTAAGACTTTTATCATGTGTAAAACCTTTTAACACACAACTAATAACACAACCAATGATTGTGCAAAACAAATACCATGATCATTGGTCATGTTATTGGTTTTGCGTCTACAAAATGTTTTGCACATGCTAGAGTCTTAGTAAATTAGGCCCCAAGTTTTAACAGCTAACCAAAACAACTCCCCATCCCATCCACTTGGTGACGGACAAGTGGAAATCTTTATTTAAACAAAATTTGATCAAACTAAATTTGCCATAAGCTTGGGTTGGACAGGGGAACATAACCTGGAGGCAAACCCAGAGCCTTCCACATGGACAAGTAGTTTCTAGACAGAACAGGTCCCACACCGGAGCCATGTGAGTTATCAGACATTACAACGTGAATGTGAAGTAAGTGACACACAAAACAAAGCCACTGTGGTGGTATGCTCCTTTTCAAGACAACTACAGAGTGGAGAGACCGGATGGCATCAGATGGTTGTGCCAAGAGTTGGCTTTCTCTGAACATGTCTTAAATTATTATGGATACGGCAACACAGGACACCGGCAAAATGCCGGCACCCTCTAAACCAGCTTTGTGTACACTTATTTATCTATGCTGTCATTCAAAAAACCAACTGCTTGCCATTTGTTCATATGGTGGTCCCCTGCCAATAGCAACTGAGCAAATGCACCATCTGCTGGTCATACCTAGAATTGGATCCTCGCATTCTTCATACATTCAGTTTGTGTTTGTCCGAGCCAGATGTTTCTAGTTAAACAGTTATGTACCATGACATACTAAATCACAGCATTATATAATGAAATGAATCCATTTCAAAAGGTATTACAGCATTTTTTAGAGTTGACCTGATAGCACAACCTCACTGAAATGTATTTTACAGAAATTGTGAAGCACAACACCAAGTGACAACGAGCTTATGAGGACAGACACCTGTCACGTCCACGGCATCATGCATCATCAGGAGGAAGTGAGATCACAGAGTTCTTCCTCCAGACAGGAGGACTCTCATTTTGAAACGTGAAAATCAGAGCTGAATTTGTAGATTCACTGACAAATGAAATAACACAAATACTGACATAAAAAGTAAGTTCCTTATTTTTTTAGCTCATTCTTTATTTTAACTTTTCAGGGGAGAATTTGATGGCGTGTGTGGTAGTTTGAATGCTTTACACATATATGCACACATGCACAGAAGCGGAATCTATTGCTTACATCTGAAATATCACTAGGTCAATTGAGTTGTAGGTTGGTGGATTTGGCTGCTTGAATACACTCCATAGCCCTCCATGTAACAGAGAGGACATCACAGACATGATCCAAATAAAAGCTAAATTATTCAGCTTTAGCAACAGAAAAAGGCTTTAATTAAGAAGCTGTAACTCTCCATGAGATATTGGGCGGGCGCATGCCCCATACCTATGCAGCACCGAGAGTTTGGCACTTTTCAGGGTTTCCTACCGACGTAACCACAATGACCATAGACACTCAGCCCTTAAAAACATTAACTTCTGTATGCTCTGACCTCATGTAACCACACAGGATTCAGATACAACTTCACACATCCACACAATAAAGCCCCAAACTTTGGTTATGTTGCCGTTTTTCTCCTTCTTCTTCCTATTTTTCCTGCCAAACTGCCTGCCTCCGTCGCGATGTTATTCTTTGAGGGTATGGTCCGTATACCTGCTCATCAAGCTTATCGCCCAATAAAAAAAACGCTTCATACTAATGTTTTTTAATGTTAATATAGCTAATGGCTCCATGCTTTCCAAGAAGCTATTGTGGCCTAATGGCTAGAGTTGCAGTCTCTCACACACAGGATTGTAGGTTCGAGCAGGGCACATGCTTATTTTCCACAAAAACAATGTGCAACTGTTAAGTACTTCTCATTTATTAGACTGTTATTATTTTCACATTAACACATTAACATCTTTTCATTGCAAAGGCAAAAGAGATTTCCATTAACTGTTCAATGTTTCACTTGTATTTCACTTGTACTATATCACACCCTCCCCAAACCGGACGCTGGCTCTTGTCTGGTTTGGGGAGGGTTACGCTCTGCTCTGCGGTCATGACTGACTGACTGTGGAAACCGAACCTCAACGTACCCTTGCCTCGGCCAACATTTCTTTATTCATTAATTTCTTCACTTCAGCTCTGTTCACTTTTTCCTTTTCACACATAACACAATGTCACCATAAAATTAACTACTAGGAAAATTAAGAGTTTACGATAATAGCCTACATTAAGAATTGATAATAGCCTCCTATAAGCTGTAATCCTTTAAGACATTGGATTTATAAACCGCCAATTCCCCAAACATATCTGATTCATGGTTAGTCACTATAAAAAAAAAAAACAATAGCCTCCGAATGTGGCTCTACACTACTCTGCAGATAATGTAGCTTACTGCAAACACTCTTAATAATAATAATAAATATAATAATAATAATAAGAAGAAGAATCTCTGGTATGTACTTTCTTAGTAGTATCTATTGTTTTCTTTCTGGCTAAGATTCCTGGGAAATATGCGTTGTCCAATTAAGCCTGTTAGCCAACATTACTGTTGCCAGAAAAATGTCAGTCTGCTTCTAATCAGGAAGCAGATACAAGCTAGGCTACTACGAAGCGAATCAACATGCCTTATAGCCTACATTCATTGCACTACAGAAAACGAAACTAAACCTAGCTGTCCGGTACCAACACATTTCCCGCAGGTAACGTTCTACACTACCGGAAAAAAAGGCAAAAGACATTTCCAATATTAACTGTTCAATGTTTCACTTGTAGCCTATTTCACTTGTACTACAGCGAAATGGTGAAAGTCAGGCCGACACTGACAAATGGCCTATATCACGTGACTATACCCCTTTGGTCTTTCTGGGTAGCGTCAAGCCTTAATATTGCGAAAGACGTGGGTTCGTACCTCGCCTGGTTGATATTAAAGTGTAATTTCATTTTGAACTCAAACAGTGTGCACATGTTCTGGTTTTCTCATGCAAGAATGTTTTTTTATTGCAAAGGCAAAGACACGTTTACAATATTAACTGTTCACTTGTAGCCTGTTAAACAATTCAGTTAGCTAGGCTAGCTAACGTTATGGGAACAGGCATCCCGTGGCCATTTGTCAAGCAAAGAAAAAAGTTTCAACGCAGAATATCATCTGGTTAACATCGCGTTCTTGCATTAATGTAAAAATGCCATTGGCTACATGTTTTAATCTCACACAAATGCCTCCGAACATTGCTCTAGTCTACGCTACTCTGCAGACAATGTATCTTACTGCAAACACTTTTCATTATAATAATAATCAGAAGAATAATCTCTGGTAGTACTTTCTTAGTAGTACCCTAGCTATTGTTTTCCTGCTGGCAAAGATTCCTGGGAAATATGCGTTGTCCAATTAAGCTTGTTAGCCAACGTTAGTTTTGCCAGAGAAACGTCAGTCAGCTGCTAGTCAGGAAGCAGGTACAAGCTAGGCTACTACTACTTATACATCCATTGCACTACAGAACACTAAACTAAACCTAGCTACATGGTCCGGTACCAAAATATTTCCAGCAGACAACGTTAGACTACACTACCGGGAAAAAAACTGCGAAGGTATTAAGCTGTGATGAAGTTCGGCAGCTCGTAGCCCAGACATGGAAGCTTGGAGTTACGCATCCGACAAGCCAGTGTTGAATAGCCTGACGTTATTTCTATAGAATACTAATACGCCTATTTTACAACTGTATTTCCATATTTTAGGCTGTACATATTTCTTTCAGCTACAATGTGTTTGCGTCTAGCCTATTGTGCATGCATGTCTCCATATAGACTTGGTTAATTCATTTACATGCTTCTTCATGATCCATAGTTCAGGTGTTGCTGTTCATTGTATTTCATTAGACATTAAAAACAGCTCATCAACAAACTCTTTTAATGTAATTGTGGGCTATCGGTAATAGGAGAAATGTTATCATTCTCGTCAGTAGAGCTGGTTACGCGAATGTCTGCATGCATTTATTTGGAATGCATGTACTATTCTGTATGCATGTATCTCTCGATGTCATTATCTTCATGCATTGTTCATCATTAGTTAGCTACCAAAAATAAGTGATATCTGAACAAAAAGTCTCCGACGTAAAAAAAGCCAAGTTACTCACGCATAGCCTACATAGCGCTGTCTATAAGTCCTTAATTCCAACTTGCAAAAACTAGGCCTGCTTTTAAAAGTATTGATATCAAAATGTGGCAAGTTACAACTAACAATATTGCTTATCGGAGCTCACACTAAATAAACTAGCTCTATTCCAAAGCAATGCTATCCAAACTTTCCTAAATTATATAATGCAACTTGGCCCTGTGTTTCTTCATCTTACCATCTCAAGAGAATGTGGTCTGTATGAAAACTGTATGTTCCACATCAAACTACAAAATGAGAATAATTTATAGTGGAAATACTTTGATTCAGATGTGTTGCACTTAGAAATTAAACAGAAACATTACTACACTATAGGGCATGTTTGAATAATTGTCTGCATCCACTGCTTTGGGTCTATGAAAAGCACAGAATGAATAAAATGTATTATTATTATTATTATTATTATGTATTTATTGATTTATTTATCCGGAATATTTGGATTTCTATCAAAAATTGTGTGGTCCTACAGAGCATAGATATCCTTGTGTTCACAAAATTCTGTTCGCAAATATCATAACTATTATTATGTTAAGAAAACTAGTACTATTACTTATTTGCCATCATCTGACCCACAAACATGTCTGGATACGTTTGTAAAAATGCTATATGTACGGTATTTTAAAAATATTACTTATTTTTACTGGCATTTATTTATTCATCCCCCCTTTCTCTATTGTACATGATGTTTCTTGATATAAATGTCTGCTTGTGAATTGTAAAGAAATCTGTAGCAGCAGTTATCATTTTAAAACCTGTACATTTTCTAAAGTAAACTTACCAACAAAGTATAACCATAACCTTTCTGGAGTGTCATTATTCATCAACTGTTAAAAACATTAATTGAAATCATATGTTGTTCCATGAGGCACAATCTCTTCATATGCTAAGATGAAGAAACACAGGGCCAAGTTGCATTATATAATTTAGGAAAGTTTGGATAGCATTGCTTTGGAATAGAGCTAGTTTATTTAGTGTGAGCTACGATAAGCAATATTGTTAGTTGTAACTTGGCCACATTTTGATATCAATACTTTTAAAGGCAGGCCTAGTTTTTGCAAGTTGGAATTAAGGACTTATAGACAGCACTCTGTAGGCTATGTGTGAGTAACTTGGCTTTTTTTTCTTTTGGTCAGATCACAGTATACTGTGTGGGGGTGAGAATTCATTCTTTCACAGCACTGCAGGCTGAATTCAGACACTAATATTCTCACTTCATTATTGGGCATAACATTTAGAAAAATGTGAATATAACAGACCCGTTCATGTGGCATCCATATAAACAAGCCATGCACGTTAACCTTTTAGCATCCGGAACCATCCATTTCCCAAGCCTGTAACATGCAGCCTTTTCCCCGGTGCTCATACGTTTCCAATGCTACGCTTCAACCCCCAGGACTAATCTCAGCTCTGCCCGTCCTGGCTGATGGTTTGCAGATTGACGGAGGTGTCTACAGACTCACAATATGCCTGCGTGTGATGAGGTGGCATGCGAAGGGTGTGGCCCCACCTGGTCCATCGAAAGGAAGGCCTTGCTTGCATTTCTGACTGGCTAATGACTACGGGCCACCCAGTTGAATGGGTCATGTTCAATAGCGGTAACACTCATAGCTTCATAGCTAGGAGTCTCCTGATTGGCTCCTTGCTAGTGGATCTCAGCATAGTCAGAAGAGTTATGAGCCCATAATGTTAGCTCCAGAGAACTAGACTTGCTATTGTATCATTGCCTGTTCTACTGTAGTGATGAAATACACATTACTGTTGAAAGTAAAAAAAGTAAATAGCCATAGATTACCTGTCACGTCTCGTGCCTCCATGTCTTAGTCTATTTCTGGTTTTTCCGTTTATATGTATTTTCTATCTGGTAGTCCGTTCCGTGTTTTCCCTCTCTCCCTCCATTTTGTGTCTCCACTTCCCCGCACCTGAATTGTGTTTTCTCATTCGTTTCGTCTCACCTGTTCTTCGTTGTTTCTTTGTTAGTATAATGGGGAAGTCGGGTTCAGAGGACCAGAAGCGACAGAAAGTATAAAAGTCTAAAATAAACCACGGAGTGGAATACCAATAAAGCGGAACCGTGTCCGCAATAGGGAAGGAAAACACAAAGAAATAGGGAACAAAACTCCCGGCATAGCCAAAAAAAGACAACCCACAAAATAGGGCTCTGAACTCGAGCAGGGTACAGGTAGAAAATACCTCAGACTCTCAATTTAGAGAGAGGACTAAACGGAGGTAAGATAAACAGAAACGAAAAGATAGTGACCCACAATAACAGGGCGAAAAACTTGAAGGCTTGAGTATAGATAGAAAAGAAGAGATATAATCTCTCACTCTCAATACCAGAGAGCAGTAGCAGAGAGATAAAAGAAAAGGAAAAAGTAAAGTAAAAACTGTCTCAATGAGAACAGAACAGGAGAGCAGAAACAAGGGACAGAATGCAAAACTGAAACAAAATCCTAAAGGAACACTAATGCACATAAAGGCAAGTCCCGCATTACTCCAATGCAAAGCGATGAAGCAAAGTGGTCTCCTTTAAATGCCTAAGCCTATACCTTAACAGCAACGTGAAGTTAGTAAGACAACAACGAAGCACCGGAAAACGGAAGCTCAGAGCTTTTATAGGCGGCAGGTAACCTAGGACAGGTGAAAGGAATAAGTGCCTAGAGGAAACGAAAACCCGGAACGGACGACGGAAAAATAAAGCAAGAGCGCCCTCGTACCGCTCCAGGAAGGAACGACCGCAGAAACCACAAGAAGCTACCAAAACCATGACAGTTAGTTTTGTATTTAGTCTCCTCTGTTTCTGTGTTCTCTGCCAGATTGTTTTGTGCCCTGCCTGGTGCTTGCGTCTCATCACTTTCCAGCATTATATACCTTCCTGTTCCCTGCCTGTTTCCTGCCTGCTCCTCTTTCCTGTGTCCAGTCCTGTGTACCCATCCAGTTCCTGTTCTCCTGCCTGTCCAGCCTGGTCCTGTCCTGCCTGTTCCTGTTCCAGCCCTGCTCCAGCCCCCCTGTCCACCTGCCCTTCCCTGTCCTAGCCCTGCTCCTACCCTTCGCCCTCCTGATCCCCAGCTCTGCCTGTTCCTGGACTTTGCTTTTGCTCATCCTGCATTTCCCCGCTCACTGGACATTGACCCCTGTCTGGATTTGACTACATTTCTGCTTGCCCTCTATAGCACTGTTTGCTGGATATTGACATGTGTGTGTCGACCACGAATAAAGCCTATTCCTATTTATTCTGGTGTCTGCGATTGGTTTCGATCTGTTCATGTAACAATTACCAAGTCAGTAAACTACTGTATTTGTATCAAGTGCTGGTTATTATGCTTTGCAGCAGAGAAAGATCAAACCATATCTGGAAACAGTCATGTGAAGGCTTCATTTATTGTACAGGAAAAGTAAGCTTGCACAGACTTTCAACAGACTCATCCAACAGGCCCTGTGTTACAGAAATAAACTTTTCCTTGTGAATCATAAGTTAAAAATAGAAATACAAATTTCAGAAAAAGAAATACATTTGTGAAATGATGACGGAAGCCGAGCGAATGAGAGATAAAGGATAATAAAGATGTCTTCCGAGGATGACAGGCAGCAAATGACATGGTAAATGATATGAGACATATGCTGAAAAAAAGTTAATATATTAATGAAGCAGATGGTGTCATCTGGAATACCACCACCACAGGTTTAAAATGTTTTCCACCATAAAACATAATAAAGCAACACAGATAATAAATAATACATTAAGAAACTGGCAAATAAACAATCAATTTTGAAATGTACGTACATTTTTAGTAATAAAGTACACCTGGGGGCAGCCGTGCAGTACAATAGCTTAGATACCATTATAATCTTGAACAAAGTTTGCTTCAGGAAATATCCAGCCGTATAAATGCATAGTATTTAAAACATGTATGTTGAGTAAGTCTAAACTAGGGTATCTGCTATGAACGTAAATTGGTGGTGGTTGAGGCAAGTTTCCCCCTCATCATTGTAAATCGCTTTGAGTGTTAGAAAGGCTATATAAATGGCAGGCATTCTGTAACATTCCGCTCCCATCCTATTGTTTCTCCGTGTTTTCCTTCTCCCCGTTTCGTGTTTGTCTCTCCATTGTCCGTGTTTCCCCCGTGCTGCAGGTTGGGCGTGTTTTCCCATTTGTGTCACTCTGTTTCACCACTCCTCTCTCAGCCTATCCCATTCCCCCGTCTCGCATTCATTCCTCACTCTCCGCTCTGTTCAATCACGCTCGCATACATTCGCACGCATTTCCTAATTGATTCCAATTAATACCTGCATTTAGTCACCCAGTGTTTTCTGTCCTGTGCCAGTTCGTTCACGCTTGTAGTCTGGTCCTGTCTGGTTCTTGTCTAGTCACCTAGTCCTACAGTTTAGTTCTGTTTTGGTGTTTATTCACTCTGCTAAACTGTTAAGTCCTAGTCTGTTCAGTCTGAAACGGCATTACCCGCTGTTAATTATCCTGTCTCGCTAACAACCATTGTCTGCTTTAAGTCTGCCAATCTGCAGTTGTCTGAGAATCCCTGCCTGTGTTGCGGTTTCCCTGCCTACCACCTGACGTTTGTGCATGCAGCTTGGGGCTTCTGCTATTCTACCCTGCAGCGGTTCCCGCTCATAGCCAATGCTGCAGTGCTGCTGATGTGCTGTCGCTCCTGCCTCTGCTGTCACTGCTGCCACCCTGCTGTTGCCGTGCTGCTACTGCCGCTGCCCTGTTGCCACGCCTGCGTCCCGCCTGGGTCCGCTGCACCGTCCTGCTTTACCGCTCCCGCTCATCCCCTGCTCCAAACAACCCGGTTACCTGTCGCCATCATCACCCCTGACTTTCCCTGCTCCCGCACATTCATACTGGACTGTCTGTATTTAATTGTTCTCCCTACGCTTCAGGAGTCTAGTTCGAAGCTTAATTTATTGGATGCTTAGCGCTCCCACTCTCTGTCCTGTCTGTCAAGTCCGTCCTGTCCTTCAAGTCCAGTTCCGGCTTGGAACAATTCCGGTGAGACCTGTCAAGTCCAGTTCCGGCTTGCAACAATTCCGGTGATACCTGTCAAGTCCAGCTCCGGCTTGGAGCAATACTGTGGTACCGGTCGAGTCCAGTTCCGGCTTGGAACTTCTACTGTCTTTCTCCCCATGCTCAGGACTGCCCTGAGCTTAAATAAATATTGAGTTTTTGTACTTCTGTCTCCTTGTTGTGCATTTGGGTTCAGTCTTATTCCGGGGTCGTAACACATTCATTATTATCTCTGGCTGTAGTGGTGGTTGAATACATCTTCTTTAAGAGTTGTTGGCTAAAATGTCTATCTACTTGTTCCCTTCTACCTCCTGACTTTCCGAACAGTGACCCCTGGAACCAACACCTTCATAAAGTGGCACCTGCTCGTTTAAAGGCGTGGCCAAAATTTATCGCACCACAGAAAGGTCTTCTGTAAGGAGGCCACCCAGTGAGAAACAATGGTCCACAGCTATGTAACAACATACCGTAACCCTCGTCACCTCTGAAAATCAGCCAGGTTTTTCGTAAGATAGGCGTGTTACTTTAGACCCATCCAGGTCGTCCGTTACTAACGCGATGAGGGTCCTCCATCAGCATCGCCCAGCGTGGGCTTACGGGAAGAAGAAGAACACGCATCCGTATCGTATTACCGTTGGAACGGGGACCTGCACTTCTGCTACCCCACCGTTTGAAGATAGAGGCAGGGAGACAATCACTCATGCGCCCTGCTCTAAGAATGATGGCCCGAAGTTGTAACTCGGACATGGTCCATTGGTTTCTGGTGTCTCACCAAGTTTAAAACATACAAGCATGATGTTTGTGGTCCAAAAAAATATCAAATGTCACAACTGCATTTTCAGTTGCCTTTAACAGCAGGGTGTAATGGAAGTAGAAAATCCCAGCACAAATAGAAGGGGGGGGGGGGGAATAACAGGTTCTGCAATTCCTAATTGTTTTCAAAAGAGTTAGAATTAAACAGCAGCAGTTCACTACTGATTTAAAAACTCAGCTTAATTGTTTATGCAATAGTAATTAAAAACAGGATGTACACAAACTAATCACTGTCGCTTTATGCAGAAGATTACTAATTATACATACAAATTCATCTTAATACTGATGTTCTCTACTCTACTGAATAAGAGGTCTTGCTAAGCAATCATAATGTAGTGTAAAGCTGAGATCAAATTATCCACGATCAATAAGCAATTTGACTTTGTTTTTCTTGACCAGATTTAGCCCTGCACTAAGACACTGACTCTACTTATCGAGGTCTTCATTGAAGACCATGATTTGTTAATTTGTTTGTTCAGTGTCAGAGTACTAGGTTAAAAAAAAAACCCTGCACTCACATCTGCCCTTTTTGGATAAGATTGGACACCCCTGTTCTAGACAGAGCAGCAACGTTCAAACCTTACTGACACCTAGTGGTCATACTTCCATAAATTTAGAAAGTGCTGGTGGTTTGTTGCATGGTCAGTTGCAATGGACATTCTCACAGAATGCAGCAGAAAATAGATCACTGCACGTAGCAGAGACAACAGACCATAGACATAGGAAGTAGGGGTACGGCCGCACCCCCTGTCAGCAGGCAGTGACAACTTTTGCTTGATTTAAATAAGAATAAAGTTAAATTGAATGCTTCTGAATGCGTCGCTCTCTATATGTCTAACTGTGTCGTCCGCTATCGTTACAGTAGCTTAGCCTACAGCCGCACCCCCCACCTCCAACATCTCTTTTGCGGCGTCTGAGCGATCCTTCTTGGCGTTACGCAGACTGAAGACCTGGCTACTCAACATAGACGCGTCCCCCCCAAAAAAGACTTATCTATCTCCCCAGATGTTACACTGAAACTGGGCCGGACATAGGCAGGGCACTGCTCTTCTCCCCAAACTACAGAAATATTAAAGACAAAGGCTGTGTCCGAATCAGAGCCCTGTCTACTGCGTCCTGTCCCCTGTGTACAGTGTACTGTGTGCTGTTTAATGTGCACTGTTTAGCTGTGACGTGCAGCAAAAAATATCCTCAATACTATTATCCAACCGTACTGTGGAAGAGTTGTAAGACGTCCCACCCTTGTGCAGTGTTGTTTTTGTTGTTATTGAAGGAAAATGTCGGCGAAGCTGTGCCTCATTTTTTAAAATGAAAAAATAAAAAGCTCCACGTCATATTTATGCGACCAAATGTTTGTGTGCTTCTTGAAAAGTGTGTTCCTGAATATAGCCTGGAAGTAAGTGTATCATACGAGGTTTTTTAAAGGGTAAATACACCCTAGATCACTTTTTTTTAGCTGTAAACGCATTTGTCTGCTGACCTTATAATGAAACTTATTCATGCATTCCGTTATTTCAACAATTCTGAAATAATATTGTATATCATAAGAAACTGGTAGAAAAGCATCTTTGTGCTACCCCTAACGGTTGAAATTTCCTTTCTGCTCCCCACACTGCCCCTGCCCCAATCGTGATGTCAGAGTATCTCTTTTGAGGAACCTCTACATCATATGGATAATTGTGGTCGCCCACAACGGAAACAGCCTGCACCTGATTGGTTAGACCCACTATGTTACTTTTGTTTTTCGGCTCCACGGATTTAAACCGGAACAATGTGGCGTCCTGTTCATAAACTCTCTTATTCCACCTAAATAGTCCACTAAAATATGTTTCTGAAAATATTTGAGTTGAGAAATAGGCCATGCAGTTGCTGAATCTTGATTCATATTTGATGTGCAACGTCTAGTTTGACAGTTTGATCAAAATCATTTGTACAATGTAAGTTCACTTATGCAAATGACGATGGACACAGTTCCTCCGCCCCCACCCCTCTCCCTCGCTTACCCCACAAAGTATTTTTCAACATTGTGTAGTAGGCGGAGACAGGCTGAGACACTGGGTGTACTTACTCTTTAAGTACTATATTTAGGCCCAATCTCAATGTCGGCCCTGAGCCTTGAGGACTGAGCCCCCACAGACTTTGGGTGACGTCACATGCGTGCCCAGTGTGAGTGCGTGAGTGCATGAAAGTACAAGGGCTCAAAATGGTACAAATGCGAGGAATGGGACAGCACTTTGCAATGTTATATGTTGCCTTGACAACGCCTGTCTCGCATGTAAGATGGTTATGACAATCGCCACTTTAGGACTTTTAATTTTAGGATTGTACCCGCTGAAAGAACTCTGCTCGCCATGTATGTCATTTGTTTACAATTTTTGAGACGCTTCCGGCTGCATTTCCCTTTTTATTGCCACAAATGCTATGAACTGTGGGTAATCCCCTCAGCAAAGTCTGCAAATTTCTTAGCCTTAATTATGCATTGCGCTGAATGGTTCGAGACACTTAAGAGGCTGCCCTTTAAATATGCTTTCTCATGTTTAAATCGGTTTGACTCATTTTAGTGCCGTCTTAAAATTAATTACATTTCTAAACGCATTCAGATTATTGCCTGATCCTTCTTAACCAATCTCAAGTTCGTTATCGTGTCATTTCTTAATCATTATAGGCTACATATAGGTTTTGATTATTCAGCAAATTAATTGTTTGATTGTTAGGCTACTCAAGCTAATATACCCCACTTTTTCCAGCGCACCAGCTATCAATATAGGCATAGGCCTATAATAAGTCAGTGCTACACATTTTATGACACAAAGAGAAATGCTAGCACAGAAAAACTTGCTCTATTCAGTTAATTGCTTGATTGGTAATTAAGAACTATACATTAACTATAAGTGGCTACGCCACTGGATAATAATGTAGTTGACATGGTTCCTTACTGGGGCATTAAATGAGACAGAAGATGTCAATGATACCGGAGGTCACGGAGTTGGAACATTTGTCCACTCTGTAACCACATAAAGCACTCAAGTAGCCTACTGTTTGGTTTATTTTGCCAAAGCTTTGCATAGTAGAGTCTTAACTTGCATTGTAGATGCAGCGACGAACTGTGTTTACTGATTTTCCGAAATATTCCTAAGCCCATGTGGTTATATTTATTGCAGAAGCATGTTGGTTTTTAATGCAGCGCCATCTGAGGGATCAAAGGTGATGGGCATTCAATATTGGTTTTCAGCCTTGCCCTTTACGCATGGAGATTTCTCCAGATTCTGAATCTTTTAATAATATTATGGACTATAGATGGTGAAATCCCTAAATTCTTTGCAATCATGCATTGAGAAACGTTGTTCTTAAACTGTTGGACTATTCGCTCACGCAGTTTTTTTTCGCAAAGTGGCGAACCTTAACCCATCCTTGCTTGTAAACAGCCTTTGTGGATTCTCCTTTTATACCCAGTCATGATAGCATCATCTGTTTCCTATTCACCTGTTTACCTGTGGGATGTTCCAAACACATGTTTTTTGAACATTCCACAACCTTCCCAATTCCCAGTCTTATGTTTTGGAAGGTGTTGCAGGCATCACATTCGGAATTAGTGTATATTTACAAAAATCTATAAAGTTGATAAGGTAAAACATTAAATATCTTTTCGTTGTACTGTTTTTAATTAATTCTATGTAAAAGAAATTCTACAAATCACTGCTTTCTGCATTTTACATACTGTCCCAACATTTTTGGAATTGGGGTTTGTAGTTTTGGCAGTGAAATTTGTCAGCTACTATAGTCAGGAAGATAAGAAAGAGAAGTCCAACAGACAAACAAATCTAAATGCCTTCTTTAAACGCAGAAGTGGATCTCAGTTGAGAAAACGGAACAGCAGAAAATGTTGCCAAAGGTTGCTGCTAAAAAAGCAGTAGGCTATAGGGCAGGAGAGACGGAATGGACTGTCAAGCCCCGGTGATGATTGTACACTATGCATGGCTCAGGTGTGTGAGGGTATGTTTAGTAAATCTTTTTGATTTTGAAAACTGCTTATTACGGGTAAGAAATTGGTTGTAGCTTTGTTACATTTTCATGCTGCCCACATTATAGAAATCTTGGGTAAATGCGTTTTTCGCCCTCTTGGTTTTGTAAGATATTAGGGGATATTGACCCCTGTAGCTTTTTAGTGAGGAAAGCGATCAATGCAGTAACATGGGGATTTTTTAAAGAAGATGATTATTAATTAAGTTAGTAGGGTATGGTTAAATTTTGTGTAGTTTTTAGCTGTAGCTATACCAGTGATTGAGTCTAGAAATCTGTACATTAATAACATAGCATATTGCAGGCCTACATAGCTTAGCCTAATACATTCTGAGCCGCCGCTCCAAAGCATTACAAAATTACAGAGAAGCCATGCAAATGTTTTATTAGCCTACATACTGAAGAAGGAATGAATCCCATCTGAAAAGGGATATAGTGTCATGGTTTGCGCCTGCCTTTCCTTAGCAATCTATCGGATTTTCTGTGTTCCACACCGGGGTTTCCTTTCTTTCCGGCTTTTAGTGAGTACACCTGTTTCAGATTTCCTGCTTCTATTTAAGCCCAGGATTTCCTTCTTCCGGTGCTTGGTTGTTATTCGCTCATTTTGACACTAAGCCAGTTAGGTATAGGTAGGCACTCTAAGGAGACCTCTTTCCTCCATCGCCCTGCTTTGGAGTTATGAGGGACTTGCCTTTTTGTGCTTTAGACACATAGAGGATACACGTCTTCCTTTGCATTTTCTGTCCCTTGCTCCTGCTACTGTTCTAGTCTCTAGTCTCTAGACTCTTTCTTTTCCGTTTCTCTGTACCTCTCTTTATTTCTTTGTTTTCTCTCTATCGACAGTGATTTTCCTTTATTTTTATTTTCTCAAGCCAACGAGCCTCGTTTGGCCGATTATTTTCAGGTCGCTATTATTTCTCCCTTTTTCAGTATTGCTCTGTATTGCTCTCCGGCTTTGAGAGTAGGAGCTGTTTTTTCTTTCTCTGTTTTTCTCCCTTATTTGCGGATTCTGTCCGCTTCATTGGTGTTCTTAGTTGAACATTTAAAGAATCCCTTTAGTCGCATCTGGTCCTCCGAACCATTCGCCTCCCCCTTACATATAGTCTACACATAATTTTATCTATTATAATACTGTACAATGACATAACTTTACTTTTTTTAAATACCCCTTAATGTTATTCTCCCTTCAAAAAAAAAAATATTGTAGGGGAGAACATACACTGCTAACAGATAAGAGCCTTTTCTCCAGGATATTATTTGGGAATGGGAATATTTTGGAGCAACAGCAGGTGTGTTGATAGGATTCATACCTCTTTGTATCAAAAATACCTCATACCTCATGTTTTTTCAGGGGTGTGTGTGTGCGTTTGTTTAATTATTATTTATTTATTTTTTTTGCTTAAGGCCACAGCACCTTTTGGGTACACCGGGGTGCAAATCAATCCTTGCAAATTTTAAACTTCTTTCATAATGAATCAGTTCTCAGCAGCAACTGTGGAGGAAGGTAAAGCTGCTTGAGGGAAGCTTGACACAACGGCAGACCTGTCAGTATGGATAATGGCTGTGAGGCATAGATGGAGAAGCCAAAACAGGCAGAGGGACAGGGGGGAGAGGACAGGGCAAAGCACTGTAGCAATCGCATATCGACAAATTGGTCGCTTGGCTAGTCTATAGCCCATGGCACATAAACAGCATTTCCATGATCTGGCCACCTAGATCAACCTAAAAACAAGAGTAAGTACATGTCCAAAGCCTCATGCCAAAGACTCAGACGTATGGCTTGTTTGCTTGCTCATATAATCCCTCCTTGGTATTAGCATAATACTCCTATGCAAAGAAGACTGCTAACATCCATATTTTGATAACTGTCATAACCCTCATATGTGACCAATACTGCACTGGGAGGCACCCTTGGTCATCCATCAACATCAGAGTACACACAAATTAAATAGTTGACAAAAGGTTGTTAAACTTCATAAATCAGGCTATGGCTATAGAAAAATAACGTAAAGTCTGAAACTAACTATTTCCACCATTAGAGGAATAATTCATAAGTTTAAAGCAAATGGAGCTGTGTTGAACCTGCCTGGAAGATGGCGCAAGTGTTGGTGCCATTTCTATACCAACAAGCTATTTAGAAAGCTTGTCAGAAGAAAGCCTCCACTGTGATCATACCACAAATATAAGCACCTGGAGTTTGCTAAATGTTCCTGGAATTTAGACTGGAACCAGGTGCTATAGTCAGATGAGATGAGTTATGCAAATAAAAATAAATAAACCCTTATCCACTGTGAAGTGTGGTGGTGGATCTATGACATTGTAGGCTGTTTTTCCTCCAAACACCCTGGGAACCTTGTTAGGATACGTGGCATCATGGACTCCGTCAATACCAGGAGATACCAAAATCTGGCTGCCTTTGCCATAAGGCTAAAAGTGGGTAATGGTTTGATCTTCCAACAGCACAATGACCCAAAGCATACCTCAAATTATACACAAAAAAATGTTCGCTAACCACAGAATATGTATCAACAAATCAATATTTTGCAATAGCCATCCCAGTCCCCTGACCCTCATTGAAAATCCATTCACAAAATCATAATATTTCGATTTTTCTTTCTGACAGGACCATTTCAATTAAGGAGCTAAGAATTCATGAAAGACAAATATATGGGTTTAATTCTTTCTTAGCTCCTTACAGTACTGTATATGCCAAGCAAAATAAGTATTTGCATATAAAAGATGGCAGATTCTTATCAATCATATATGAGTCGGTTACTCAGTATAACCCATATGTATAACCCATATGTTCACAGGCAAATACTATTTAGCATTCGGTTTTCCTGTGGGGGTAAAGTACATCTCAAGCAAACAATTACATTTTTATCTAAGCCTCAAAAACAGATGATTGGTAAAGCCCATAAAGATGGCTCGACATAGCATAGTTTGATGTCAACCAAAAACTATTGAAAGGAATTTCTCTCACTAAGGAAATTCATAAAATAAACAAAAGGGCACCACATTAGTGAATGTTTGTTCCAGATATGTATCTAAAAGTAGGTACAGAAAACCCATTAGGTATTTGTGCCAGCACATTACACCTTAAAAAAATCTGACACTGAACTTTCAAAACAAATATTCCTCAGCTAAAAATAAGAACATGAATCATAAGAAGCTAACCCAAGATGACTCATTATTATTTTCATAATCTACATACAGCCATTTGCACTAGATAAGAAGGCTTTCACATGACTCTGGCAATTACTGAAAATGCCTGTGCGACTAACCAAAATATTGATTGATAAGAATCTGGCATCTTTTATATGCAAATACTTATTTTGCTTGGCATATACAGTACATTGTGTATTACATAGCTTACATATGATACACAATCCATTCATGGATAAGAATCAGAATTTTAAAAATGTTTCTTTTAAAATAATAATAATGCAAAAGACCTCCCTTCCTCCACCATCTCACCCCAGTTCCCCAAATGGGCTCAAGCCCTGACCAGTGACCACCACCCTCAACCCCAAAAAAAGACTGAAATGGGTAGATGCACTATAAACCTGTTTTCTGAAGAATTTTCCATGACTTGAAATGTAGTTAATGGTGCCCCTGAGGAAACCAGTCCGAATAAGTAATCTCCAAAAAAGAAATCATCAGGAAACTTCAATGTTTTTACAATAAAACACAGCAGGCTGCAAAACAAATTAAAGGGTACGCATACCCAATCAAGTAAATAAGCAATGCAATTTTCAAATATTTACCACAATAAATAAATAAATAAAATAACTAAACTAATGGGCACACAGCCTTCGTATGCATCAGAACAGTTTTGCTAGTTTCCCTTGTGTGCATCCCTTGATACCTTTAAAGACCACCCATAGAGGGCAGTATTGCTTATAGTTCTAATGAGAGATAATGCAATATTTGAAAACCACTGTATTATATATACACTACTCACAAAAAGTTAGGGATATTTGGCTTTCGGGTGAAATTTATGGAAAATGTAAGTTCACGCTACAGTGATATTATACGTATCATGAAAGTAGGGCATTTAAGTAGAAGCATGCAATGGTGATTTCCTCATCTCAAACAATTTATTGAAACAAAAGCCAACAACAGTGGTGGGTATACCACAACAAAAATGTCAATGTCTCAATAACTTGTCATGTGCCCTTGAGCATCAATTACAGCTTGACAACGACGTCTCATGCTGTTCACAAGTCGACTTATTGTCTGCTGAGGCATGGCATCCCACTCTTCTTGAAGGGCGGCCCTCAGGTCATTGAGGTTCTGGGGTACAGAGTTACGAGCCTCTACACGGTGAGTCAGCTGATCCCATAGGTTTTCTATGGGATTCAGGTCTGGAGAAAGTGCAGGCCACTCCATTTGAGGTACCCCAGTCTCCAGCAGCCTTTCCCTAATGATGCGACCTCGATGAGCTGGAGCATTGTCGTCCATGAAGATGAAATTAGGCCTGTGTTGTTCATGCAGGGGCACAATGACTGGATTAATGATGTTATTCAGGTAGTATGGGCTTGTCACTGTACCATTCACAAAGTGTAGGGCAGTTCTGTATTGACTAGACACACCTGCCCACACTGTAACACCGCCACCACCAAAGGGTCGTCTGGTGACAACAGTGGCTGATGCATAGCGCTCTCCTTGACGTCTCCAACATCGTTGGCGGCCATCATTTCTGCTCAACGTGAATCGACTTTCATCAGAGAACAGCACTGAGGCCCACTGGTCCCTCGTCCAGCGTAAATGCTCCCTGGCCCATGCAAGACGATGACGCCTGTGCCTGGTGGTGTGGTCAGGTACCCTTGCAGGTCGTCTAGCACGCAGACCACGCTGATGTAAACGGTTTCGAATGGTCTGACGTGACACTTGGGTGCCTCTCACCTCCCTTAAATGTGCCTGGAGTTGAGTGGCATTCATCATCCAGTTCCGCAGGGCACTGTTCACAATGAAGCGGTCATCAGTGTGGGATGTGGCCAAAGGACGTCCACTTCTATGCCTTTCTGTGACTCTTCCAGTCTCTCTGTATCTCTGTTGCAACCTGCTGATGACACTCTGTGACACTCTAAGCTCAGTGGCCACTTCCCTCTGAGAACATCCTGTTTGAAGCCTCGCAATGACGAGGTACTGTTGATCAATTGTTAGGTGTCGTCTTGGTCTCATGATGTCAAAATGTGAACAGCATGATGAAGAGGACTGTTTAAATACCAATTCTAATTGAACCAGGAAATGTATTGGTCGATTCATGGATCAAACATCTGTTGTGAATTTTGCCGTTCAGCTCCTTGTTAGAGAACAGCAAGTTGTGCAAAAAGTACTGAAACATTGAATAGTTGGACATGTGCATTCAAAAGTTTAGAGAAGGTCAAATTAATTTCACCTGTAAAGGTTATAGCGCATTTTAGGTTCATCCTGAAATTTCACCCGAAAGCCGAATATCCCTAACTTTTTGTGAGTAGTGTATATACAGTCAAGCCGGAAAGTCTGCACACCCCTTTCACCTTCTCTACGTTTTATTACGTTACAGACATATTCTACAATAGATTGAGTTCATTTTTTGTCTCAAAATTCTACACAAAATAGCCCATAATGACAAAGTGAAAACAGGTTTTTAGAAAATATGCAATTTTATTTTACTGACAAAAATAGGTTATTTAGGGGTTACATATCTGTACACACCCTTAGCCTAATACTTGGTTGCTGCACCTTTGGCAGCGATTACAGCTTCAAGGCGTCTTGGGAAAGAAGCTACGAGCTTGGCACACTTGTTTCTGGACATTTTTGCCCATTCCTCTTGGCATATCCTTGCAAGCTCCGTCAGGTTGGATGGGGAGCGTCGGTACACAGCCATTTTCAGCTCTTTCCACAGATGTTCAATTGGATTCAATTGGATTTGTGCTAATTTATTAAAAATCAAAATGTAAAATATCATATGTACACAAGTGTGCACACCCTTTGATATGACACCCAAAAATGAGCTGAGGTGCATTTTGTTTCCACTGATACTGCTTGAGATGTTTCTACAACTTAATTGGAGTCCACCTGTGATAAATTCAATTGATTGGACATGATTGGGGATTGCCAACACCTGCCTATATAAGGTCCCACAGTTGACAGTGCATGTCAGAGCAAACTCCAAGCCATGGGGTCAAAGGAATTATCTGCAGACCTCAGAAACAGGATTGTGTCAAGGCATAGATCTGGAGAAGGGTACGGAAAAATCTCTGCAGCTTTACAGGTCCCAAAGAGCACAGTGGCCACCATCATTCGTAAATGGAAGAAGTTTGGAACCACCAAGAATCTTCCTAGACCTGGCCGCCCGGCCAAACTGAGCAATCGGGGAAGACGGGCCTTGGCCAGGGAGGTGAGCAGGAACCCGAGGGTCACTCTGACAGAGCTCCAGCGTATCCTTGTGGAGATGGGAGAACCTTTCAGAAGATCAACCATCCAGGCAGCACTCCACCAATCAGGTCTTTATGGTAAAGTGGCCAGACGGAAGCCCCTCCTTAGTAAAAAAAACATCACAGCCCGCTTGGAGTTTGCCAAAAGGCACCTAGAGGACTCTCAAACCATGAGAATCAAGATTCTCTGGTCTGATGAAACCAAAATTGAACTTTTTGGCCTGAATACCAAGCGTCATGTCTGGAGGAAACCAGGCACCGCTCATCACCTGGCTAATACCATCCCTACAGTGAAGCATGGCGGTGGTAGCATCATGACGTGGGGATGTTTTTCAGCAGCGGGAACGGGGCGACTAGTCCTGATAGAGGGAAAGATGAATGCAGCTAAGTACACGAGATCCTTGAAGAAAACCTGCTCCAGAGCGCTCTGGACCTCAGACTGGGGCGAAGGTTTACCTTCCAACATGACAACGACCCGAAGCACACAGCCAAGAGAACAAAGGAGTGGCTTCGGAGAAAGTCTGTGCATGTCCTTGAGTGGCCCAGCCAGAGCCCAGACCTGAATCCAATTGAACATCTGTGGAAAGAGCTGAAAATGGCTGTGTACCGACGCTCCCCATCCAACCTGACGGAGCTTGCAAGGATATGCCAAGAGGAATGGGCAAAAATGTCCAGAAACAAGTGTGCCAAGCTCGTAGCTTCTTTCCCAAGACGCCTTGAAGCTGTAATTGCTGCCAAAGGTGCAGCAACCAAGTATTAGGCTAAGGGTGTGTACAGATATGTAACCCCTAAATAACCTATTTTTGTCAGTAAAATAAAATTGCATATTTTCTAAAAACCTGTTTTCACTTCATCATTATTGGCTATTGTGTGTAGATGTTTGAGGCAAAAAATGAACTCAATCTATTGTAGTATAAGTCTGTAACGTAATAAAACGTGGAGATGGTGAAAGGGGTGTGCAGACTTTCTGGCTTGACTGTATATATATATATATATATATGTCGGATGTTGCCTAATGTCTTTTGCTCTCTCTCTCACTCTGTTTCTCCCTTTCCCTGTTAGTCTCTCTCTGCCTCTACCGGTCCCACACCCTGCCGCGGGAAGCTAGCCTAAGCAACTGCCTTCAGCAGTCCACCCAACTGGACCCAGGCTAAAGGAGCCAAAATAGATTCCAACAGGGAAAGAGGCGCTTCCCCGCCCGTCAGAAGAGAGGTCCTGACCGCACTTTGCCACCTGTGGATCGTCCAGCTTCCTGTCACAGGAGACAGAGCCCCCGCACGCCGTGCAGAACTGGTAGAGACACTGTTGTGAGTCGGCTGCATTTCACTCACGCAATTGCAACATTAATGGGAAAAAGCACTGCATGTTACCCCAAGTCCAGGGAACATCTTGTCCCTTGCCAGTCTAGATACCCGGACACTGGAGAAGGAAGAGACTGAACCAGGGTGTCATAACAGCAGCGACACATAAGAGTGTCTAATGGAGATATGTCTCTGCACCACAACGGATCATCGTGTGACATACGTCAGTGTGTCCATATATCTGCTGGCCAGCAGATCACAACGGGACTATTGAACTGGGCATGGACTAAATGTTTTAAAGATGGTTGGTGAACCATTTGGACAGTTGTTTTTGTTGTTAGCAGGTAACTGCATCTTCAATGTTCAAATGTGTAATGTGATTCCTATTTGGTGATGTAAGAATAGGTTTTTAGCAGGTGCGTGCACCTATTCTTACAAGAGAGGGAATGTAGGATATCTAATATTTAGATATAAGTAAAGTAACCCGCCCCCCCCCCCCCTTCTCTCTATCTCTGTCGCTCTCTGTCTCTCTCTCACTCGCTCAACCCCACAAGCATCAAAGATAAGCTAGTCTTTGTCATAAATGACCCCTCTCCCCCCTCCCCCACACCTTAACCCAATCAGGACAGCGATGCTCTTCCTGTGGAGGTATTTTAAGAAGGAAGGAAGCCTTAGTCAGTTTTGGAGTTTGTTTGGAGAAGAAGTCATCCTTTTTGTTTTTGTGGTGGTAGTTCCTTTCATTCCTGTTCCTGGAGGGTAAATAATATTGGCAATTTTTGGCTTATCTCTCTCTTTACTGGTATATTCAAATTAATGTCTGGTTTAATGTCTTCCCTTTTGTAAATTATAAGTAGTCAGCCTACATTCCTTAGTAAATGTATGATTTCAAGTCTATTATTCTAATTGACTGTTTTCATTTAATAAAATTATTTAATCTCAAGACCTGATTTAGAACTTGTTTTGGCTTGTTAGTTGATCCACCAGGTTACTGTTCGACTTACCTATCAAAGAATTCGGCGATTTAATTGATGATTGTCATTTTTAATAATAATTATTAAATTAAATAACGTAAAACATATTTTGAATGTAGGTTAAGTGAGGGGTTCTAGCACGCAATATCGCTTGTGTTCAGTATTCAGTGCCGAACGTTTTAACAAGGGCATTGACTGTTGGAACCGCTGGATTCAGATAATACACATTTTACTTAATCCTCACTTACCCAACATATATATATATATATATATATATATATATATATATATATATATATATATATATATATATATATATATATATATTACATATATATATAACTAAATGCAAAAGTATTGGGACAGTGACAACATTTTTGTATTCCAGCACGTTGGATTTGAAATAAAACAATGAAGATGACATTAAAGTGCAGACTGTCAGATTTAATTAGGGGATATTTACAATCATATTGGGTGATCCGTGTAGGAATTACAGCCCTTTTTATACATAGTCCCCCCATTTTAGGGGAGCAAAAATAATGGGACAATTGGCTGCTCAGCTGTTTCTTGGCCAGCTGCATCATTCATTAGTGCATGCACAAGAAATTTATATTTTATTTTTTAAAAACCGTGTCACAATGTTTGGCAAAGATAGAAATAGTTGCAAATAAAACCTAATTGAAGTATATTGCCATTCATATTTTACATTTTTTAAGCACACCTGAGTCTTTTGGAAATATCATGAGGTCATTCTCAACTTCCTGTTTCACTGGGGTATAAATATGAAGTGACACAGATCAAAACCCCTTAGGGTGCATCCCAATATTCTTCACTCCCCACCTCCTTTCCTCCACTCCCCCACTACCATTCCTCTCCTACCCGGAAGTATGTAAAACTGCCTGAACGTTTCGAGTACATGTGTTTGCATGTACAGAATACAATGCACCTGACATTGTGGTTTGCGTCGCGACATTAATTAATATGTAACCATTAATATGTAATTAAGCTGTAATCAGCAACATTAGATTAAAACACAAAGATCCATTTCCGGGGCACGAGTAGAGGAGGTGGTAGTGGAGGAAGGGAGGGTGCATTTTTAGAGTACTAGGAGGCACCCTTGGTCATCCATCAACATCAGAGTACACACAAATTAAATAGTTGACAAAAGGTTGTTAACCTTCATAAATCAGGCTATGGCTATAGAAAAATAACGTAAAGTCTGAAACTAACTATTTCCACCATTAGAGGAATAATTCATAAGTTTAAAGCAAATGGAGCTGTGTTGAACCTCCCTGGAAGATGGCGCAAGTGTTGGCGCCATTTCTATACCAACAAGCTATTTTGAAGGCTTGTCAGAAGAAAGCCTCCACTGTCATCATACCACAAATATAAGCGCCTGGAGTTTGCTAAATGTTCCTTGAATTTAGACTGGAACCAGGTGCTATAGTCAGATGAGATGAGATGAGTTATGCAAAAAAAAATAAAAAATATAGCTGCAAAGCAGCGATTACACGGGGTCCAAGCAAAAGGTTGTAATTTTGTTGTAATCATGTTACATTGGTTTCCTTTTTACAATCGAGTCTCGGAAGGTATATGTGAGACACATATGTGAGCTGTATACCATGAGTGTCTAAACATGAATATGTATAAAAGGTCAAACTGTTTTCAGACCACCACCTTCAGTTAATTCTGGGTAAACTGAATAATTTGAGAAGACATTCATGAAAGAGACCTTCAATCTGAGGCAATGCCCAGATATTAACTCAAAAAATGTGTTTTAGTGTTTCCTATTAATGTGAAAATAAGATTCGTAGATGTGAAAAGCATAAGAAAGTGCATGTTGTGTTGTCGAAAAGAAATGCAACCATTGGTACCTGGTGGGATTTGAACCCGGGTCTCCCACATCAAATGCAATCACTCTAACTACAAAGCCATTGCAGATGTTACATTGTATAGAAAGAATTATTTGAGGGTATGGAGCATTTTTGATGTAGGAAAAAGAATAACTTTATTAAAACTTTATTAGTTTCACTCATTTAAGTACTAGTGAAACAGTGAATAGTTAATATAGTAAAATCTCTTTGCCTTTGCAATAATCTGAAAAGAACATTATTAAGTGTGAAAAGCATAACAAACTGTGCATTGTTTTCATCGAAAAGAAAAGAAACCGATGATGGGTCTGCCTGGTGGGGATTGAACCCAGGTCTCCGACATACCAAGCCATTGCTCTTACCACTAAGCCATAACAGATAACCTGTGGCTGCTCAGTGATTGATCACGACGCATAATTTTCAATGTTTAAAACACAACAGTGATTTTTCATGAAGGGAAATGGTAATAGCATTTCCAAAATGGCGGCCAATCCAAGATGGCATCGACATATATGGGACATACTGTACATATGTTCCAGATGAGGAAATTGATCACTACAACAAGTTTTAAATGTCTAAAAAATAATGGTGATTTTTAATGAATTTATGAATTAAAGAAAATATATTATGCTCTATAGCGACACTATTTGATTCTTTTGAGCCAATACTTTAGAGTTTGGCTCATAACATCAGTGCAAGTATAGAAACCAAATGTTATTAATATCCATTGAAGAATTGAAGAGTTATTAGTGTTTTTGTCACTAGCCACGCCCACAACAGTTTTTATTGGCTTACTGCGATCAGGATATTTGGAAAATCAGGGAAATCGCTTCATGATTTTTTAGAGAATCGTCCCCTGAACAAAAGGGTGTGAGTTGCGTGTTGATATGTCAAATGGTCTCGGAGGAGTTCGATTTTATAGGTTTTTCACAAAATGCAAATTTGCAAAAGATCCAATATGGCGGACCTCATTGATCCTAATGGCAGTTATTTGCCACGAAACAAGGAATTTGAGGCAAAATTAATTTTGAAGATAGGCTGAACGGTTCAAAAGTTATAGCCCAAAAGATTATAGAACTTCACTTTGTCTCTATAGCGCCACCATCAGGTCGAATGGGTTGGAATTCGCTGTCCATGTGTTGTGTCGCAGTGTCTACATGTGCGCAAAGTTTCAGCAAAAGTTATCAAGTGGTTTTGCTGCAATTGTAACAAATGTGGAAATAATAATAATAATAAATATAGCTGCAAGCAGCGACTATATGGGGTCCAAGCAAAAGGTTGTAATTTTGTTGCAATCATGTTACATTGGTTTCCTTTTACAATCGAGTCTCGGAAGGTATACGTGAGACACATGTAGCTGCATGACGTGAGTGTCTAAACATGAATATGTATAAAAGGTCAAACTGTTTTCAGACCACCACCTTCAGTTAATTCTGGGTAAACTGAATAATTTGAGAAGACATTCATGAAAGAGACCTTCAATCTGAGGCAATGCCTAGATATTAACTCAAAAAAATGTCTTTTAGTGTTTCCTACCCCATTAATGTGAAAATAAGATTTGTAGATGTGAAAAGCATAAGAAAGCGCATGTCGTGTTGTCGAAAAGAAACGCAACCTTTGGTACCCGGTGGGATTTGAACTCGGGTCTCCCACATCAAAGGGCATAGCTCAAACCACAATGCCATCGCAGATGTTGTATGGTATAGGGAGAATTATTGGAGGGTATGGAGCATTTTTGATGAAGAATTTGGCAGGAAAAAGAATAACTTTATTAAAACTTTATTTGTTTCACTCATTTAAGTACTAGTGAAACTGTGAATAGTTAATATAGTAAAATCTCTTCGCCTTTGCAATAATGTGAAAAGAACATTATTAAGTGTGAAAAGCATAACAAACTGTGCATTGTTTTCATCGAAAAGAAAAGTAACCTATGGTGGGGATTGAACCCAGGTCTCCCACATACCGAACCATTGCTCTTACCGCTAAGCCATAACAGACAACCTGTGGCTGTCCACTGATTGATCACGACACATAATTTTCAATGTTTAAAACAAAACAGTGATTTTTCATGAAGGGAAATGGTAATAGCATTTCCAAAATGGCGGCCAATCCAAGATGGCAGCGACATATATGGGATCCTTTTACAATCGAGTCTCGGAAGGTATACGTGAGACACATGTAGCTGCATGACATGAGTGTCTCAACATGAATATGCATAAAAGGTCAAACTGTTTTCAGACCACCACCTTCAGTTAATTCTGGGTAAACTGAATAATTTGAGAAGCCATTCATGAAAGAGACCTTCAATTTCTTTGTTCTTTCCTGGAGATAGAAGATACTGAAAAGTTTCCAGAGTGCAAAAATGAGACTAAATGCAACAATTCAACAGCCAGATTCTTTCTCTCAGTCAGTCAGTAGTCATCAGCAAAGCTACATAGGTCTCACTCGTGTGGTTAGGCCAAAACTGGGGACAAAGGAAAATGGATAATAGGATTTCCAAAATGGCGGCCGATCCAAGATGGTGGCGATACATTAAGTAAACATATGTGTTCCAGATGAGGGCAACAGAGATAGAGAAGGCATTAGGAGGAGAGGGGGACATTGCCAATGGTAGAGAGGGCATTAGGGGCAGAGGGGGCAGTACTAATAGTAGAGAAGGCATTAGGGGCAGTGGGGGCCAGGGCCAATGGTAGAGAGGGCATTAGGGGAAGAAGGCATTAAGGGTAGAGAGGGCATTGGAACAGAGGGAGCCAGGGCCAAAAGGAGAGAGGGCATTAGAGATAGAGAAGGCATTAGAAGCAGAGGGGGACATAGCCAATGGTAGAGGGCATTAGGGGCAGAGGGGGGACATGGCCAATGGTAGAGAGGGCATTAGGGGCAGAGGGAGACAGGGCCAATAGTAGAGGGCATTAGAGATATAGAAGGCATTAGGAGCAGAGGGGGTCAGGGTCAATGGTAGAGAGGGCATTCGGGGCAGAGAGGGCCAGGGCCAATGGTAGAGAGGGCATCAGAGGTAGAGGGGGGCAGTACAAATAGTACAGAGGGCATTTGGGGCAGAGGGGGCCAGTTTCAATGGTAGAAAGGGCATTAGGAACAAAGGGGGCCAGGGCCAATTGTAAAGACGGCATTAGGGGTAGAAAGGACATTGGGACAGAGGGAGCCAGGGCCAATAGTAGAGAGGGCATAAGAGATAGAGAAGGCATTAGGAACAGAGGGGGACATGGCCAAAGGTAGAGAGGGCATTAGGGGCAGAGGGAGACAGGGCCAATAGTAGAGAGGGCATTAGAGATAGAGAAGGTATTAGGAGCAGAGGGGGACATAGCCAATGTTAGAGAGGGCATTATAGGCAGAGGGAGACAGGACCAATAGAAGCGAGGGCATTAGAGATAGAGAAGGTATTAGGAGCAGAGGGGGACATGGCCAATGGTAGAGAGGGCATTAGGGGCAGAAGGAGCCCGGGCCAATAGTAGAGAGGGCATAAGAGATAGAGAAGGCATTAGGAACAGAGGGGGACATGGCCAAAGGTAGAGAGGGCATTAGGGGCAGAGGGAGACAGGGCCAATAGGAGAGAGGGCATTAGAGATAGAGAAGGTATTAGGAGCATAGGGGGATATAGCCAATGGTAGAGAGGGCATTAGGGGCAGAGGGAGACGGGGCCAATAGTAGAGAGGGCATTAGAGATAGAGAAGGTATAAGGAGCAGAGGGGAACATGGTCAATGTTAGAGAGGGCATTATGGGCAGAGGGAGATGGGGCCAATCGTAGAGAGGGCATTAGAGATAGAGAAGGTATTAAGAGCAGAGGGGGACATGACCAATGGTATTAGGAGCAACGGGGCATAGAAGGCCAGGGCCAATGGTAGAGAGGGCATTAGAGGTATAGGGGGGCAGTACCAATAGTACAGAGGGCATTTGGGGCAGAGGGGGGACATGGCCAATGGTAGAGAGGGCATTAGGGGCAGAGGGAGACAGGGCCAATAGTAGAGAGGGCATTAGAGATATAGAAGGCATTAGGAGCAGAGGGGGTCAGGGTCAATGGTAGAGAGGGCATTTGGGGCAGAGAGGGCCAGGGCCAATGGTAGAGAGGGCATCAGAGGTAGAGGGGGCCAGTACCAATAGTACAGAGGGCATTTTTGGCAGAGGGGGCCAGTTTCAATGGTAGAAAGGGCATTAGGAACAAAGGGGGCCAGGGCCAATTGTAAAGACGGCATTAGGGGTAGAAAGGACATTGGGACAGAGGGAACCAGGGCCAATAGTAGAGAGGGCATAAGAGATAGAGAAGGCATTAGGAACAGAGGGGGACATGGCCAAAGGTAGAGAGGGCATTAGGGGCAGAGGGGAGACAGGGCCAATAGTAGAGAGGGCATTAGAGATACAGAAGGTATTAGGAGCAGAGGGGGACATAGCCAATGTTAGAGAGGGCATTATAGGCAGAGGGAGACGGGACCAATAGAAGCGAGGGCATTAGAGATAGAGGAGGTATTAGGAGCAGAGGGGGACATGGCCAATGGTAGAGAGGGCATTAGGGGCAGGAGGAGCCCGGGCCAATAGTAGAGAGGGCATAAGAGATAGAGAAGGCATTAGGAACAGAGGGGGACATGGCCAAAGGTAGAGAGGGCATTAGGGACAGAGGAAGGCAGGGCCAGTAGTAGAGAGGACATTAGAGATAGAGAAGGCATTAGAAGCAGAGGGGGACATAGCCAAGGGTAGAGAGGGCATTCGGGGCAGAGAGGGCCAGGGCCAATGGTAGAGAGGGGCATCAGAGGTAGAGGGGGGCAGTACAAATAGTACAGAGGGCATTTGGGGCAGAGGGGGCCAGTTTCAATGGTAGAAAGGGCATTAGGAACAAAGGGGGCCAGGGCCAATTGTAAAGACGGCATTAGGGGTAGAAAGGACATTGGGACAGAGGGAGCCAGGGCCAATAGTAGAGAGGGCATAAGAGATAGAGAAGGCATTAGGAACAGAGGGGAACATGGCCAAAGGTAGAGAGGGCATTAGGGGCAGAGGGAGACAGGGCCAATAGTAGAGAGGGCATTAGAGATAGAGAAGGTATTAGGAGCAGAGGGGGACATAGCCAATGTTAGAGAGGGCATTATAGGCAGAGGGAGACGGGACCAATAGAAGCGAGGGCATTAGAGATAGGGAAGGTATTAGGAGCAGAGGGGGACATGGCCAATGGTAGAGAGGGCATTAGGGGCAGAAGGAGCCCGGGCCAATAGTAGAGAGGGCATAAGAGATAGAGAAGGCATTAGGAACAGAGGGGGACATGGCCAAAGGTAGAGAGGGCATTATGGGCAGAGGGAGATGGGGCCAATCGTAGAGAGGGCATTAGAAATAGAGAAGGTATTAAGAACAGAGGGGGACATGACCAATGGTATTAGGAGCAACGGGGCATAGAAGGCCAGGGCCAATGGTAGAGAGGGCATTAGAGGTAGAGGGGGGCAGTACCAATAGTACAGAGGGCATTTGGGGCAGAGGGGGGACATGGCCAATGGTAGAGAGGGCATTAGGGGCAGAGGGAGACAGGGCCAATAGTAGAGAGGGCATTAGAGATATAGAAGGCATTAGGAGCAGAGGGGGTCAGGGTCAATGGTAGAGAGGGCATTTGGGGCAGAGAGGGCCAGGGCCAATGGTAGAGAGGGCATCAGAGGTAGAGGGGGCCAGTACCAATAGTACAGAGGGCATTTTGGGCAGAGGGGGCCAGTTTCAATGGTAGAAAGGGCATTAGGAACAAAGGGGGCCAGGGCCAATTGTAAAGACGGCATTAGGGGTAGAAAGGACATTGGGACAGAGGGAGCCAGGGCCAATAGTAGAGAGGGCATAAGAGATACAGAAGGTATTAGGAGCAGAGGGGGACATGGCCAATGGTAGAGAGGGCATTAGGGGCAGGAGGAGCCCGGGCCAATAGTAGAGAGGGCATAAGAGATAGAGAAGGCATTAGGAACAGAGGGGGACATGGCCAAAGGTAGAGAGGGCATTAGGGACAGAGGGAGGCAGGGCCAGTAGTAGAGAGGACATTAGAGATAGAGAAGGCATTAGGAGCAGAGGGGGACATAGCCAAGGGTAGAGAGGGCATTAGGGGCAGAGGGAGACAGGGCCAATAGGAGAGAGGGCATTAGAGATAGAGAAGGTATTAGGAGCAGAGGGGGACATGGCCAATGTTAGAGAGGGCATTATGGGCAGAGGGAGACGGGGCCAATAGTAGAGAGGGCATTATGGGCAGAGGGAGATGGGGCCAGTAGTCGAGAGGGCATTTGTTGCAGAGGGGGCCAGTTCCAGTGGTAGAAAGAGCATTAGGGGCAAAGGGGGCCAGGGCCAATTGTACAGACGGCATTAGGGGTAGAGAGGACATTGGGACAAAGGGAGAGAGGGCCAATAGTAGAGATGGCATTACGGGCAGAGGGAGACAGGGCCAATAGTAGAGAGGGCATTAGAGATAGTGAAGGTATAAGGAGCAGAGGGGGACATGGCCAATGGTAGAGAGGGCATTATGGGCAGAGGGAGATGGGGCCAATAGTAGAGAGGGCATTATGGGCAGAGGGAGACGGGGCCAATAGTCAATCAATCAGTCAATCAATATTTATTTATATAGCGCATTTCACAACAAGTTGTCACAATGCACTTCACAGCAAAACCCAGCCTAAACCCCACACAAGAGCAAGCCAAAAGGCAACAGTGGCAAGGAAAAACTCCCTGGTGTAACTAGGAAGAAACCTTGGAAGGAACCAGACTCAATGGGGGAACCCATCTTCCTCTGGTCGGCTCAGGGTCTAGGGCTTAAAGACCAACATGGTCAAAACAGCCAATGTCCATGATAATATAATTTGCAGCAGCTAGATGACAGTCCAGATGTGGCGGCAGTGATGGTGGGGAACCGGGCGCCGATGGCGGCGGGAGCAGCTGGCAGCGGTGGTAAGGAGGGAGGGGCAAGCGGCAACGGACAGGAAGCCGGACAGCCACTCTCGAGATGCGGGGCATAAGCCCCGCCGGCAGAATGTAAAAAAAAAAAGAGAGAGAGAAAACAGTTAGGGGAAGTGTAATAGAGCAGCAGGAGCACCAACTGGAGGGGTGGGGGGTGGGAGGGTTGGACAAGTGCCCCCGCCAGGTAGTAGAGAGGGCATTAGAGATAGAGAAGGTATAAGGAGCAGAGGGGGACATGACCAATGGTAAAGAGGGCATTATGGGCAGAGGGAGATGGGGCCAATGGTAGAGAGGACCTTAGGAGCAGAGGGGGACAGGGCCAATGTTAGAGAGGGAATTATGGGCAAAGGGAGATGGGGCCAATATTAGAGAGGGCAATCCATTTTGGAGGGATTAGCATTTTTGTGTTAAACTATGCCCACATCAGCTTTTAATTGGCTTAATGCAGTGATGCAGTTTGAAATATCCACTTTCTTTACAATAACTTTTCAGAGGACATACGAATGAACAAATTAGTGAAAGTTCCATGTTGATTTGTGAAACGGTCTAGCAGGAGATGTCTTTTAAAGGTTTTTCAATAAATTGAAAATGGCAGAAAGTACAAAATGGTGGACAGTATGACTCCTAAGAACTAGAGTTTTCCATGAGGAGAGACATCTAGGTAGGATGTAAGCATCTAGCTCACATTGGTGTATGTGTGAAAAGCATAACATGCACATCCTTTTTGTCGCGAATGAAAAATAAATTATAAAAAATAATTATTTGTAGAGGCGAACCTTGAACCTGGGCCTCGTGCATCCGAGTCAGAGAAGCTAACCACAAGGTCATAACACAGCTCCATGTGTACTGTTGTTTTTTTCCGGTTCTTTACTGTTACCTTCAGTCGTAGCACTCCCGGACTAATAAATAATAAATAAAATACAGGTGGAAATAAATGGCTGTTACCCTGTAAATACGAAACATCATCCTGTCACAACATCATTCCATTGTCAAACTAATTAGCTTTCTTAGCCATCTACACATCTGACCTAGGCTACCTGTTCATGTCCATGATGTAAAATATGTAGTCAATGCCAAGTTAAACTAAATGGCTGTTAGCTGAATTAGGCTACTGGAGACTTGACTATCTCGATCTGCTCAAATTGATGTCCTGCAGCAAATATTCAGTCTGACCTACATGTAGTGCATGAACATGACAAAACACAATACGTAGCGTTAATGAATGTCATGTGAAACTGAACGGCTGTTGGCTGAAATGCATTACCTATTAACAACTGTGTGTTTACTTGCTAGCTAGCTATCCAAATAACTTAGCTTAGACATAACGTTAATATAACCACAGAAGGGCTTGTATCACAAAGCAGGATTTAGTTACTATAGGCTAACAGGAACAACAACTAACTTAACAATTGTCAAATAGACATGGCCATGGCTTCTCAGGAATGTATTTAATTGGGGGCCGTAACAATGACATAATGCATAATATTGTTCTCTTCCATCTGAGGCAATGCCTAGATATTAACTCAGAATTTTGAAGATAGGCTAAACGGTTCAAAAGTTATAGCCCAAAAGATTATAGAATTTCACGTTGTCTCTATAGCGCCACCATCAGGTCAATTGGGTTGGAATTCGCTGTACATGTGTCGTTTCGCAGTGTCTACATGTGTGCAAAGTTTCAGCAAAAGTTATCATGTGGTTTTGCTGCAATTGTAACAAATGTGGGAATAATAATAATAACAAAAACCAGCGAAAACAATAGGGTTTCAGCACTACGTGCTTGGACCCCTAATAATAAATAAAACCAGCAAAAACAATAGGGTTCCAGCACTACGTGCTTGGACCCCTAATAATAAATATAGCTGCAAAGCAGCGACTGCACGGGGGTCCAAGCAAGAGGTTGTAATTTTGTTGTAATCATGTTACATTGGTTTCCTTTTACAATCGAGTCTCGGAAGGTATATGTGTGACACATATGTGAGCTGCATGACATGAGTGTCTAAACATGAATATGTATAAAAGGTCTGTTTTCAGACCACCACCTTCAGTTAATTCTGGGTAAACTGAATAATTTGAGAAGACATTCATGAAAGAGACCTTCAATCTGAGGCAATGCCTAGATATAAACTCAAAAAATGTGTTTTAGTGTTTCCTACCCCATTAATGTGAAAATAAGATTTGTAGATGTGAAAAGCATAAGAAAGTGCATGTTGTGGAAAAGAAATGCAACCTTTGGTACCTGGTGGGATTTGAACCTTGTTCTCCCACATCGAAGGCAATCACTCTAACCAAGTATAGAAACCAAATTTTATTAATATCCATTGAAGAATTGAAGAGTTATGCAAAAGTTATCATGTGGTTTTGCTGCAATTGTAACAAATGTGGGAATAATAATAAGAATAATAATAAAACCAGCGAAAACAATAAGGTTCCAGCGCTTGGACCCCTAATAATAATAAAACCAGCGAAAACAATAGGGTTCCAGCACTACGTGCTTGGACCCCTAATAATAAACCCTTATCCCCACTGTGAAGTGTGGTGGTGGATCTGTGATGTTGTAGGCTGTTTTTCCTCCAAACACCCAGGGAACCTTGTTAGGATACGTGGCATCCTGGACTCCGTCAATACCAGGAGATACCAAAATCTGGCTGCCTTTACCATAAGGCTAAAAGTGGGAAATGGTTTGATCTTCCAACAGCACAATGACCCAAAGCATACCTCAAATTATACACAAAAAATGTTCGCTAACCACAGAATATGTATCAACAAATCAATATTTTGCAATAGCCATCCCAGGCCCCTGACCCCATTGAAAACCTGTTGGGTGTGCTGAAGAGGAGAGTCCACAAGTGAGGAACAAAGACTCTGGAGACTCTGGAGAGATTCTATATGGAGGAATGATCTCAAATCCCTTGCCATGATGTTCTCCAACCTCACAAACATTGCAGGAGAAGAGTCAGTGCTGTTGACAAGGGAGGGTGCACAAAGCTGTGACACACATCTTCTTCAAAATATGTGTTTGTAAATATTTTGCAGTAAAGACTGGTTTTTCCTCTGATCAATTATATCACAATTAAACAATATATTTTTCTAATTTTCTGAGCATAGAAGATATTTGATATTCAATAAACTGAATTTAATCCTGCACTTTTTGCTCATATTAATTGAGGTTGCCGATAAGTCTGGCGGGCACAAATAGTAAATGCATATTTATGTACAGAACTGGTAAATGGCCACCTGTACAACAGTTTAAATAATTATATCAGTGTTTTCTACTAAATATGAAAAATCTGAAAAGAGATAAATAAATAAACAAATACTGTTACACCATGAATGTGGAGACATAGATGCAACATGTGTGCTACAAGGTAAAAAAATAGAAGCATCGGCATCAACATGCGCATACAATATAATTATTCTATATGCTGCTGCTTCACTGCTGGACAACAATTTAAATACCAAGTCAGAGGTCAATTTCAATTTTTGGGATTCATTAATTGCTGCGGAAAATGTAATGTTAACAAAATTTTTGATAATCTAGCAGCCTCTTAGATAGGGGTCCTAAAAACATATTTGTATTGCTGTGGGATTCACTTGGATGAATAAAGAACAAATAAAAATACAAAACTTTTGTTTAGACCCAGAATACAGCTTGTTTTTTTATTTTAAAGAAAATGTCTCTTGACAGACATTTCAGCTCTCACTTCAGCCTCTGAAAATCTGTAATCTGAGTTTTCTGATATTGTTTTAGTTTTTTTTTTGCTTGTCAAAGTCACGATGATGGTGAAAACAATTTTATTGTATTTGATTCCCTAACAAACTATTGGGTGTCCAAGTATTGTTCCAATGTGCTGTAGTTTAAGAACTGCATTGATGCATACATACTTATGCCAGGGGCTACATTGTGGACTTTCTTTGTTTTTATTAATTCCATTTTTCAACTTTCTTACACTCAGCTAGCACATATCCACTGAGATTCACAATTGCATAATAATACAGCAAGGCAGTTCTAAACCTAGTCACCATCTAAATAATGACCAAAAATTTTGTATAAACAGAGTACAACAGTACAACAAGTCTTGCATTCACACACGCACGCACGCACGCACGCACACACACGCACACTCTCTCTCTCATAGTATGGTCATTATTTCTTGATTGTGTAGTGACTCATCATTTTAACCAAATATGGTTACAATTATGAGCAGTTCGATTACATCAGTTCTTGTCCAATCAGAGACATCTCCTACAAAGAAATTAAGTATTGGGTCTATAATTCTGAAGGTATTAGTTATGAAGTTCAACAGAATAGATGAGAAATTTCATCCTTCATAATCGCACAATCAACCTTTCAGTACAAACAGATCATATATCCTACAACAAACTCCTGGGAAATTGTGAAATGCAATATTGATTTTTCCCACACATACCTGGTTGTGTGGTTATTGTATGGCAGTCTTAAGAGATGGTCAGATGTACATTCAATAGCAGTGGTTGCTACTGAATGGGTTGAACAATATATATTTCAACCAAAAAATTACTCTCATATCCCAAAACTGTAACTTAATTACAGTTAAATGATAGCAAACTAGTGGCTCTTCCTCATGATCACTGCTGTTGTGCAACTAATGATTTCCCCCATTAAGCAAATAGTTTGACTGTTAGTTACCATCAAAGTAGTGCAGGATCTCGATCTACTATCTCCTAAATGCAATGCACCCTGCTACAGGCACCGATACTACTACACATTCCAGGAATTTTGGAATGTATAGACACACACACACACACGCAGAATTGTGTGCAGAATGAAACAGCGCATCATGTTTGACAAATATATTTGACTGTTTCAATAAGCACCAAGTTCCTTATAAAGAAACAGAGTAAAATGTTCAGTAATTCAACTGTGTTGAAATGAGACCAAATGCACTCAGAATAGAATAAAATCTACTCATCAGAGTTGATTAAACACTGAACATTTTACTGTGAATGCAACTGTTAATTTTTCCAAATCATCAGTTTTATACCCTCAGAAGCATCCCACTTGATGCTGGAGATAAAAAGTGATGGCCACGAGTGTATTACTTGTCACTCTGCATCTCACATACATCATAGAGTCCTCTCCATTGGCAGTGACAGAAAGCCACTTGTCTCTCCCTTGGTGACGGATTTATACTTTGGTAAGTGTACGGATGCGAGGAAATCAAATCCTTATCAAACCGGAGAGCGACCGGTCCTGGGTGATTAGAAGAAGCAAGTCACCACACTCCCACATGCAGGAGTTTGCTTGGATGACAAGGATATATGCCACAATTCTTGAACAGCCTGAAGAAAACAAGTATGGCCTCACAACAATTTCCCCATAAGCTCCAACGGATACAGCCCATATTTGTCTACACTTCACTTTTTAAATTTGAACTCCTACATTTTGTGACAAAACTGCATTGGATAAGAGTTCCCCACACACACATGCTTTACTGCATGCATTCTCTTGAAGGTGCCCCTGCCTGAACTGCAGGGGTCAAAATAAATAAATACACACTGTAGGCCTATGAGAAAGTGTCACTTGGAAATATCCCAAGAAAAATAAAAAACACTGTTCACTGTTCATATCTCATATATACAGTGAGTACCATAATTAATTGGACAGACACATTTTTTGTTATTTTGGTTCTGTACTCAAACACTTGTGTTTGAAAGGATACAATGACAATGAGGTTGAAGTGCAGACTGTCTTTAATTTGACGGTATTTTCATCCATATCGGATGAACCGTTTAGAAATTATAAAACCTTTTGTACATAGTCCCCCCCCATTTTCGGGCATCAAAAAATATGAAACAGTTTAACATAATGTATAATAAAGTAATCATTTTAAATATTTGGTCGCATATCTTTTGCATGCCATGACTTCCTGATGTCTGTGACCCAACAACATCAAAAGACTCAAAAGATTGATATCTTATTTTTTGGTACTCTTACAAGTAATACAATAACTTCTCTTTATTTGAATGGATCTCTATGGGAATTGGGGGGTGGGACTAGATTTAGCTGTAAATTATGCTGGAACACATGGTTTGTGAAATGTCTGATCAAGCAAGCCTCAAACCATCACTCTGCTGCCAGATATGCAGTAGATATGGATGGATCACTTTAAGGGTTGTTTCTCCTGACAAATTTTCCTATTGAACTCTATGGAAAAATAAGTCAGGAAAAGAAACCCTTCAAGTTATCCATCCATATCTACTGCATATCTGGCAGCAGAGTGATGGTTTAAGGCTTGTTTGATATGTCAGACCCTTGATGACTTAGAGCTATTTAGCCAACCATGTGTTCCATACTGTTCCAGTGTAATTTACAGCTAAATCTAGTCTGCACTTCAACCTCATTTTCATTGTATCCTTTCAAACTCAAAGTGCTAGAGTACAGAACCAAAATAACAAAAAATGTGTCACTGTCCAACCTGCTGGACAGTGTATACATATACACTGTATATCTCTTAAATAGCTCTAAATGTATAGAAATTTTGGTTAATTTGCAACCCATACAGGGGAAAAATTATATATTGCCAATAAGTTAACATTGCTTATAAGATGCTGCAGGGACAGTCTTGGGAACAATCACATATACACCTAAAGGTAATGTACTTTTTTCAATCTTAGTATTTCAGCTTCTTAGCATGGTCGTGTATAACGTCAACAACAAACCGAACTAAAGACGAGACCTTTCAGACAGCATTGCTGAATAAAAATGTTCTATAATAGGTTCAATTTTAGATGCATCTTTTCCCACAACGCAAACTCTCACATTCCAGAAAAAAGGACACAAACATTGCAATGGCATATACATTAAGTACTGCAACCTAGCGTGCTGCTTTAAACCCCGCCTATGTCGTCAACACTTAAGCGACAGGGAATGCAGCCAACAAAGTATTCTTGCGTCACTATAATACAACAGCTAAAACCAATCGGAACGAGCGGGAGGGGTGCGTAAAGTTGAGTAGGGTTTTTTCATCCTCCATTTAAAAGTTTATATGAGAAACGAAGCTCCTGAGCAAGGAACCCCGAGACAAGAATATTCACGTGATAATAGTCGACAGCGACTATTGGCTGCAGGAGGAGGAGAGGGCGTTCCGACGACAGCGGCGTGGGTTTGCCTGGATGACACAATTACAACAACTTTGAGCTGGTGGTTGGGGGAAGTTTGTGATATTACCAAATAACACCCCGTTTTCAAACCCTGCTTCAACAGCACTCTATGCATCACACGGTATTGGTTGCATATTACTATTTAGTATAAAACAATGTAAAAGACCATCCGGAGGGTTTGTTTTCCTTAAGGATTTGGCAACAATTCTTTTACATTTTTAATCCTGGGGGAAAGTTGCCTTTTTCAAATACATTTTTCGGTTGCTTTTTAAATTTGGTGGAGTTCCTCGTTTGCTCCTCCATTGCCTTTCCATGAAATCGTGCGGAGTGTCGCTCGCCGCTGCTGCCTGCGCCGCTGCTCGAAGTCTCGGCGCTGCTGGTGATGAGGAAAAGAAAATGGCGGCGGGAAAAGCGAGTGAAACCGAAGAGGACTTTCCGAGGCTAACAACGCAGGAGAGGAACAGCTTGGCCGGAATAGACAGGTTAGAAACGCAACCTTACGCAAACTTGCAGGGTTTTCTTGCAGGGCCGTGCACGAGTTCGTGGTTTATAATGTGTAAAAATATAATGCACAACACCTCAAGTAACGGAGACGCCTGTGTTGTCTTTTCTGCTTGCAGCCGACTGTTTGGATTTCAGAGGCTTCATGAAGATGGCGCCAGAACGAAGGCCTTGCTGTTAAAGGTATGTCAAGATTAGGGCTAGAGCCGGCTCGTACCCAAACAATCCTGCTTGGTGAATTCATTCCACTCCTGGAACATATGTAACGTTAGCTGGCTAGTTTTCCGTGTAGCAGCTACCATAACTAACCGTATAACAGTGTCAAAATAGTTGGCTGTACCCTGATCACTCCATATGCGCAAATCGACCGATCTTCTAATTCCTAGTGCAGTAACAATACGTTTAACATTGTATTGGGCGAAAGACTCAAGATAACATGCTACCTGAGCATTAAGCGAAGTGGCTAGTTAGGAAATCGAACTAACTGGCCCGATGACGCCCATGAACAGAATTAACTTGTAGTGTAACGCAAGCAATGAGTTGGTTACATCTTCTTACCTAGTTTATGGCACGAATAGCGCTTGCAATGTGAAGAGATTGCAAGCTTGCATTCACGTTACTAGATATATGAGCTAATTTAGCCAATGTTAGCCGGATAGGTTATCTAGTGCAAGCTGTCCGGTCAGCTACCTAACGTTACCTATCGCTTTCCTATCATTTTGACAGTTAGCTTGTTAGCCAGCTGTATGGCCAACGTATGTAAGTTAGTTCAATGAACAGCTTGTTGTTTATATCTGAGTAGCTGTGTTATCGGTAGTTACGTGAACTTATTAATTACAACATTAATGTATATTTGGACAAGCTTACGTTAACATGTCAAAAATGTGATTGCATCAAGTAACGTTAGGTTAGCAAGCGGCGTTCTAGTTTTTGGAACGAGATGTTTGGACGCGGGTAGAGGCCATGTTTACCTTTTCATCGTGTTAATGTTTGCTTATTAACAAACAAAGTTAGGTTACTGGAATTTACTTAACTTGGCTATTTAGTTAATTTGTTGCAAATGAGTGGCTAAATTACTCCGCAAGCGAACGTTAACTGTTTTGGGTGCACAGTAACCGGTCACATTTCTGCTGTATGCTGGACCAGTCTCCTTTCGACATTTGAAGCCAACAGAGCTAACTTAATGCTAGCTGTGTGCGTTGCGTTTGTGCATGACACCTCACTATATTTTGTCAGTGCTAACGTTAAACGGAACGTGCTTTTAGAGCGCTGACAGAAACTTGCAGTAAAAGAAAAACGCAATTGGTTTGTTAGCTAAGCTAGCTAGTAATGGCTGCTAGGGTCGGCCCAAGATGGCGGGACAGTCAGGGAGGAGAGAAGTGAGAGAAATGCAACTAAATGGCTAACGTTAGTTGAACTATTAAGCTGTACAGGGGGACTGTGTGGCTGGATAATAATTTACCCTGAACGTACCCAACGTTAGTCATTTAAATCTTTTTGTATTGTAGTTTTTCCACATTTTGGCACCGTTGGTTTATTCTGTTTGGCTTTGCAAGCTAGCTAGCTAGCTAAATGTTATGTGTTCCACCCCTACGTTTGTGTATCACAACCTGTAGCGTTGGGTTCTAAACAAAGGCGACTTTAGGGTCGGAGTTGAATGTTATTATTACTAACAAACTGTACTTAAAAAAATGCATATCACCCTTGCATGTTGATGGAGATCCATATAAATTGGGCCTCTTCCGTGTTGCAGATAGATTGTTAGCGTTAGGTAACGACCTTATGTTGCTTCATGTACATTCTAGAGTCAGCTTTATACCTTGCTCAGATTGCACAGAGCGTTTTGACTGGGAAGTACGGCATCATTTATAATTGGTATTTTACTCTAGACTCTAGGACGCAGTGTACGGGCTTTTCAGATGAAAACGGCTCGGCTATCTCACTGACTACATACCTTTGCCAACTTCCTCACATAGGAACTTATCCCATCGTTTTTAATCTGCTAGGTAATTTGCAAGGTGCAACTGTGGTGGAAACTCAATTCTCTAGCTGTATTTGTTTTGCTTTGATTTACTGACGGAACAACACCAGTATTCTCATATCTCATGATCCTCAATTATGAAGCTGATCTTTGGGGGAGGGGTATAGTAACAAACAAAGGGGTTGGGTTTGCGTGCGGACATGCAGCCAATAGCATAACACATTTCTTATAATAATGTTAAGGGCTCCAAAAACCAACTTAGTCCTATTTAACTTAAGCTCAGATTGCAGTATGGTTATTTGGAATTTGGAAATCATTTTAGAAATAATCTACACAAATTTTATGATCTTATCTCGTCTAAAGTATTAAGGCACACTGACACACAGAGGCACAATCTAAAGACTCTACAGACCTGATGAGGTTGAAAAATGACTGAGAGCTGTTAATTCCTACTGTTCTATGGCCAAGTTTGCAAATTGTTTTGCAAATTTACACCACCCCAGAGCGAGGAGGATGGCTTTGAAGATTCTGTCGTCATTATTTACAATCACTGAATTACAGCCTCACTTCAGAGCAGTCTACAAAGCGTGATTCAGGTGACAAGACAGTGTCAGCCATTTTAAATTTTAACGCCTGAATCAGTGTACTGTCAATTTGATTAGATATTACATGTCTCTCCTCTAAACATTCCTAACATTATCATTTGGAATCCATGCATTTTTATTTGCTGGACAATGAAAATCACTCTTATGAGAATATAAACATTGTTGTGATATTCAGTTTTATTCCCCAATCTAGTTTACCTTTTTTTTTTTTTAAAGGGGCATACTGAATATTTTTTTCTCCATGCTACAGCTGAGCATATTTGTATGTTCACTCTTCACTGCAGCGTCAAATAAACATTGTTTTCTTCTACCGTCTCCAAGGGTTGAATTCCACATACAAGTTTTGGTGTAATTGTTTGAACAGATTGTTTCATTGCACCATTTAAGAGTTGCCGTTCTTTTGGTTTGCCACAGTTTGCCAAATCCTGCCTTTTTGTTTGTTTTGTGGAGCCGTGTAGCTAATATGATAGTGTCAACAATATATGCAACAAGGCAGGAAGTGCATTGTGGGTAGTATTGAAGAGCCACCATATGATGGAGAAATGCCTGTTGTCAGATATGGGCTGCTGAATGCTGTTCTGTAAGCAGAGATGCATGGGGAAAATGTTGAAACGTCTCTATTTATTCTTCAAACTAAAGAGCACACTGAGAATGCACTCTTGTTGGCTTTGCTGTTCAGCTTGCCACAATGCTCTTTCAGCTTTAGTACTGGGAATTCTGCCAGTGCAGTGGCCACTACAGCCTCAGTAGTGTTATACCGAAAGAAATGTCTAAACGCGTGTACGTCTGTTTGTTTGTTGGAAGACTGAACTAAGATGTTTTGTAGGTTGACCATGTATGTTAGCCTTTTTATGCATTTTAATTGTATACATACAACGAAAATAAATAAAAAGGCCGACACGTATGGCCTACATATAGGACATTTGTTTGAATACAAAACATCTGATTAGTATCTGTTGCAGCTGACGAACCATTTTGGGAATTGAGCAAACTGTCAATGCATTTAAGCAAGCTAATTGGATGGTAAATCAATCAACCCTTGTGACTGGCAAGAATTTTGGCCTGGTTTACCAACCTATGATGTTATACAAAGCTCAAAGGTCTTTTTTTCTAAATGTTAATGCAGCCTGCACATACCGTGCATGTCCTCCTTCTTGGCTTCCTTATCATGGGTAAAGTAATAAAAATAAAAAAAACTTATCTGATTAGGTGTTTACTCCTAGGTCTGCTTCTCATTACTCATTACTTCAGTGCATGAAAAATGAAGTGACGATAAGGCCACGTGCAACATTCTGTTGTTGATGGGTAGGTTAAGTATCTGTACTTATCAAATGAAGAAAATATGGGACAACCTTTCTACAGATTTCCTAACTTCGCAGGCACTTAGTTGTTTCACAGCTGAAAATGGTTACATGCTTAATTGACACTTGTACCCTATTGATTGATTTTGAAAGCGAGTGCTCTTGCAGGTGTGTATGTGAACCACTGTTTTCTGTGTGTTGTAGAATTGCCCTGACAACGGCTCATGGCCGAAACGAGTTGGCATTTTAAAGTGTTTTGTAATGAGTATATTTTTTTACTTCCATTTCTCTCCAAGAGTGGCTGAAAATGTTGTGTTCTGGTTTTGTCCTCCCCTTTTTTTCATGCACCTTGGTTGAGTTGCGAGGTTGCGCCAGAACATTATTCATTCTCTAGCTTCGTAGGCTACCATGTTTATATGACTTGTCCGCTCAGGAACTTGGATAATTGCATCCAGTGGAGGAGTGATATCGCCATCAATGTTAATTCAATCCTGTGAGTGAGCGGCAGCTTTGTCGTTTGGCTGAAGTAATGTGGAGCCGTGCATGGCTTAAAAACTAGCAACCCACAAGATTGTCTATAAAGACACATATTTCTATCTGATTATGGGAGACATAAGTGCATGCAGACTAGGCATGTATTTAAGTCTAACCAAGATTGTATACATTCAACCTCATATTTTGTGCTCAGCAAGATCTAGAGCAGCCTCTTAGTGTAAAGGTATATGTTGAGTGTGCCTGAATATGGCACACCCATATTCCCACCATTACTTCTGCTCTATACGCTGCCATTGGCTGATTATGCTTGCAGATGGGTTGCTGCCAAGCACATGCTGACTGCAACTTCTGTTTATTAGCAGGAAATGGGCAATGTCCTTCTCTGGAGTGAAATTCTGAAGTCGAAAAAGACTCGAAATACGTACTGTAGAAATGAGCTCAGGGCTAGCATTGTTTAACCAATTTCTCGTTAACAATGGTGATTGCTATGCTAATTAGCTGTTCCTTTCCCCAAAAGAGGCTTGCTGAAAAGGGTAAAAAAAATGCTTTGTACATTGTGTGACAGCTTGTCAAGCAGGAGAAACATGTGCACAAATGAATGCAGTATTGTTATATTTGGAAACATTGAAAGAATGTGTCTAATGCATGTGCATTTCAGAATAAAATAAAGGTGGGAAAAGTTTTTCCTGGTTTGTGTGCCGTTTAGTTTGCTTTTTCTTTGTGTTCATTATTGGTTTCCTATTACAGACCAAAGCTCTGAATTAGCCTCCATGTGTGTCGGAATAAATCCCATTCACCTACAATTCTACTTATTGTGACCCTCTATATCAGTCAGGGCCCAATGATGAGTTGTTAGAGGGTCACAAGATGCATGGGGAAGAAGAAAATTTACTGTGTATATTACATTTTCCACTGACATGCACACCAGTCAGATCAACGTTTGATTTGTTTGGCTGTAGCGGCTGGCCAGTAGGGCTGTCAAAAAATATTCTAAGTTCCAATAACCCCCCCCCCCCACCAAGTCTGTGCTGATGTGCCTTGACGGAGAGCAGGCTCTTGTTAGCGTTAGGGCTGATAAATTTTATTTTCTGTCTTTTGAGGCCTTTGGCAAATACAAACATTTCACTTAAACACTTAAAATAGTTTTTGTTTAATTTCCTTAGTTTTTACACCGGAGGTTTAAGTAGTACATGGTATTATTATGCATGTAACCTTCAATTATTCCCATATGAAATTCAAAACGTCTTAAAACAAGTATTAGATTGTATTGTAGTGCATCAAATGTTTAAATAATATTTTCTATAACACTGCTCTACATGTACATTGATTAAAACACCATAGGTGTGATAAATTTCCTATAGAACTCTATGGGGAAAAAAGTCAGGAGAAACAACCCTTAAAGTGATCCATCCACATCTACTCCATATCTGGCAACAGAGTGATGGTTTGGGGCTCGTTTGATAGCTCAGACCCTTGATAACTTACAGCCATTTAGCCAGCCATGTGTTCCATACTGTACCAGTGTAATTTACAGCTGAATCTAGTCTCAACCCCCCAATTTCCATAGAGATCCATTCAAATGCAGAGAGGTTATAGTATCGCTTGTAACTACCTGAAAATAAGATATCGACAGTTTTTTGATGTTGATGGTCACAGACTTCAGGAAGTAACAGCATGTAAAGGATATGCGACCAAATATGAAATATGATACTTTAAAAATAAGTTAAAGCAAAGGGTATGAATACTTATGTAAATGAGAAATTTTATTTTTTTATTTTTAATAAATTTGCAAAAATCTCAAAAAAACTTTTTTCACATTGTCATTATGGGGTGTTGTGTGTAGAATTTTGAGGGAAAAAATGAATTTAATCAATCATTTTGGAATAAGGCTGTAACAGAACAAAATGTGGAAAAAGTGAAGCGCTGTGAATACTTTCCGGATGCACTGTATGTACCTCTCGTGCCTAGTCGCCAACTGTTTACCTTTTGGTTTATGTGAAATGTGCATTGCTAAGTCCCTTGCACTTTGCTGATTTTACACTATATCTTTCCCATTCTGTGCTGAGCAATGGTCTGCCACACTGTTATTTCAGTTGGCCTCCAAGTGCAGTGAGGTCTTAACCACTGTAGAATGCACAGAGCCAAAGAAAATTATACTGAACTCAAGTCTTTGCACAGCATTTCTAGATCATATCTGCCATTGAAAACAAGCCATTGATATTAAGTACAATCTAGTAATCCTATAGTTCCGATGCCCTGTCCTAGAACTGTAATCCAATCTAGGCTTTTTTAACCATGCTTGATTAGTAGGGGTGTCACGATACCGATTCGAAATCGAAAATCGATCGAAATGAGCGTTCGATTTCGAACTTCGAAATCACAAGCTGGTTCGCGATTCTCCAAGTTTTTTTTTTTTCTCTCCACCCCCGCCCCCCGCGCGCTCTTCTTAGCCTTTCATGTGATGGGTAAAATGTAAAAAAAAAGTAGCCTACTTGGCCATCTCTAATGTAAGCGTTTCCGACAAAACGAAACTTGACGCCTTCCACGCAGGCGTGCGTCCGAAGAAAAAAAAACAACGATATTTCAAAGAAGACACAGCTGCAAGTTAAAGTTAGCTTACTGGTAGCCTGCATTACTTTTCGACACATGGCCACTGCCGGAGTCGGAGATGGAGAAACAGAACTGCAAAATCCTCCTGCTTCCCTCAAGTCACCGGTGTGGCAACAGTTTGCCTTCCCCGTGAGTTATATAAACAACGAACGCGTCATTGACAAAAAAACGACAGTTTGTCGGCTATGCTACACGCGAGTACCATACGCCACCTCAGGCAACACGTCAAATATGGCAGGACACATTCGCAGGCATCACAAAGAAATAGATTTGACTGGGAAAAAAACATTGACACAGGCAACTCTTCCATTCTCATTTAGAGCCAAGCTTCCACAAAATTCAACTTGTTTGTAGTATCAGACATGCGACCCTATTCGGTGGTGGAGAACGCTGGATTTAAGCATTTAATGCAGAATTAATTGCCTTGACGACAATGTAAATGTAAATGACCGTTGTCGGCATAAACCAATGTGTAAATTGTTAATAGCGTGGTAAATGTTCAACTGTTTATTAATCTAGAGTCTAGTTTTGATAAAGCTCTTAACTGTTTAGGTGTGTTTAAATATTCTCATATTTTTGTTATTATTTATAATTGTTATTATTCAAGTAAAAGTTACTTATTGAGAAACAAGTATTTTTCTTTACAAATCAAGGCTCGATAGTCTAACAATGGCATAGCTTTTACTGGCTCAAAATCAGGCAGAGGTGGTGTCTGAACCAAAATTGTGCCATGGTTAAACCGAAGGCCGTAACTTTGGGTTGAACATTGGAGAGGGGTCCCTCTAGGGAGTCTAGGTCACTTTTTTTTCAAAAAGGTTATTAAATGGCTCTTTCTACTGTCTTCTCCAGCCTAAAAGATCATTTAAATCTGCATTACTTTTAGTAGTTGGTAAAGCATAGAGAACTCTTCTCTCCATGTCCTGTATATTATCTTTCCTGTATGTTAACCTTACACTTGACTCCAACCATGGTCCACTACTTCTCATTACTGGGAGTGCATTGTTGACACCTGCAAGTATGAAACTGTATGTAAGGTTGGGTGGAATAAAGTAAAAAGGCTGGAAAAAAATACTGTTTATATTGTTATTTTTCATACTTCAAATGCCCACCCCCCCCATATTAAAATTTTCATGCTGCATCACAGGGTCTTCACATACCAAACTGACCCTGTTGGCAAGTTGTTACAGGCTAACGTTACTAGTAGGGTTGTTCGATGTCAACAAATTTCACATCGTCACATCGGCCCATCAAACATCGTCGATGTCCGATGTCATCAGCTGCTTGCGAGGGGGTGCATTTTCTTTATCAGGCTATTGAAATATAATTAATTTTGCAAAGCATCGCCAATTATTTGTAGCCTGTTTCATTTAGTAATTTAGCATTGACTATTCAATGCTAAATTATTTATGAAGGATAACTTCATAAATAAACTCATGTTCTTCTGAATTAAAACACAACTGTTTTATGATTTTCTACGATTTGTATGGTTGATTAAACTACACCTACATCTTTAATTGGTAAAAATGCCCTGCATCTCACCACAATGTGCTCGTACCGGTAAAGATGAACAATAACATCAATGCTTCGTTTGATTACTGAGACGGTGAAATGACAGACTATGGGGTACGTTTCTCACCTTATCCGACACAGTGGTGGAACGCACCTCGTTTCGCTCCCCCCCCACATACACAGCGATGCGATCATTTTGAGAAGGCAATATGTAGCTCAGAAAAAAAATACCCGAGACCATTTGCCTACTTTTTAAACTTTTTAGAAATATGTACGGTAAATGATGCAAAATAGTAATAGACTAAATTGCTTCGATAAAAACAGCAAATGCACAAATAGATTGAAATGACGGTATTATTTCTCACTCGTAGCTTATGCGAATGAGGGGGAAAAAAAGCTTTTGAATGTAAGGCAGTTTGCGTGTTAGCCTAATGATTGAGCTGTTGCAGTTGAAAACGTGCCGTGATTGTATGAGTCAAATACTTATTTGACGGAGGCATTAAACTGTATGAACACAGGACAAAACGTGACGTATTGTATAGTCTACATACGGCAAAATTAAATATTGTTTTGAAAGGACCGGGGTTAATGTTAAGCATTTAAGGTTGTGTTTCATATGCAATAACAAATTGAATGATAATGGGAAACAAAAACTATATATAAATATATAAAACTTATAAGGTTTTTAAAAAAGGTTTTAAAATAAGGTTTTGTTTTTTGCCTGTGGCTGCATTTTTAGGGCACGCCCTTGTAAAAAAAAAAAATATATATATATATAAATAATAAACCAGGTGCCTATGCTAGACATAGCCTAGCCTAGAAACGGCATGATACTCATTTCACAAGACGGAAAACATCAACGAGCCGCCCCAGGCACCGCGCGCAACATATTATGGTTCTATTTCCAAAGTAGTTGGCTAGACTACAGACAAATCGAACACAATTTAGCCCTATATTGTTAATGTCTGTAGTCATATATAAGCTGGAAAATTGTTTTGGGGATTCTGCACATGCTGCAAAAAAAAACTATAATTTTGCCGATGTTGGCCTAATGTAAAAGTCACATCGTCGATGTTCGATGTCATCGGCACAACCCTAGTTACTAGTCCATAATAGCAACGTTGTTTAGTTGTGTATAGACTTGCTGGGCAGGTAGCCCAATAACCTAATATTTACAGTCCCTTAAAAATAAAACCTTATATCTTGCCTTCTCTTGCAACTGCTGTATAACTTAAGAAACTTTGGATGGCAATTGTCAGCCATAACATCGCCTACAGTGTGATTTGTATAAGCCTAAGCATTTAACCCTCGTATTATTTTCCAGGTCAATTTGACCCAATTCAATGTTTGACGTCTAAAAACCAGTTAACCTTATTTTTTCATCTTGACACAGTATGATTTTTCCTAATTTGTTGGGTTTAAATAGTAAAAACACAAACATAATGCTATATTTTTAAAAGTCCTATATCAACTTTATATAAAAGGTATTGTGTGGCAGCATTTGTGGGGTAGCTGTATAAAATGTAAAAAAATATACAACTTTTTAGTTTTTAACTTAGATTTTTGGTGGGTAATTCACAAACGTTCATTACCTCAGGCTCTAAAATTAGATGTTTCATCCCAGATTTTTAATACTTAGGGATAAAAGGCTAGTTAAATGGGAGTCAAAAAAAATGTGATGCAGAAAGTGTCAATATTTCTATTACAATAGTTTTGAGTCAGTTTAAACTTTTGGCGTCAATTTGACACAGTAGGCTGTACTGTTGCCATTGTTCACACATACACTTACTATAGCAGTGAGTGAGCTCCTAATGTGTTTGTCAAAGGCGAATAAACCTGTATTAGTCATGAGGACCTGCAAACAGGCTCCGACCCATGATGGTCCACTGGCGCCGGAAATGTTAATCCAATCAAGAGTCCATTGTCACACAAATCAAATGCACACTGTGTACATACTAACCAATAAAATAGTTTGCAATGATGTGTTTACGTTGTTTGTCTGAGCTGTTAACTTGGCTAATAGGGGTGTGCAGCAATGCCTGTATCTGTTGGACCATCAACATTATCTGTTTCTGTATCTGTATTCGGATAAAAACCGGAAGTCGGTGGGGCTTTGACCGGAAGTGGTGTTACATATAGGAAATGCCATATTTTCTAGTCTAAAATTAATTGCATTCACCCCCTTCTTTTTTTCTTTTCAAAACCTTTTATAAGAACTATATTCTGGACCTTATACTTATTTATATAACCCCCCACCCCCCTAACTGGGGGACCATGAATAATAATTTTGGATAAGAACTGGAAAAAATACAATATATATATAAAAAAAGCAGTTTTATAAAAACATGAAACCATTCCATTATACATTTGAATGGAAACTATTTCCACAATAACAAACCTTTCTGCCTGTTGTGATTTCATATTGTAGCTACTGTTTTCTTTTTTTTGTTACTATATTTTTTACTTGGAAACACCCCCACCTCAATGGTTTGCCCCTGTATTGCTCCTAGCCAGCTCAGCCTGCCCTCTCGTTTTTTTGTTGTTGCGCTATTTGAAATGAAATGTGAAATGGTTGTGAAATGTGATGCCAAAATTCACGATGGTTAAACATATTACAGATTGCACGAAGCGGTGTGCGTTAGGGCTGTCAACATTGGCCAAAAATCACATTAGAATATTCCTTCTGAAAAAACACATAAGTTCGAATATATTCGAATATCCATTACAATTTTAAAATGTTACAATTTGACCAACTTTCGGGCTGTGTTATTGCGCGTTAGGTTCACAAGAGGACAAACCAATACAACGAGACGCATAACTAGTATAGGTACATTTAATTTCAACATAAACATGAACGCAGTCAAGTTTAAAAAAAAAAAAACGTTAACATTCGAGATGGCTTTTAAAATCTACATACACACTTTTATAATGCTTTTGTTTGAATAAAATTAAGGCACACAATTTCGAGAAATGTTACTAAAAAGAATTGATCCTGAGGGATCATTTACAATAAAGTGCTATTAAAAACAGAAAAGTACCATCTTTGACCTTTTGGAGAGGGAACTGGGATCAGCATAGTTTTAACGTTTAACGTAGCATAGTTTTAACGTTTAACGTAGCTTACAAAGCTTGCATACAACTTTGTCTCGAGGTTACACAATTTTGCCATTCACTGACCAAAAACCGAAGTACTTCCAAACGGGGCTTTTTAGATTGCTCGGAGTGCTAATCACTCTCTCCGCGGCTGAGCTGGTTTCCGAAACTCTGCCATGCTGCTGCTATTGAATTATTGGCTCTTTTCAGCTCGACGAATATGCCTATACATTTGATTTTCAATCTGCTATTAAATGAGTGCCGTGTCCGTCCAGTACAAGCATAGCAATGACCCGTATGCATGTATTGTATTTTTATTTTTTTTACAATTTTTACAATCCCCGGTTTGTGTTGTGCCTGGTTCCTTTTCAGCCGTGTTCAAAGTGTTGTAGCGGGCTTGTATGACACGTGACTCGCTCGCTCACTACATAGGCCAGTAAGGGACACACACAGCGGAAGAGGGCAGCGAGCACTTCTCTGATCCAATAAAAATATATATTTTGTACACTGAGCGGAAGCCACGCCCAATAATCGAATAGTATTTTTTTATATTTGAATGTAGCTTTTTTTTTCATATTCGAGGAATATTCGAATATCGAATATTAATTTACCAGGCCTAGTGTGCGTGTGCGTTTGTGTGCTTGTGTCATTTGTGTAACCGCAGTGACGGTGCTTGTTGCGGATGAGCACACTGACATTAACGTTGGCCTTTGCGCGTAACATTTATACTTGCAGCAGAGCAAGCTACAATCAGCGTAGCTAGCCAGCCACTCGCTTTCGCCCTCCATACAAGAAAATTTATGACAGACTGCCTGGTGGAGTTGAGAGAAATATCCGTTTCCAACCCACTATCCATTTCATTCATGAAACTTTCAGCTTACTGTACATGTTAGCTTGCTAACTAGAGCCAGCTCTCGGCTGATGTGCTGTTAGTGGGTGGAGAGAAAACAACATCAAAAGTGGATTCGCTTGTAGGTAGGCTACATATTTGCGACAATCGCACTGTGATAACTTAATTAAAATTTATATTTAGCCTATATCACAGATTCTGTGAATGCTTGTTTCTACCAAAATTGTTTAACATTCAACTGGCAATGAATCCACACTGTGGAATTGTAACGTTAACGTAACATATGCTAGTCTATCAATAGCATACAGGAGACCTTCCTGATCTAGAGTAATACGTTAGCAAAATATCTTTATAAGCATTAATTCAGTTTGGTTTTATAATGCTGATTTTGATGGGGCATTTGTGTTAATCACTCCTGTTAGTCTCTATCTCAATGAATTACATTTTTGGCAGATATAGCTAGTTGTGCCGAATCTTTCTCTCTCTCTCGTTTTTTTTTTTCCTTCGAATTTTAACGAGCAACTTCGGGTAGAAATAAATATCTGTTGCATTATTCGTGCTTTCCTGAATAGGGTATTCGGCTCTGGATACACCCCTATTGGCTAATGTTAGCTCAGCTAGCTATCAATAGTTATATTGTAAACCCTTGCTTCTGCAAAATTGTCAAAAGAACCAGAGCATAAGAAGGTAAAATACAGCCAAACAAAAGGGAACTTTAACGTTAATATTACATCCTTGCTGTCCACAACTACGTGGAAGTTTGAGTACAGGGAATCAAGGTGTTCCCCAAGTTTATTAATGGTATGAATGACATCTTCACAAGATCAGGGTGTGCTAATAAATTGCCAGTAGCATGAGCTAAATCATTTTGGTGAGGAATGCAATGATGAAGAAGTAGGAAAGTCAGTGCTTTTCAGGTGTTTTTGTTAAATATGGCTTTGGGATAGAAGTGCGCTGTGATGACTATAGCTATGTTACCGTTGCTATTGCTTTCTGCTACATGGCAGTGTCACTGTCCTGTAAACCCATAATTTAGGCTAATAGAACAAGGAAAGGCTTGTATGTAATCCAACGTGCAATAGCTAGCTGCCTTATGTTTGGAATTATACCGCCACCCTCTAGTGCAAGCAAGCGATAGTTACGCCACAAAGGATTAAGTGGCGAGAGAGTCTGGTATGGAAGATTTTCAATCACTTTATTACAATGCAATCGTTATAGTGACAGATAGTGAAATGTAATAGATGTACAGCTGAAGTCGGAAGTTTACATACACTTAGGTTGTCATTAAAACTAATTTTTAACCACTCCCCAGATTTCATGTTCACAAACTAGTGTTGGCAAGTCAGTTGTGCATGACACAAGTAATTTTCCCAACAATTGTTTACAGACAGATTATTCAACTTTTAATTCATTATATCACAATTCCAGTGGGTCAGAAGTTTACATACACTAAGTTGACTGTGCCTTTAAATTTTGAATATTTGGTCGCATATCCTTTGCATGCCATGACTTCCTGATGTCTGTGACCCAACAACATCAAAAGGCGGCAGTGTAATATAATGGTTAAGGAACTGGCCTTGTAACGGAAAGGTTGCAGGTTCGATTCCCAGGTAGGACACTGCCGTTGTACCCTTGAGCAAGGTACTTAACCTGAATTGCTTCAGTATATATCCAGCTGTATAAATGGATAATATGTAAAAAAAAAGGTTGTGTAAGTCGCTCTGGATAAGAGCGTCTGCAAAATGCCTGTAATATAATAAAATACTCTATCTTATTTTCTGGTACTCTTTACAAGTGATACTATAACGTCTCTACATTTGAATGGATCTCTATGGGAATTGGGTGGTGGGACTAGATTTAGCTGTAAATTATGCTGGAACAGCATGGAATACATGATTGGTAAAATGGCTAAGTCATCAAGGGTCTGAGGTATCAAACAAGCCTCAAACCATCACTCTGCTGACAGATATGCAGTAGATATGGATGGATCACTTTACGGGTTGTTTCTCCGGACAAATCTTCCTATTGAACTCTATGGAAAAATAAATCAGGAGAAGAAACCCTTCAAGTTATCCATCCATATCTACTGTATTTCTGGCAGCAGAGTGATGATTTAAGGCTTGTTTGATACGTCAGACCCTTGATGACTTACAGCCATTTAGCCAACCATGTGTTACCATACTGTTCCAGTGTAATTTACAGTTAAATCTAGTCCCACCCCCCAATTCCCATAGAGATCCATTCAAATGCAGAGACGTTATAGTATTGTTTGCAAGAGTACCAGAAAATAAGATATCAAGAGTCTTTTGATATTGTTGGGTCACAGACATCAGGAAGTCATGGCATGCAAAGGATATGCGACCAAATATTAAACATTTAAAGGCACAGTCAACTTAGTGTATGTAAACTTCTGACCCACTGGAATTGTGATATAGTGAATTAAAAGTGAAATAATCTGTCTGTAAACAATTGTTGGAAAAATTACTTGTGTCATGCACAAAGTAGATGTTCTAACTCACTTGCCAACACTATGGTTTGCTAACATGAAATCTGTGGAGTGGTTAAAAATTAGTTTTAATGACTTCAACCTAAGTGTATGTAAACTTCCGACTTCAACTGTACTTAATTAAAGACAAAACGCATATTGCATTGTGTTTCATTGCGTGTTCTGTCAAAAACACTCTGAAATACAATATGGAGTGTATTGTTCTACAATGCTAGTATGCAGTTTTCATGCCACAATTAAATGTAAACATGCCCATTGCATTTAGCTCTGTGATTGTATGGTTTTGCTCTGAATATGACAAAACGCTAAGCAATAGTCATTATTATGTTCATTGGACTGCAGTGGCCTGCCATTGCTTTTCAACGTCAGCATGCGAAACTGAGCGAATAAGTCTATATAAGTCTGTCTCGGTTTGAGTGTGTACACCATATTGCATATCGCACCATATGGCTTGGCTCTATGTTTGGTAAAAGGGATGACAATGACCCCATCCACAGAGCACAAGGGATCGCTGAATGGTTTGATGAGTATGAATATGATGTGAATCATATGCCATGGCCTTTGCAGTCACCAGATCTCAACCAAATTGAATACCTATGGGACATTTTGGATCAACATGTCACAGCACTCTCCACAACTGGACTTCAGTCTGCAATTTGCTAGTTACAACTTCTTATATTTAAGTTAACCAGTTAGCTTGCTAATTTGCACATTTATTAAATATAGACCCAGTTAAAGTTAAGTCCCTGAATGAAATACCTCAAGTAACATTTTACAATGCTGACCGTTACTTAGCCAGCAGTAGCTAGCTAGCCAACGTTAGTGTATGTCAAGCTGTGGTTCAAACTACCTATCATTGCCTTCAGCAATATGACACTAGCCCTGTCTATAGTTATGTTTTAAAATTAGTGTTTGTGCAGGGCCTACACTAAGCAAGCTAACTAGTTAACTTAAATAAAAACAGTTGTCGCAAGTCTTTACAGTGGCCATGTCGACCATACAGCATTTTATCGTCGGCTCCTCTTGAATACGAATTGGTTGGAGGCTTCATTTGCTTGTAAAAAGTTAGGCAAGCTGATTGGTACGAGTAATTTTTGCAACATTTTGCTGTAAGGAATCAAAAAATCTCAAAAATCCACAAATGAATGACAGCGATTCCACGGGTGCCAGGTGATGCATAATTGCACGTTGAATAATTGTAAAATAAATGGCCATACATTGGTAAATCTTTTCCCAAGGAAATCAAGAAATTAACATATGTTGTATTACATTTGTCTATTCAGTAGAGATTTGTTTGTGAGGGAACACATTTTTGAACCAGAGAGAACACATTTTTGAACCAATTATATTGTGTGAAATGTGTGAATCTCATTTTATTTGTGTAAGGTTCATATTAGTAGGGCCTTTCTTGTTTATTTAAATCGAACAGGAACCGGCGCAAACATGGCTCAACAAGCCGACCCAGCCATAATCGCTGTGAGACTCTGCTTTGTTTGGTTTGAGGCGTATGTAATGCCCTGTCTGTATTGGCTTGGCACTGCTCTGGTTGGTTTGAGGCGTATGTAATGCCCTGTCTGTATTGGCTCTGCTCTGCTCTGGTTGGTTTGATGCGCATGTAATGCCCTGTCTGTATTGGCTTGGCACTGCTCTGGTTGGTTTGATGCGCATGTAATGCCCTGTCTGTATTGGCTTGGCACTGCTCTGGTTGGTTTGATGCGCATGTAATGCCCTGTCTGTATTGGCTTGGCTCTGCTCTGGTTGGTTTGATGCGTATGTAATGCCCTATCTGTATTGACTCTGCTCTGCTCTGGTTGGTTTGATGCTCATGTAATGCTCTGTCTGTATTGGCTTGACTTTGATGCTTAAATGCTGTCTGCATTGACTTGGCTGACCTCTCTAGTTGGTTGGACGGACATGATGAGACTCTTGGATGAAAAATGTGACATTTGGGTCTCAGCATATCTCACCCTCCAGAATCTGTGGGTCGTATTTACTGGCTGCTTTCGGAAAGTGAGGCTCAGCACTCAAACGAGGTCTGCTTTTTTACTTTACTGCTTCTTCATCCTCCCTCCTTCTCTTCCCAGAATTCCTGGCAGGAAGGTTCAAGGGGCATTCTTTTTTTCTAAATTTGCTGCGTTTCAATTTAAACCAATATCCAAACTGTACCCAAGATATGCTTTTAAATACAAAGTTGCAAAAGCCACACAGCGGACTTCAAAAGTAAATACTATGGCGGGTATACGAGCGCAAATCATGGAAAAGTGTCATATGACAGGTTGTACACAACTTCAAATATGTTGAGGATACAATAGTAATAAGGTGTTTGGTTTTCTGAATTATTTTTTTTTCTTTTTAAGATAGGCTATACAGTATAACCTACAAAATATAAACCATGCAAATTATTAAATGAATATGATTTAAGTAACCAGGGTTTTTCCTGGCTCAAAATAAGGCGGTAGCAGCGGCGGTGAAGGTGGAATTCATTTTTTGCATGCGCGTCAGAAACACGCCTAAACAAACGGGAGAGTAGGGAGATTGTGGACTGGAGGGGGTGGAATAGCTAAATTAATATCTAAATTGATAAGCTAGCTCATGTCTTCGAACAATAGTAGCGCCCAGATTTTTTTATAAGCAACCCAAAAAAAAACGCAACCTGCGACATCAGAAAGGACCAGCCTAAATCGCGTATGTAGGCCTATATAAGCGGGCAGCTCTGCATTTTGCTTTGCTCCAGGAGCCGGAGGTAGCAAATAGGCTACAAAACCATTCCCTGGGGCCTAGTTGAACGCGGGAGGATGGCAGGCTCAAAAAACTGTTTGGTGGTGAGAGATGTTTACGAAATGCGACCGATTGCTGTAGTAATGTAGTTCACTTTAGCATAACGTTATATTTAATTTATATTAATTGCATGTGTGGTTCAAAAATCACAAAGAGTGCATTTATTTGTGGAGATTATCTTTATTAACAAAACGTGAAAACTCTTTGGCTTATATTAACCACAGACCTTATATTCGGCACGAATCCTAAAACCCCATTGGAAATCGGCGAGGATACCTATGCCCGGAAGAAAAATACGTCATGACTGTAGAACTCTATTTAAATGGGTAAATCTCATTGCGGGGAACAACTGGGAGTACAAATGTACGGAGCCCCTTAGGGGACATGGGCTATTGCGTATATAACGTAACGATAGTCTAGCGGCACCTGCTGGTTGGATGACCGAATTGCAGCCATAAATGCATGGACAATTTGTAACCGTTTTTACATGGTTTTTCTTGCGCAATTTCTCCTAGAAGGCTTCAGCGGGGTGAAAAAAGCCTAAGTCTTTTCAATGCAGGAAAAACCCTGGTTACAACAAAGTAAAAGTCAAGAAGGCTTTCATTTAATGAGAACAGAAACACTGTTGGTCACGTTTTCTTGCCTAGTTTTTGTTTTTTTTGACGTACAGAAAAATGTTTGTAATTTGGTGTTTGCACACATTCTGTGTGAAAATGTCCAACCTGCCAATCATTAGTGCTCAACTAATAATAAAGTTTAAAGCTTGCAAAGAGTCCCATTTTAAAACGGGGTGGGGAACTGGCGTGCAGTTTTGTATCCACTGATTACCCTGGCACTGATAATTAGCTGTAGGCTATATCAGCACTGATTCACTTGTACCACATTACACATTAAAACATTTTAAATGGGGGCATAATAAGTGTCTTCAACTGCCATGAGCTTATCGAGAACTGTCAGTTCTTGTAAATTAAATTAAAAAAGGGCTTACACCCTCCTTTCCCATCTCTTTTAAAATGAAAGAAAGTTTGGATGATAAAACTTTTTCGGGTGTGTTCGGTACTAGGGGTGTGCAACAATGCCACTATCTGTATCTGTTGGACCATCAACATTATCTGTATCTGTATTCAGATAAAGACCGGAAGTGTGCAGGGTTTCGCAAGTGGTGTTACATATAGGAAATTAATTGCTATTGAAATTTGTGTTCACCCCCTCCCTGTCTTTTTTCTTTTCAAAACCTTTATACGAACTATATTCTGGACTTTATACTTATTTATCTAATCCCCCACCCCCTAAAAATTATTTTGGATAAGAACTGGAGAACATCTGAGGTACAATATATAATCGACTCAGAATGAAAAGGCAGTTTTATAAAAAACATGAAACCATTCCATTATACATTTGAATGGAAACTATTTCCACAATAGCAAACCTTTCTGCCTTGTTGTGATTTCATATTGTAGCTTTTTTTTGTTAGTTTTTTTTTTTACTATATGAACTTGGAAACTTTCTTTCTTTCTAATATTAACGAGCAACTTCGGGGAGAAAAAAAGGGCTGAGCAAAACATTGATCACAAAAAAAATCTCCATTGGAGGCAACATGCGAGTGCCAGAAATGAAAATTGATCCCACGTCTAACAAATTATCATTTATTATTTTAGTTTGTTAGTGAAACTTTGTTCCAGCATTTCCTTCTTTATGTCTTTAGCAGCTGGTCTTGACATAGATGAGATTTGTTTTTCTAAAACAGGGGTCCTCAATCTTATGCAGAAAGGGCTGGTGTGAGTGCAGGCTTTTGTTTCACTCAAACTGTAACACACCTGATTCTGCTAATTAAGGTCTTTAGCAAAGATTCTAGTGGTTGATTAGTAGAATCAGGTGTTACTGCTTGGTTGGTACAAAAGCCTGCACCCACACCAGCCCTTTCTGGATAAGATTGAGGACCCCTGTTCTAAAAGAAGAGATAGAAATGGATGGTTTGTCATCTTTGTTCATGTTCCATACATTACCGTACCATACATAAGTGAATGAAGCTGAAGTAACCGAACAGCATTTAAAGGGGTAGTCTCAATGTAGAAGCGGGTGTAAAATTTGTGTAAAAAGGGTGTAAAATTTCACCCTTCTAATTGGTGATATCTCCCTTATAATCAGCCGAGTGTGTGTGCTCCTCTGGGCATCAGCAGGAAAACCGTCTTTTTTGTTTTCTTGGATCACAGGACAATGCTGCACTGACGAGAGTATAAGCATGGGGTGCGTCCCAATACTAGAAAAATGCACGCTCCTTTCCTCCACTACCACCTCCTCTTCTCCGTGCCCCGGAAACGGATCTTTGTGTTTTAATCTAATGTTGCTGATTATATCGTAATTACATATTAATGGTTACATATTAATTAATGTCACATTGTATACTGTACATGCAACTACTTGTACTCTAAATGTTCAGGCAGTTTTGCATACTTCTGCATTGGAGAGGAGTGGTAGTGGGGGAGTGGAGGTAAGGAGGTGTGGAGTGTAGAATATTGGGACGAACCCATGGAGATCAGTTCAGGTGTGGACAGGAAGCTGTTATTGTAGCTAACATTTCCAACCCAAGTGTTTCTCTTAAGATGATTTCTACATAATAGCATTGGTCTAACTCATAGTTTGTAGTAATGTATAAGGTAAATTAATATAGAAAAAAGTTACATGGTTCACAAGGATTATGGTTTGTTGCAAAATAGCAGAATGGTAATTTGTTGTAAAATTGGTCCTTGCTCTCCAGTTAGGCATGTTTGAGTGGCATCACCTCTGTCACGGTTTGACTTGCCAATATCAGTGTGAGGCTGTCTGTTTCCATCCATGCAGTAATTCTTGGAGGGAGGAGGGGAGGGAAGCAAAGAACTGAGGAGGAAACACATAGGTGTAGCAGAGGAGTGGGTAGGGAAGGGAACGGAATGGAAATGGCTGGCTTGTCATCCTGGTTGAGCTCTCGCTTGTCCGTCCTGCGTCATAATAAACAGTGGTTCCTGGAGATCTACTCCCCTGTAGGTTTTCATTTCAACCATAATTTGGTGCACCTGATTCTACTAATTAGTAGCTGACCGAGATCTCTAGCCTGTTGAATAAGGTGTGCTTTGTTAGGGGTGGACGGAAAACCGACAGGACGGTAGATCTCTAGGAACAACGTTGGGGACCACTGTAAGTTTCGAGGTGCAAATAATTAAAGTGGGCCTGGTCAATCCCCTCTTAATTGCTCTTGTGTATCATCCGCCTAAAATACATAAAGACTTTATTGCTCAATTTGCGGACTTCCTCTCCAACACTATGCCCAACTTTGATCGTGTTCTGATCTTTGGTGATTTTAATATTCATGTTTGCTGTCCCGCTAAGCCTCTCGTAAGTTATTTTATGCATCTGGTTGAGTCTTTTAATCTTGCTCTGCTTACTACCGGTCCCACTCACAAGCTAGGCCATACACTCGACAGTTTTATCGTTTGGTTTTCTGATTTTCAATGTGGAAATAATTGACGCTTCTCTGTCAGATCATTGTACTGTTATTTTTGATGCATCGCTGCCTTTCTCTTCTACCAGATCTCATCTTCCTGTACGTTGCTCTCGCTACATTAACTCTTCGACTGCCAGTAAGTTCTCTGAAGCTCTCTTAGCTGCTCCCAATACCTGCACTATTGAGGCTTCTCCCCCCCCATCTCAGCACTGAGGAACTCACTTCCTTATTTAATACCACCTGCTCTTCTATTCTGAATACTGTTGCTCCCCTTAAATTGAAGAAGCCTAAACCTAAAGGTCTGCCTTGGCTTAATGACACCACAAGAGCCCTGAGGAGGGAGTGCAGAATATCTGAACGAAAGTGGAAGAGTGATAAGCTTCAAATTTCCTTTGAAATTTTGAGAACCAATCTTCATAAATATCGAGAAGTAGTTAAGGCTGCGAGAGAAAAATACTTTTCTGACACAATTTCCAAAAACTCTCATAATCCCAAGGTCTTATTCAATACCATAAATTCAGTCATTTGCACCGCCCCCAGTACCAGCTCAGATGTGTCCCCTTTTAGAGTTAATTTTTAGAGTTGAGGGCATTAGAATGAAAATTTCTCCCCCCCACCCGTGACCTAGCTGTCTCACTGGTTTGTTTGTCTAAATTGGACTGTTTCCAACCCATCACGTTACCCTCCCTTACAAAGATTGTTTCCATCATGAAACCTGCAACCTGCCCCCTTGACATTGTTCCCACTGCCCTTCTGAAGGATGTCTTTGACATAGCCGGTCCCAGCATCCGTTCTATTATCAACAGCTCCCTGGCCACTGGTACCCGTTCCAACCTTTTTCAAGCGCGCAGTGGTCCAGCCCCTCTGAAAAAACCCAACGTGGACCCTACCTTGCCTAGTAACTATAGACCTATCTCTAAACTTCCATTCCTGTCAAAGGTTCTCGAAAAGGTTATTCTCAGTCAATTGCTGCCCTACCTACACCAAAACAACATCCTGGAAACATTTCAGTCAGGTTTTAAGGCTTACCATAGCACAGAATCTGCCTTGTTAAAAGTGTACAATGATCTGCTCCTCTCTATCGACTCCGGTGACTGTGCCATCCTGATTCTTCTTGACCTCAGCGCAGCATTCGATACTGTGGATCATGTCATTTTAATAGTCCGTCTCCAGTACGAGGTTGGTATTGATGGCACTGCCCTAAACTGGTTCACATCCTACCTCAAAAATAGAAGCTTCGCCGTCAACATAGGTACTTTCTCCTCTCCCCCAGCTAGTCTCTCCTGCGGGGTCCCACAAGGTTCCATCCTAGGTCCCATTCTCTTCTCTATATACATGCACCCCCTTGGTCAAATCATTCAAAAATACAACATTTCCTTTCACGGTTATGCTGATGACACTCAGCTTTATCTCCCCCTGAAACCAAACGACCAGTCCAATCTTTTCAGTTTCTTGAACTACCTTGAGGACATAAAGGGCCCTATCTTACACCCGGCGCTAAGCGGCGCTAACCCAAACGCAAGTGTCTTTGCTATCTTACGCCCGGCGCATGGTTCATTATAACACCTTGCGTTCACGTCCTTTAACTACCATGTGAACTGGGCATTACAAGTGAACTGGGCATGTTGGTCTTAAGATGGAGTGGCCAGGATTATTTTTGGCGTATTGCTATCTTGAGCCAGCAGAAAGCGCTTGCGCTAGAACCACCAAAGACCTGGTCTAAAGTCATGTTGCAGTTGTTTACATGTTATTTTAACGGCGCATATAAGTGTGTCTATATAGGCGTGTGCACAACGTGCGTACACCCTCCTGTCTGTTATTATTGAGTAGGCTATATAAAAAAAAAAAAGCATAATAATAAAAGGGTCCATAGGTCAAAGACCACATAGCTACCTGTCCCTCAGCGAAGGGGAATTAAATTTCTTTCAGCCCACTCCATCAACATCCAGGAGATGTGCGATGGTACGTGTAAGGTTACATGTAGGCTATAGACTATGTGCAATTATCCTGGATCAATCTATGACTTGTAATCTTCTAGGGGGGGACAATCTTCTGTTACGGGACAATGGCTATCCATTAAAAATGGCTTTCCATTTGCTGATAACACCTATATCAAGCCTAATGCAAGAATTGTCATTTACACCTAATGCATGAATTGTCATTCAATGGCAAACTCGCGCACTGCAATAGACGGACATTTGAGTTCTGAAAATTCGGTTCAGATGTCATTACAATACAGCTCTCTAGACGTACAGCCTGTAAGTAAATAGAATGGTTTTGACTGAAAAAAGTTCAAAACCTTGTTCAGTGAATATTGCATTTATTGTTTTTCAGATAGCCTAAGCTACAGCGGATTCGCTGTGCATACGGTTTTTTCCATAGCCTACGGTTAAACAACGGAGATAAATGTCACCGTGTTAACTGAATTTGAACCTTAGTATTCTTCGTCATATTTTTTAAATTACAGTGACCAGGTTTCCATACTCTCAGCTTATTAAAACCCAGCTGATTTCACCTGTTATTTTTTAACTGAACAAAACGATTTGTAAGAGAATTAAGCGTCTAATTCGAAACAAAAACAAATTTGCAGGACGTTACACAATTCACAATTAATTTTAATTAGAGTGATGGTTTAAGGCTTGTTTGAAACGTCAGATCCTTGATGACTTAGAGCCATTTAGCCAACCATGTGTTCCATACCTCACTGTCTATTGTTTGTTCCTGTCCGTTTTCTGTTTCCTGTCAGCGTCTCCAGTTTGCCCGCGCGACAGAGCTTGGAGTTTGAAAATAGTCGGCTCGATTTTGGCATTTTATCATTATTTTATTATTTTTAGTACGATTCTAGTTTATTATTTTATTTTATTTATATATATATATATCTCGCTCCTAGAAACAATATGGATACTTCCCTCTCCCCTGTCAACGAAGACGATAACAGGGGATTTGAGGCTTTTAAATGCGCCATGTGCAGCATGTATAGGGTTTTTCTCAGAGCGAATGAGGATGACATGCTTACAATTGAGGTTATATTAACCATGGGCGAGACCTTCATTTGCGATGGATGTCAAAGAAACATTAAATTACAGGACGCGGCTCTCCAGCTACAGCGGCAGCTAAAGGAGAGCGATAAGCTGATAGCGGACATGCTAGCGGATCATGCTACACCCCCGAGGCAGTCTGAAGAGCAGGGCTGCCCGGTATGCTCCAAGAAATGCCCCGCCTCATCGGAGATGTGGTCCGAGGTGGTGTCGAAAGGGAGGCGTAGGCGTGCGGAAAGGATTTTGCTTCCTCTCTTCTCCCCCGTGGAAGAACCGCCAGTACTTCTTCGAAACGCCTTTGCCCCACTATCGGGCGATGTACCGCCCCCCGGTTCATCCTCTACCGCCGTTGACAACGTTACCACCTCTGCGTTGCATGGCTGCGATCCAGTTGTATCGGTGGCTGCCCCTACTCCCCGTCATTGTTTAGACACTCTGCGTGAGCCGAATGAGGGGGTGATAGTCATAGGCAGCTCGATTGTCCGGGATATAAACCTGCCGGGAGCAAAGACCTTTTGTTTCCCAGGAGCTTATGTCTTACATATTGATAGACAAGTTCCTGCGGTGCTACAACAGCACCCAGATGCACATCTACTTATTGTGCACGTAGACTCGAACGATATTAAATTAGGGGAAACTGAAACTTTGAAAAAAGACTTTGAGCAGCTTTGGAACACTGCAACAGACTCTAAAGCGTTTTCTTCTTTCGGGACCCCTGCCTACACATGGCAGAGGATGTGAATGCTTTAGTAGAACTTTTCAGTTGGACCAATGGCTGAAATCATTCTGCAATGCAACAGGTACTGATTTTATTGACAAATTTTTTTTATTTAAAAAAAATTTATTTCTGATTTTTCCCCATTTTCTCCCAATTTAGTAGCCAATTGAACCCCTATTCTGTCAATTATCCCCGTGTGTAGCAACCGCTAGAGAGAATCGCCGCCACAAGCCCTGTCAGTCGGTAGTAGGAGAGAGGACGCCCCGCCCCTTCCAGGACGCGGCCCCTCCAAACCTGACCGTGACCCCAACTCGCCCAGGGCCGCATCTGCGCACGACGACTCTCTCTCCGAGCCCCTCCCGCCGGGAGCAGCTGCCAATTGCTGCTCCCTCAACCACCGGCCATGCTCGGAACTGGCAGGACCGGGGATCGAACCCCCGATCCTCGGGGCGCAACTGCACAGACTGAAAAGTCGGTGCCTTTGTCCGCTACACCACCGCGGCGGCTTATTGACAATTTTTGATTGTTTTTATATTGTTTCTCGATGCGAGAATGAAGTAGACGATATAGTTTTAACTCCTTGTACCTTCAGAGCACGCAGACATGGATTGGGACTGTTGTGTTATAATGTGAGAAGTCTAATGTCTAATGACTATTAGTCTGGACACTACAGACGGATCCAGATATTTTTTATAATCAATGAATCATGGCTAAATGATACAGTTATGGACACTGATATTACTTTAAATGTTTACAATGTTTTTAGGTGTGATAGAAAATTAAGAGGGGGCGGGGTGGTTATGTATGTGAAGTCCACCTTCAGAGCTATGTTCTCATTTAGATTCTTTAGAGAACAAGACGTATTGGAGGCCATAAATACAAAGAAATCGAAGGGGGAAGATCAATTAGACCCTATTTTTCTACGAATGGGGGCCCCATTAATTGCTAATCCATTAACAAATATTTTTAATCTATCACTCATTACTGGTGCTATTCCTGATGTTTGGAAATCAGCACATGTTCTACCTCTATTTAAAGGGGGTGCACCCAGTGAGCTGAATAATTACAGACCTATTTTTAAACTCCCTTGTTTGGCAAAAATTTTAGAATTTTTAATAAATCTGCAACTATGCTCTTTCCTATCCAGGAATAATATTTAAAATCAGTTTCAGTCTGGTTTCAGACCTGGCCACAGTACCATATCAGTAGCCTCCCTGGTCATAAACGACATCATAAATGCATTAGATAGCAAACAAAAATGTGCAGCCCTTTTTATAGACCTGTCCAAGGCATTTGATACGGTTGACCATTCAATACTTTTGACCAGGTTGTCCTCCATTGGCCTAGATGGAAATGCTTTAAATTGGTTTAGCAATTACCTCTCTAACAAGACCCAAGCTATTGTAATAGATAAGATGAAGTCACCCTTTCTAAAGGTCAATAAAGGGGTCCCACAAGGATCCATCCTGGGCCTGTTATTATTTACCATTTATATAAACGAGATTGCCTCTAAAGTAGAAAATTGTAATGTTCATTTCTACGCCGATGATACCGTAATTTACTCATCGGCATCCACAAGCAGACAAGCTCTCACTTATATACAAACTGCTTTTAACAGTATTCAATTAGAATTGGCCAGTTTGAAATTAGTTTTGAATGCAAATAAAACAAAGTATATGTTTTTCTCCACACATAATGTAGACCCTATGGATGCTCATTTATTTACCTTGAATAATATTCAAATCGAATGCGTCCAGAATTATAAGTATCTGGGTATCTGGTTAGATCATGATTTTTCATACAGGTCACATGTGGCTAATCTAACAAAAAAACTTAAACCTAAACTTGGCCTTCTTTTTAGAAACAAGTCTTGCCTCTCCTTGGTTAGCAGGACAAAGATTGTGTTCAGGCCACAATTTTACCAGTACTTGATTATGGGGATGTTTTATATATGCATGCCCCCACTTGTGTTTTAAAACCCTTGGATGCCATATACCATAGTGTATTGCGCTTTATCACAGGTGACTGCTTTAGAACTCATCACTGTGACTTGTATAAATCAGTAGGCTGGTCCTCCTTAGAGCTACGGAGGAAGCAACACGGTATTGTATTTGTTAATAAAGCGTTGCTTGCGAAACTCCCTCGCTATTTAACAAAACATATTTGTTTTAAGGTTTCAAAATATAATACTAGAGCTCAGGACTGGATTACTTTAGATATACCTCGATTTAGAACTGAACTGGGTAAAACTGCCTTCAGTGTTTCTGCGCTCAAATTGTGGAATGAAACCCAGGAATCACTTCACTGAACTTCACTGGTATCTGTTGAACATTTTAAGCAACTGGTTTTTAATTTATTAGAGAAGGAAGGTACATGTACCTGCATGGCCTAATCATCCGTGTTCTTTCCTCAGGATGCATCCTATGATTGTGGGCCTGTATACAGTGCATCCGGAAAGTATTCACAGCGCTTCACTTTTTCCACATTTTGTTTTGTTACAGCCTTATTCCAAAATTGATTAAATTCATTTTTTCCCTCCAAATTCTATACACAACACCCCATAATGACAATGTGAAAAAAGTTTTTTTGAGATTTTTGCAAATTTATTAAAAATAAAAAATAAAATTTCTCATTTACATAAGTATTCATACCCTTTGCTTTAACGTATTTTTAAAGTATCATATTTCATATTTGGTCGCATATCCTTTACATGCTGTTACTTCCTGAAGTCTGTGACCATCAACATCAAAAAACTGGCGATATCTTATTTTCAGGTACTGTTACAAGCGATACTATAACCTCTCTGCATTTGAATGGATCTCTATGGAAATTGGGGGGTGAGACTAGATTCAGCTGTAAATTACACTGGTACAGTATGGAACACATGGCTGGCTAAATGGCTGTAAGTTATCAAGGGTCTGAGCTATCAAACGAGCCCCAAACCATCACTCTGTTGCCAGATATGGAGTAGATGTGGATGGATCACTGCAAGGGTTATTTCTCCGGACTCATTTTCCTATAGAACTCTATGGGGAAAAAAGTCAGGAGAAACAACCCTTAAAGTGATCCATCCACAAATATGATTTTAAGTTACTTTTTACTTGACAAGTGGTGACATATTCTATCATAATCAGTCGGAAGTCGCAGTTTAAAAATATAGTTTTGAAGCTTTTGAACGTAGCATGACAAGCTAGCGCCGTAGCTTCGCGTCGTTTTCACTTGCCAGCTTTCACCATCAGTCACACAATCACATTGGCTGCTTTCAAGGCGACAAATGAATTGGGTTTAATCTGATTTTACTTGAAAAATATCATGGCTTTCATGATATGCATGTTTTAATGTCAAATGCATTGTGAAAATATCGCTTTGAAGCTTTCAAGAGTCATATCACAAGCTAGCACTGGTCCTTTGCATATAGTTTGGAGCCACCTTGTAGGCTAAGCAGTCACACAATAACATCAGCTACTTTCGCGGCGACAAGCTAATGTAAGTTGTTCGGTTTTATCATTTTACACAAAAGATGTCTGCTTTCATGATCTGTGTATGTTAATGTCATCTTCAGTTTAAAAATATAGTTTTGAAGCTTTTAAACGTAGCATGACAAGCTAGCGCCGTAGCATCGCGTCGTTTTGTGTAGCCACCTTTCACTTGCCATTACCAGTCACACAATCACACCGACTGCTTTCAAGGGGACAATTGAATTGGGTTTAATCTGATTTTTCTTGAAAAATATCTTGACTTTTGATATGCGTGTTTTAATGTCAAATGCATTGTGAAAATATAGCTTTGAAGCTTTCAAAAGTCTTATCACAAGCTAGCACTGGTCCTTTGCATATAGTTTGGAGCCAGCTTGTAGTCACACAATAACATCAGCTAATGTTACTTTTGCGGCGTCAAGCTAATGTAAGTTGTTTATTTATTTATCTGAATTCATATACCTTAAGGCTATTCTATACTTTCTGTTGCTTAGTGGTAAAAGTAATACAATGAACATTATTTCTTGATCTGAACTTTAGCATAGGCTGCCTACCGTTTTATTAATAAAAGCATATTTTCTGTACAAAATTATGGCTGCTTTGGAACTTCGGACATCTAAACAAAGGCTATAGGTCTATTAGGCCTACCTGAACCATGAGAAGTATTAACGCTGGCTATAACTCTTCATGACAAAAAAGCTTTAGGTCTACAGGCAAACAGGCAGTGTTTAAGGAATCGGACGATCCCCCCCCTGAAAACATAAATAATGCCTACACATTTTTACCTTCTTCTTTGAAATGTCGAGGGTTTCGGCGGTGAATGCCCAAAACTGAGAAATTTGGAATTTGGAGTGTGTTATGCAGAAATTTTTCACCACCCCCTCTCCACTCTCTTTCTCTCATTTGTTGAGCTTGGACGCTGCCATCTGTGAAACCTGAGCGTGACGCCTACATTTTTCAAGTACATCTCTAAAAATAATGGGTTTTTAAGGTTTTTAAGCGGCTTTGCGTTCTTGCATACTAAGTAGTATATTCTTTTTAGTGCACTTGGAAGTACATACTTACACATACTCGAGTACGCAAATATGCAATTTGAGGCACAGCCAAAGTGACACATACTCGGGGGAAAAAAAAAAATCTAAACCTAATGCATGTGGCTGACCCTGAGATAAAGTATATTTATAATTGGTGTACTAAAGTATAAGGAAAGTTTAAAGGCCATGATGGCAATATTTCTAGGCTAATCTCTGGGCAATATTGCCTTCAAGAAGGATGGAGATAAGCAAATGAGACAAATCAGTGAGGAAAACATGGTGGGCTCTAATGTGGTGACAAAATGCTGTTGGTCACATTTGTGGGCAAAATTGCCCATTTGCACTGCCTCAAGAAGTTGCCTGTGTATCATCACCTGAATCTTTACTGGAATTAAAGTAAGATCCTAGCCGCAAATCAAGATCCCTGTTGGGAACAAATAAAGGGATGAATTAATACTGACAAACTAGGGATGTAAATAACGAATAATTTGGTATTCAATTACTCACTTTCTCTATTCGAATAGTATTCGGTTACTCGTTTGAAGGGAAGGGGGGGGGTGTAGGCAGAAGAAAGAAATGACAGTAGCCTATGCTAAAGTTCAGATCAAGAAATAATGTTTGTTGTATTACTTTTACCATTAAGCAACAAAAAGTATAGAATAACTTGAAGGTATATGAATTCAGATAAATAAAAGAAATAAAAAGATACATTAAAATGCGTTAAATTGCAAATAACGAAAATATCAAAGCATTGTTTTTTTCTTTTCCATTTAACTCAGTTTAAATACAAGCTGCAAACAAACGTGGGCTGACAGCTAGATAACTTAGCTAGTCTAACTTACATGTTTTTGTTCAAAAATATTAGCATGTCGACATGCTCCGGAGTCAAACGTGTGCGTAGTCTATTGACCGTTATACCTGCGGCTGAGCGGCTGCACAATGTTGATATGGACCATTGTAGTGACCTGCTCCATCAAAATCAGTCGCACTGACCCCCAAACACATTTTGTGCTTTATATACTACCTGAGATCACCAAAATGATCTCTCTAATCCAAATATCAAGCGAGTTATGTCGCTTTACATTTGGAATGCCGTCGAACCATGTTTTTGAGAAAAACGCCTTCAAAGTTTAGCCACGAAAGTTACTAGCTAGCTATGTGTTAACGTTTCTGGATAGAGCTGGGTCTCATCACCGAACTCCGGTGTTTTGTCCTGTTACATTTAAATGCTTCAAAACTATATTTTTAAACTGAACATGACATTAACATACACAGATCATGAAAGCAAAGACATCTTTTGTGTAAAATGAGATAAAACCGAATAACTTACATTAGCTTCTCGCCGCAAAAGTAGCTGATGTTATTGTGTGACTGCCTAAGCTGGCTCCAAACTATATTCAAAGGACCAGTGCTAGCTTGTGATATGACTCTTGAAAGCTTCAAAGCTATATTTTCACAATGCATTTGACATTTAGTTTTCTGTAGTGCAATGAATGTAGGCTATAAAGCATGTTGATTCGCTTCGTAGTAGCCTAGCTTGTATCTGCTTCCTGACGAGAAGCAGGAAGTAACGTTGGCGAACAAGCTTGATTGGACAACGCATATTTCCCAGGAATCTTAGCCAGAAAGAAAACAATAGATACTACTAAAAGTACATACCAGAGATTATTCTTCTTCTTATTATTATTATAATTAAAAGTGTTTGCAGTAAGCTACATTATCAGCAGAGTAGCGTAGACTAGAGCCATATTCGGAGGCTATTGTTTTTTTAAAGTGACTAACCCTGAATCAGATATGTTTGGGGAATTGGCGGTTTATAAATCCGATCTCTTGAAGGCTTGCAGCTTAAAAGAGGCTATCATCAATTCTTAATGTAGGCTATTATTGTAAATTCTTAATTTTCCTAGTAGTTAATTTTATGGTCACCTTGTGTTATGTGTGTAAAGGATAAAATGAACAGAGCTGAAGTGAAGAAATGAATGAATAAAGAAATGTTGGCTGAGGCAAGGGTAGGTTGAGGTTCGGTTTCCACAGTCAGTCAGTCATGACCGCAAGAGCAGAGCGTAACACCCTCCCCAAACCAAGAGCGAGCGCCCGGTTTGGGGAGGGTGTGATATAGTACAAGTGAAATACAAGTGAAACATTGAACAGTTAATATTGGAAACCTCTTTTGCCTTTGCAATAAAAATATGTTAATGTCTAAATGTGAAAATAATAAAAGTACTTAACAGTTGCACATTGTTTTTGTGGAAAATAAGCATGTACCCCGCTGGGCTCGAATCCACAATCCTCTGTGTGAGAGACTGCAGTTCTAACCACTAGGCCACAGTATTAGTATGAAGCGTTTTTATTGGACGATAAGCTTGATGAGCAGGTATACGGACCATACCCTCAAATAATAATTCTCCCCATTGGATAACATCGCGACGGAGGCAGGCAGTTTGGCAGGAAAAATGGGAAGAAGGGGAAGGAGATGGGGAAGAAGGGGAAGGGGAAAGAGAAATACGGCAAAATAACCCAAGTTTGGGGCTTTATTGTGTGCATGTGTGAAGTTGTATCTGAATGCTGTGTGGTTACATGAGGTCAGAACATACAGAAGTTAATGTTTTTAAGGGCTGAGAGTCTATGGTCATTGTGGTTACTTCTGTAGGAAACCCTGAAAAGTGCCAAACCCTCTGTGCTGTATAGGTATGGGGCATGCCCCGCCAAGCCGTAACTTGGCGGCCTGCCATCCCAATAAAACCGAATAACTTACATTAGCTTGTCGCCGTGAAAGTAGCTGATGTTATTGTGTGACTGCTTAGCCTACAAGCTGGCTCCAAACTATATGCAAAGGACCAGTGCTAGCTTGTGATATGACTCTTGAAAGCTTCAAAGCTATATTTTCACAATGCATTTGACATTAAAACACGCATATCATGAAAGCCAAGATATTTTTCAAGTAAAATCAGGTTAAACCCAATTCATTTGTCGCCTTGAAAGCAGCCGATGTGATTGTGTGACTGATGGTGAAAGCTGGCAAGACGAAACGACGCAAAGCTAAGGCGCTAGCTTGTCATGCTACGTTTAAAAGCTTCAAAACTATATTTTTAAACTGCGACTTCCAACTGATTGATAGAATACGTCACCACCATCAAGTAAAAAGTAACTTAATCATATGTTTTCCCCCCAAAAGTGGAAAATATTAGCTTGTTTTAAGTCTCATTACAAGATTAAAATACTTAAGACAGAAATTTTTTGCAGTGTAACTATGGCATGTGTACTAGCTTTGCCAGACAGCCTGCTTTGCTCATATCTGCCATGGAGTTTATTTGTCTAAAGCGCCCTCGTAGCGCCCTCGTGCGGTCAGGAGGTGTAACGTAATTTTTTTTATTCATTATTTGTTTGCATTGTCCGAGTTTAAAATTTCGAACGAGTAACCGATTTCCCGAATAACCGTTTACATCCCTACATCAGAGATTAAGGAAACATGCTAAGTCGAAATACTGGCTTCTCCGACAACAATGCTACAGCCAGTGAAATTTCCATTCCGGGTCAGAATGTTTGTATTTGTTTTGGCCTGTGTGATTCACTATTCTCCGAGCTAGCTAAAGATTTAAATATATATATGTATATTGTTACTAGCTAAACATACCACTAACGTTAGCTTATATCTGTGTGACAGTAAACATAGCCAGCCATGCATCGAGCTAACATTGACAGTTATAAAAAATCCACATGAGCTGGTTTATAATTTGCAAACAATAAATAAATTCCAAACGTATACATTAGCTGATCAACTCACAGTGTAGGACTCATGTGTTGCGCTTGGCTCGTCTTGCGCTCGTGTTCGTTCAGTGTCCTCAACCTGGCAACTCGCGTGAGCTTCGAGTCTGGGGAGGATGGGGCGGGCGGAGACAACTCTCTCCAATATTGTGAATTTGGACTGCAGTACCCATTTTAAACGCTCGGTGTCAATGTTACATATAGCTCCTTTAAACACTACTGTGTGTATACACCTCCAAATCCAAACCCTTTTCTCTTCCATGTTTTCTTAGTTGCAACTCCGTCAAAGAGTGTAGAATGGCTATATCTTAAGCTCAGTTTGTACAAACTGCGTCTGCTCCGTGGAGCTGAAGAGGACTCAACCTGTCCCTCTGATTCGTCCTGAACAAATGTTAATACCCTGTCCAAATGAAACAATATTTAAAAAAATCAGCAGAGGCATTAGATGAAGGAAAGGCACCTATTGCAATTCAATTTTTTTTTGTGGGAAGAATGTATTGCCTGAGTATTTTGACCACATTGCTGCCATTGACTTACATGGTGAAAGACCTATACTGGAGCCAATCGCAGTGGCATTAGTGAACAACGGCACAATTGCCGCTCCCAGCCCAACCAGGAAGTGAGATTCAAAATGAAAGCCCAGTCTTGGACCCTTGGTTTCATATCATAGCGGTCAGTGTTAATGGGATTTTATTTCAAAATAAAAGTTCAATACACCTAAACAAATAAATGCATGTCTTGCATGCTAATCAGGAAAAATAAAACCGAGATACCTGACATAGAGGGGGGGGGGGGGGGGGTCGAAACTATTTTATATAAGGCCCTAAATGTGGAAGCTTCTTAAATATTTTGTTAGTGAGGGTAGTACTAGAACTACTGATAATAGACTTGACTGTGCTGTCATTTATGTTATTTGCATAAACCATTATAGTATATTCTGGATATTTGCGTCAAATTATCAAATTATATCCAATTAAATTGCATAATTTTCAGCTGACGTGGCATAAATAAACCAACAATTTCCCCTGTAAAGACACAAAACCACCAAAATGTACGAAGGTAGATTGTTTCTCTTTAAAATTGTGTCGATAGCAGACACCTGAGTGGCAAGCTCGGTCCTCTGTACTCTGTCAATGGGCCTTCTTTGAGAGTTCATGCACGAGAATACGACGTCCGCTACCAGACATGTCGTTGTATTGTTTTAAACTTGTACAATGTATTTGTGTGTGTATTGTTTGTTGTGTCCTGGTTTCCTGTCCCCCCCCCAGTACAGTACTACTCATCTGGACTCCTCCGTCTAATCGACTCAGATAATCACATGAAATTCGCTGACAAATGGGTTATGCAATTAAGCAGACTCTACTGTATTATAATCATTCTATTTTCATGGACAGTTTTACCCCATACTGTAGTTTAAATTGCCATTTTACAGTTGGATCAGTATTTTATGAAGTCCTGTTATCACTCACTATTTGTACTTGGAGCATCTTGCTCAGAATTCATTCCGAGCTAAAAAGTAGGCTACCAGCTGGTCTGGTTATAGCCTGCTGTCACTCGGAGTGTGGTATTTGCCGTTGTGGGTGTAAATACATTTTTTTTTTTTTAGCTTCTCTGGTAGACTTGAGGCTTGCGAGAAGGTCCACATCATAATGGCTGTTAATTGCCATCTGCAAGTCTGTCTTGTGGCAGCTTTTCTGCAGTGTTGCCGTGTTGCATGCATAACTCTTTGGGCAAACTTGTCACCAGAGGTTAGATGTAGCACATTGTTGAATGATGCCAAATCAATCTTTCCCATGTCCCAAAAAAAGTTCAAGAAGTGCAAGTGCCGTTTAACACTGACTGAATCACGGACAGATTCCACTGTTTTTGGGCGTGTCTGTGGGCCACGGTTACCTTTGTTTAAAAGAATTCGCCTTCATTTGGCTTAAAGCTTCGTCTACACTGCACTCCTAGTGGCCGTAGTGCACAAAGGCACGTAGAAGCAGCGCAGCATGTCAATTGTTTGTCTACGCCACTTCAGTTTGCTTTGATTAACTTGCCCCATTTCTTAAATTAGTTTTCCAGTGGGCTACGTTTCTTAACCAGCTGTTTTGCCTTAATCATCATGTGTACAATTTCTGATATAAGTACCAAAATAATTCAATATATTTTCTTGTAAAATTACCAGACGGTCCATAGAAATGGCATTTGAAGTAGCTGTCCTTACCAAATGCTTTTGTGGAGTGTCAAGAAAGCTCCCCCCACCCCTGTATTTCTCCCCCACCCCTTTTTGTTCCCCTTGCATTTAATTATCCTGTACTGTGATAGTTATTTTCAGTGCTGCCTATCCCTCTCATAATTATGCCAGCTGTCTTGCTTTTTGAGAACTGTCAATCCCCTCCACAACATCTAGCAAGAGTTTCTATTGTGTATTTGTGTGTTAAAATGGCCCCCCGCCCTGAACTTGCTCAGGAAAACCGACTGCTGCCTTTAAGCCTTATTCTATAATAAATTAACCTAAGATTCATCTTTCATATATGACAAGCACTCAGTCGAGTACACTCAGAGAGAAAGGTGCATTTAATCCGTAATTTGTGGTTCAGGAACTGTTCATAGAGCTCACCTAGTGGTTATGAATAAATAAATTGAAAAATTAAAAAACACAGTAGTACTTCACACAGTAGCTCTCTTTTTCATGTTAGTTACATGATAAGAGTCTGGTTTAGTGAAAACAGTTCAGTCACCATAACAGTGAACCTTTTAACATGAAAGTACAAATTGCGCCACTGACATCCCAAGCTTTGAAGGGTAAGTGCAATAATGGCTAGAGGAAAACTTTCACAAAACTCACAATATCTGAGCGTTTTCATCGGGCATCCGAATGCAGTGCACATAAGTCCTTGTAGCAAACACTGAGGATGAAGACATCTGAGAAACCAAACTGGCTGAGAGCAGCAGTTTAAAGTTTATGATTCTATCTCCTGTACTTCAAACTGAAACCGCTGATCTTCCCTTCACTTCTATGTTCTTTTATCAGCATTTCCATTGTGTATTTTGGAAATCACCAGCATCTCCACAAAATTGGAGAAACCTCTGCCTTTTACCGAGGACTGAGTTAATTTTCTTCCAGGATGGTATGAAAATGAGAAGGCTTGTTCCTCAGTATTTTAGCCGCTTATTAAAATATCTCCTGTCCTTCACTAGCACGGGGAACTACAGAAGCAAATGCAGAGACAAAACTATGCAATTTATCAGATAATATGTGTCAAGCGATAATATGTGTCAAGTTTATTTGTATAAACATGCAACACAGCAAGCTGAAAATGTAGAACAGACGCCTACTGCAAAACTTTGCGTAAGAAGGTGCACACAGTGTCTGCTTCTGGTCGAGACCACTTCATCTGCCATTACCTTCGGTATGCTTCACTGATGGACGTAGTACATGGCTTGTATGCAGTACAGACCAGGCTTAAGAAATAAATGATTATATTCGGTAGTAAGTAGCATGATTTTATTCAACTGGCCTAAAGCAAATGAATTGTATCTAATTCAGTCAACAGTGTTGGAGTTAGTACAATTTGTATTCTTACTTGGGACATGATAAAAATGTGTTACAGCTTGTTCAGCAGATTCTTTTGAAGAGCTAGTACTTATGGATTGTTAAAATAAATTTGTCTTTTTGACTGATCATTCCAACTGGATTGAATTCCTTGTGTTTTTGCTTTCTTTTTTTTGCTCGGTTTTTGTGCACTTACTCTTGACACACCATGGTTAACAGGTTGCTGAGCGAATGCTGTTATTGAAATTATGCTGTAAAACGGTCTTGATTGTTGTCATACTGCAAAATTTCCTATATCTTTCTGTAACTGTCAGTGTGCGCTTATGGCGCTGTGTTCACTGCTGAAGATACTATGCCGGGCTGTAGTAGCCCTAAGGGGCCCTTAGACTCGGTCCCCTTTGTATCCTGGTTTTTGTTCCAGCCACAACTGCAACCCCTGAATACTAAGTTGTTCATTATTCTTAATTATTCACTTTTTTAATTTAACCTTTTAAAAACTATTTTACGACCAAGACTCTTGCCCTGACCCATAAACTGGGGAGGTTATAGTACAATTACTACTGAAGGCATGTGTTCATGTTCAAGTCAAGGAGTTTGTTTCCCTTCTTATGAGTGTAATGCCTTTGTGAATATTCATTATCATCTGTGAAATCTGTAGGGCTGCCCCCGAGCAAAGATTTGCTTAGTCGACTACAGTCGACTAACCATCGCACATTTATGATGTTAATTTAATTATTTAAATATGTATTTTTGAGCATCAGAAAATGGTTTGACTTCCATCTAATCTATAGTAAGTTTAGTATATTACAGAGAAATACAAACCCGTCATTATGAGCATTTAAAATATCAATTATAGCTACAAGCACAGGTTGCGATTTGCTGGCCTGTGCTGCCTATTAACGGCATCGGTTTGCTTATGGCCCGCATTGTAGGCTATTAACGGCATAGACAAAGCGGTAAATGAATGTCGGAACAACAAGCAATGAGACATTTAACTTTATTTTTATTTATACTCTTTATAACAACACACAGCTTAAAAATAGTGAATGACTAAATAAAAAAGCAGCCTTTTGTCCAGTGATACGAAAGAGCACTGGAATGGAGTTTTTGAAGACAAACACAGGCAGCTTAATATCTGCAAAGTGGATATAATATGTGCCCCTCTTGGCCAGACTGAAGTCTTCCTGGTATGAAGAGGGACATGTGAAGAAGACCTCTGATATTCCTGTATTTAGTCTATAATTAGGTATTATATAAAGATTCGGAAGATCGGCTTATGACTGTGGTTGCCATACTTCAGCAAAGTGCTTAACCTGAATAGCTTCAATTAAAGGGTCAAGTAAACTAAATTGCGGGCTAAATTTAACTAGAGATTTAATTATTTTGTATTTTTTTCCTAGTGACCTTGTAGTGACCATTGCCATGATGCAAGGAAGAATGATTTCAGACGGAAAAACATTCTCTTCTAAGCCCATGCTCATAAATTCACTTGAATCTTGACTCCTGTGTTGACTAAGTGGCAGAATTAATATAGTGGGGACCTTCAGGGCTTGACTTAGTTTTAGTTTTTATTGTGCTTCCCTCAATCAGCTTCGGGTTTCAAGTTCTTAAGGATACTTGTACACAGTTTACGACAGGACAACAACAAAAAAAAACTACAAACAGTATTATGCTGCGTTCAATTGATAACGCTTGTGAAGCTCTGAAGATTTTGCATCTTTGGCTGTTGATGACAATGTTGTGTTGGAGTCTTGAGAGCACAGTATAGATGCTGCCCAAAGTAGAGTGGGAAGGGTAGCGTTGTGGAGGGAGATTTTATTTGAGAACAATGCAGCGAGCCTAATTCTTGGACGAGCTCCGAGTTTACTATCCACCTGTGGAGCTGCTGTTCTTGAGTTTTTCTTGCCAGGGTGAGGTTTTTAGGAAAAGTTGGCAGGATGGTGTTTCTGATGGTTGTTTTCTGTCTCTTCTCCCACTTTCTCCTTCAGGCTGTTCGCTGCTATGATTCTCTCATCTTGAAAGCTGAAGGAAAAGTTGAACCAGAGTTGTTTTGCCAGCTAGGTCACTTCAACCTTCTCCTGGAGGATTACCCAAAAGGTAAGTTTTATGGCTTTTTCAGTTCCAGTTCAAGCATCTTAATGGTGGTGTATGTGGGGGGTGGGGTGGTGTAGAACAGTTTTTGCTGTTAGCAATTTCATTTCTGCCATTTCCCTCATTTGACCATGTACTGTTTTAAAGCAAAATTTACGTTTGCGTGTGTGAACCAGTGGTGTGTGATAAAACCTTTGCTAAATCTCTCGTAATATCTTTTTGTTTGTGACTACAAAGGGTTTTTGTTGAAATATTGTTTTGTCCTCTTATTTGTGGGTTCGACAATCAAATGGATTCTGGCACACCGGTTTGCTGCCATTGTCTAATAGTCCATGAATCGGTCTTGCTTTCAGATGTCCTTGACTGAAACAAAAATGGCTAAAAATGTCCATTTCTGGGCGGGGGGCGGGGGGGGGGGGTTCAAATCCAAAATATAGCACAAATGTGAATTGTGTACATCCAATGAGAAAATGGTTTTGAGGGTAAAGATCCCTGAGAGCCCATGGTTGGCTAAATGGCTATAAGTCATCAAGGGTCTCAAACGAGCCTCAAACCATCACTCTGCTGCCAGAAATACAGTAGATATTGATGGATTACTTGAAGGGTTGTTTCTCCTGACTTCTTTTTCCCTAGAGTTCAATAGGAATTGAGTCAGGCGAAACAACCTTTAAAGTGATCCATCCGTATCTACTGCGTACAGTTGAAGTCTAAAGTTTACATACACCGTAGCCAAATCCATTTAAACTCAGTTTTTCACAATTTCTGACATTTAATCCTAGTAAACATTCCCAGTCTTAGGTCAGTTAGGATCACAACTTTATTTTAAGAATGTCAAATGTCAGAATAATAGAGAGAATTATTTATTTCAGCTTTTATTTCTTTCATCACATTCCCAGTGGGTCAGAAGTTTACATACACTCTGTTAGTATTTGGTAGCATTGCCTTTAAATTGTTTAACTTGGGTCAAACATTTCTGGTAGCCCTCCACAAGCTTCTCACAATAAATTGCTGGAATTTTGGCCCATTCCTCCTGACAGAACTGGTGTAACTGAGTCAGGTTTGTAGGCCTCTTTGTGTTCGCACATGCTTTTTTAACTTGACTTTGTTATCCTTAAGCCATTTTGCCACAACTTTGGAAGTATGCTTTGGGTCATTGTTCATTTGAAAGAGCCATTTGTGACCAAGCTTTAACTTCCTGGCTAATGTCTTGAGATGTTGCTTCAGTATATCCACATAATTTTCCTTCCTCATGATGCCATCTATTTTATGAAGTGCACCAGTCCCTCCTGCAGCAAAGCACCCCCCACAACATGATGCTGCCACCCCCTTGCTTCACGGTTGGGATGGTGTTCTTCGGCATGCAAGCCTCACTCTTTTTCCTCCAAACATAACGATGGTCATTATGGCCAAACAGTTAAATTTTTGTTTCATCAGACCAGAGGACATTTCTTCAAAAAGGAAGATCTTTGTCCCCATGTGCAGTTGCAAACTGTAGTCTGGCTTTTTTATGGCAGTTGGAGTAGTGGCTTCTTCCTTGCTGAGCAGCCTTTCAGCTTATGTCGATATAGGACTAGTTTTACTGTGGATATAGATACTTTTGTACCTGTTCCCTCCAGCATCTTCACAAGGTCCTTTGCTCTTCTTCTGGGATTGCACTTTTTGCACCAAAGCACATTCATCTCTAGGAGACAGAACGCGTCTCCTTCCTCAGCGGTATGATGGTTGCGTGGTCCAATGGTGTTTATAATTGTGGACTACTGTTTGTACAGACAAACGTGGTACCTTCAGGCGTTTGGAAATTGCTCCCAAGGATGAACCAGAGGTCCACAATTTTCTTTCTGAGGTCTTGGCTGATTTCTTTTGATTTTCCCATGATGTCAAGCAAAGAGGCACTGAGTTTGAAGGTAAGCCTTAAAATACATCCACAGGTACACCTCCAATTGACTCAAATAATGTCAATTAGCCCATCAGAAGTTTCAAAAGCCATGATATAATTTTCTGGAATTTTCCAGGCTGTTTAAAGGCACAGTTAACTTAGTGTATGTAACCATCTGACCCACTGGAATTGTGATATAGTGAAATAATCTGTAAACAATTGTTGGAGAAATTACTTGTCATGCACAAAGTAGATATTCTGACTTGCCAACACTATAGTTTGCTAACATGAAATCTGTGGAGTGGTTAAAAATGAGCTTTAATGACTTCAACCTAAGTGTATGTAAACTTCCGACTTCAACTGTATCTGGCAGCAGAGTGATGGTTTGAGGCTCGTTTGAGACCCTTGATGACTTATAGCCATTTAGCCAACCATGGGTTCCATACTATTCCTGTGTAATTTACAGCTTAATCTAGACCCACCCCCCAATTCCCATAGAGATCCATTCAAATGCAGAGAGGTTATAGTTTCGCTTGTAAGAGTACCTGAGAATTTACAAATCACTGCTTTCTGCTTTTATGTGCATTTTACACACTGTCCCAACTTTTTTGGAATTGGGGTTTGTACATAATTTTATTGAAAAGTGGTAAAAAAAATTTTAGTGGAAATCTGTTTCCAAGTAGGTTTTATGGTTTTATTTCTGTGATATTGGACAAATAAGGTAGTAGTTCAGTCGCTCGATCTCACTGTTATAGATTGGTGAAATCATCTTGAGAAACATTTCTGTTTCTTGGTAGAGACATTTGAGACATTTGATTTAAACCACTGTTTTAAGTGTCTCTCCAGTATATACTCCACGTGGGTGGAGATTGATGAAAACGTGTCTGCAAGATTCAGTGTTCACTTAATTTTTTTTCCATGCTTTGTTCAGAAAAAAGGTGCTTTATGTCTAGCACCACCAATAGATGATTTTGAAAAATACAGTATTTTTCGCATGAATGAATATTAGAATGGGTGCATGTTATTAAAAATATCTTATTTTCCTTTGCCTAGCCTATTTGCAATTATCAAAGAGCTGTCATAAAAAAAAATGGCTACACACAAAATGGCTTGAATTTGGCCACATTAAGGAGGCTATAATATCCTCCAATATCCACAGGAACACCTGAAGTATGCATAGTGTAGTAGCCTACGTTATCAAACAATGTATTAGTAGCAGAGGCTACAGTTAACTTAACTGGTATAATGGTAGTAATACAAAACGGTATTCCAGATTAAAATCAACGAAATATTGATAATTATAAATATTACGACTGCTATCAGTGGCAAAATATTTATTACAGATGTTCACGTTACATACGACTTATACCATTCAGAAACATCGAGATTCTCTCGGGGTGGACCACATTTTCTGTAGCTCTGGCAGCTGCAGCAGCAACCGGGGGGTGGCTCAAACATATAAGGCCGCAATGGAGCGAAGCCGCCCATATACTCGTCAGTTCCCTCACTCTGTTTTGAGTACTGCTATCCAGAAGCTAACTAGCTAGCCACCGCGACTGCCCGCCCACTTAAAAAAAATAAGTCCCGCCCCACCGTCTGGTTTCACACAGAAGCCTTCTGAAAAGCAATAGAAAAATGCGATCTGACTTCCGTTGCGTGGGGTCTTTAAATGAAATGCAAAAGAGAAGATGTAGCCTACAGTATTATCATCCAGTATTGTACGGCAGAAGGAGTAGGCTATATGTTACTGAAATAGTCTGGTACAACCGGCAGCAACATCTTCAACATTTAGCCGTTACTGTTTCAGTTGAATTCTTTTTACTCTGGAGCTGTTACTGAATGCTGACACGCCCAGACCCCACGTGAAACGAGTGCCGAAAAATTGGTCATAGAAAAAGATGACTTAGCTGAAGAAAAAAAATTACTTGACCGAGAGTGAAAAAACATTGTACTCGCAAGGGAAAAAACCAAAGATGAAAATAAGATTTTTGATCAACGAAAATTCAAAAGTGAATACAAAATAATTATTACCAATCAATATTTTTTCAATATCAATTTTTCTTTTTTTCAGTATCAATTATTCAATAAATTTAAATTTTTCCAGTTGTCCATTCTTATTTTTTCACTATCAATTCTTAGTGGCACTAATCTAACGCCATAGACGACCCCCTCCCTGAGGAGGGTCTGACTGCAGATACTTTTTTCCTTGCAGAAAGGTGCAGGAACACCTTTGTGTAGGAATGCCCACCGACTGGTTATCAATAAAAGCAAAGCAAGGGAAGGGAACTATAGGAAGAAAGCATTCATTTCGGATCCGACCGCAATCCACCACTTCAAAAAGACATCCTGCCCCAACGTCCGGGTTTCACGCAGAAGCCTTCTGAAAAGCAATAGAAAACACTCGATCTGACTTCCGTTGTGTGGGGTCTTTAATAGTGTGTTCAACCACCGTACATGATTTTACTAGGTAAATCGTAAAAAAGATTTTTAGGCGTACGGCCTAAATGTGTGAATGTGGGTAATTGGCTGGCTGGCTGACTGGTTGGTTGGCTGGCTGGCTGGCTGACTGGCTGGCTGCTTGATTCCCTGATGTTGAAAGCACATGCGTAATTAGTGAGTAAAAGTTTGTTGTCCAACTCCTCGTCCGCTTTTACTAGTACAAGTTGTAGCACCCAGAAATCATGAATAAACAACTGGATATGTTTAAAGATACAGGTCAATTGGCTGAAATGTATAATCTTTCTCGTAGTCATCATCGCCCAGTCAATATTGTTTCACAAGCGGGAGGACGTCATTGGTATTGAAATTTAACTCAACTTTTTAGTTCAGGGAAGTTAGGCCAGATAGCAACACTCTCCAGAGGAAGACATCGCCCATATTTTGAAATCAATGTCAGACGAGCAACAACAAACGAAAAGTAAGCCGAGTTCAAAGTGGATTATTTTTTGGCTGTGGTCCCGGCAAATACGCGACCTGTCGAGTGACAAATAAATAAATAAACAGCAATTCAAAGCATTTAGCATCCTCTTTGTCGAATGGTACGTTGACAAGTTTTCTGCAAAATTCGGCACAAAGTCCAAGATAACGTGTGGGCTAACTGTTAATGCTGATATGTCTGATTAGCATTCTGTAGCCTTTAACGAATTTGGCGGATCGCTACTTCTAATTTATTTGAAGAAATCAACAACATGGTTTGGTGATAGTCGAGATTTAAATGACGTAAGTTTAGCTACCTCGATCATGGCAAAGACACTTGAAAACAACAGAAAGCCATAGGTTTACGTTGAATAATATTGAGGTTGAGCGTGTCAAACAATCCAAGTATCTGGGGCAGTGTTTCTCAACTATGTATGCTGGTTTTTGTTGTTACTTGGTACTTAAAGGTATACTATGTAGTTTCATTGTAAACAACTCGTTCTTTGTTTACATTCAAATTTTCTCCCCAAAAAACATTGTGTCCTTGTGGTCTAATAAACATGAATGTTTTTCCTACCTCATAAGTCGTTCGCAAAGTGTTTTTTTGTTAATGTTTTGAATGTTACACTGTTGACATCCCGCCGCCATTTTTAAAGCCAGAAACAGCTAAAATTGTGTAAACGTCATGATTGGGCAATTTCTGCTCATTTGATTGACATGGCCAGGCCATGTGGGCAGGCTTCCAGGTAAACTTTTATTTTAGCTTAGGACCAAAACATGCCTCACGCAAATACGCGAATGTGGACGCTTCGAACTACGCAAAGTTTTTCTTTTGCCATGACATTTGTGAAAGACAAGCCAGAGCGTTGCAGCAAGGGACGCTATAGCAGCAACAACAATAAACAACTTTCTTGTTCGATCTGTGCTTTCCTCTGGTTTGTCTTTCATGTCATGGCAAAAGAAAAACCGTTCACGTAGCTTGAAACGTTCGCGTAGCTATTTGCGTAAGGTATGCTTCTGCCCTTACTCATTAGCAAGATGTTTTCAGCTGAGGAGGTAACAATATCATTATTAAAATAGCGCCCATTACATTATAGTCATTTACCATTTTATCCAAAGCGACATACAATAAGTGCATACAGAAACGTCATTAAAGTAGCCTAACTACAGAACAGATAAGACAAAGAACATCCTTCCCATAATGTAGCAGCTATCGATAGCTAAGGCTATCTATTGTTGTGATGTTTGTTTATTGTTGACAATAGTCTATCATGTTTGACCAAACCTTGGGTGAGGGGCAGTCGTTACATAAACATTACATTACAGTCATTTAGCAGACGCTTTTATCCAAAGCGACAATCGTGTTTGTGGTGGGCGAGGCAGGACCAGGGGAAGAGGACAGCTTGATCAGAGTGACCGTGATAGAGTCAACAGACTCCGGGAGGAGAAACATTGCCATCTCAACGAAGTTGAAACGGAACGGCACTATCACGAAATGCGAAAAATACAATCAAATCAGAAAGAAATATTTTCCCAAAATAAATCAGAGATACCCTCAATTAAAAATTTTTACAGACATCCAAAAACTCTCCATCCTCTTAGGAGAGGAGAGGACGTGCTGTGACCTGGCAGCACAATATATAGCTGCATGCTATGTCTTAGGGACAGTGAGTGACAGAGATCATTATAAACCAATTTTAATTTTTTATATTTATTATATTCACTTTATAAGATCATATGTGTCGTTCTCATCATTATCATTTCTATTGATAATTATTAGGCTATTATTTTTAATTGTACTTCATTATTTTACATTATTGTTATTTATAAATCCATAATCAAAGAAAAGTTCTTGTTTTCATGTATGGTTACTGTTCATTCGTTTCTAGTCTTTGCTGTTTTGTATTGTTCAGAGTTAGATGTATGTCTTTGACTGCTTTAATGCAGTATGCTTTGACAATACAGATTCAATGTCTTATCATGCCAATAAAGCGAATTGAATTGAGTCCACGGTCAGAGAAAATATGTATGAAACGTCACCACAATGCTCGTGCGTCGTCGTGCGCGTCTGAGAAGTACACGTGATAAGCAATTTTCGGGGAGCCCTTTTCTCCTATGTGCTCTATATCGCCATCTAGTGTTCTGAAACTACATAGTATACCTTTAATTGATCAATTCAAGCAGCCAATAACAGTTAATTCACCACACCTGGTTTCTTGTAGGGCTGAGCCGAATGCCATTTTTTACACTTCGAAGCTTCGTTGGCAATTTTCCCCGATGCTCCGAAGCTTCGTTTTAATAATAATCTATTAAAAATAATTACATTTTTTTCTTGAGTCTTTGAAAACAATGTTACGATACGTCCAGTAGAGGGCGCGCTCACATCTATTTCAGTAATATGCGCATGAAGAAAAGCCGTTTTTTTTTTTTTTTTTTAAACAACAAAGTATTACATTGAAATGGAACAGAAGTTCAGGACATGAAACATAGGCCAAAATAAATTTAAAAGATAAATATAAGCTGCAGTCTTCACAGTTATGTGCAGGCCTTTAAACTTTCAGACCACGTAGCCTACATACTGCGTGGTATGGGTAAAAAAAAGTCTACAGCCGAGTGTAGGCTATATTGTTTTCTTTCCAAAACGTTGGTTTTGGAAATAGGTTGTCATGCTATGCTAGCCTAGGCTATATCATGAAATGTAGCCTAGTCAGATCGGCTAACTAATGCTAATGTTGCTAGGCTATTACTCTGACGAAGATATATAAATTAGGCTACTTACATTTTTCAAATGATTTGTCAAATTCGTAGTTCCACCATGGTATGCCAATTTCTGCTGGCATATTTGCCATTTGACCTTTTTTGGATTGTCAGCGGTAATATTAAAATGCCACACAGCTGACTTATTTGACATCTTGTAACTTCACCTCAGGCTTTGGGCAACAGCGTTGCGAATGTCGAGACAAGTCACGTGGAAGGCTGAACCGCGCATCCTTGTACGTTCGATAAACTTCCAGGCGATTCAAAGCTCAATCAGTATAGAATAAACACTTATATGTTGACAAACATCCAGGAAACCATCAATTTTCTTCTTTTTTGAGGGGGAAAAATGTTTAGTTTTTTTGTTGTTGTTTTTTGAGGGAAAAAAACGAACTATTCGAATCTGAATTTAGGATCCGAATCCCAATCCAACGAACGAAGCTTCGGAGCTCCGAAGCATTCGGCTCAGCCCTAGTTTCTTGAGTCTGAATTGGTTGCTGATATTACAAAAACAAAAACAAAAACCAGCATACCCTGCGGCCCTCCAGGACCAGGGTTGAGAAACACCCTAGTATTTGGCTGGATTGTGATCTTTCTTTCAGATCATTTATAACACCTTTGACAAAAAAACTTTAACCTAGACTTGGCTTCCTTTTTAGGAATAGGTTTTGCCTGTCTATATATAGTTGGAAAAGGAATGTGCAGGCTGCAATATTACCAGTGTTCGGTTATGGCAGAGATTGTATAGTACAGAGATATGCCAACTGCATGAATATCATGTTTCACCTCTAGGGGCGACTGAGCACTCAAACTGTGCTAAACAAAGAATGAATGGGTGTCAATGGAAGTTTTTTCCAGAAACCCAAATCTATGAGATAATATTTTATTGTAAGTTGGAGAAAGTTTGCAGACAGCAGATAGGAAAATATGCTTTTCTATGCACTTAGATGAATGAAGTCTTGAACCGTTTAGGAAAAAAATGACTTTTTTTTCTCGCTTTGCAAATTTCTTCATGAATGTTCATGACCGCTTTGGACGTGAGACTCAAAAACAAGATGGACGTCCCACAGCCAGCTGAAATCGTTCTGTAATAATGGCACAAGAATGACAACTATGTGGACGAACAAAGTACTAGCTACTACCGGTGGTCATCACCTTATATCTTATAGACAATCTGGTTTTAACTAGAAGCTTCTAGAGAATATATGGTTTTACTGAGCAAGTGAGAGCTCCTGGCTAGTTGGCTACCATTGACTGGGGTGCTGCCGGTAATGAATATTCATGAACCGGCGAACTCATCAACATTGCATGGCATCAATGCTAGTGGAAATGTTTTGAAAGTGAGATCATAACACAACCATCGATTCCATGTCAACTTATAATTATGTATTAATTATAAGCATTAGGCCGTGTAACATTGACAGAAATAGTCCAGTTTCGCGAAAATATTTGAAATTACTGTGATGATAATTTTATAGCATTTAGCTCCATTCACCTCCATGTATTCTTCCAGATTCTACTCTGTTTAGCAGTGCCTCAGCACTGCCCCCTGATGCTCAAAGAATGCCATTGCACTTTTTTTCCGGTTATATTGCAGTCATTGGAGTTGGCAAGGCTTTCTCTCTATGGGCTTTGGTTATGGTGACATTCTATATATGTATGCCCCCACGTCTGTTTTTAAATCTCTGGATGCTATATCATAGCGCGCTATGATTTATCATGGGTGATGGGTTCAGAACTCATCATTGTGAATTGTACCTACCGATCAGTGGGTTGGTTCTCTCTAGACCTGCAGAGGAAACCCAAAACTCCCTCTCTATTTAACCAAGCTTCTTTCAATTACCAATTCTAATTATTATACTAGATAGCAGGGCTAGATCTCATTGGGTATGCCACATTTTAGGACTGAGTTGAGTAGAAATGCCTTTAGTGGTTCAGCACCTGATATGTGGATGCAAGAGTGATTAAAGCTGACCTCCTTGGTGTCTTTTGAATTTTAAAATGGCTCAGAATCCTATTTGAGGAATAATAAGGCAATCAGGATTGCTGACAATGCTGTGGTGTCTTAACAGCTATTTAAATTTCAATAGAAACACATAAACTAAAATGCTACTACAATGGGAATAAAAACAAACACAAAACGGCTGAATGCCAGGAACATTGCAGGAAGGTTAGAGGCCAACATTGTAGCAACGTTGCTGCAGTGTTGTAGCAACGTCTCTTGGAAAATGTTTTATTGAGATTGTTTGAATATGGCTACAACGTTGTAGAGCAATATTGCAGCAACGTTGCACAGGGTTGTGGTAGGAAAGTTTGTTACACTTGTAACCTTTGTCTGGGGCTTTTGTAAAATATTTCTAAAACTCTGTCTTTCGCTGTTGAAATTAGAACTATTGGCAGAAGCAAGACGTTCTAGGCTGAGCGGTACGGGAGCGAACTGGAGCTTGCGGAGTGGTAACGTTCTAATAGTGCTCATCACTCTAATGAAATTACGTCCGCTTCCCCTCCTCGCTCGCTCCCTCTCACATACTCTGCCACACACACCTTTGAGAATCAGCACTCCGTTGCACCGGTATGCAGGCCAACCTGCATGCTCCAGAACAGTATCCGCCGTGCGTTATCACATGTTCCTCACTGGCCGCATACAGTCGTCCGGGCTGAGCCAGGCTTGCCTAGTCTTTTTTAAAAGTAAATCCAACGATTTATTTACTTAATAATATTGTGTGCAACCACTGCCGAACGATAATTTTTTTGATTGTGTGATGGGTATATCCCAGTTGTCAATATCTAGGAGTTATGATTATTTAATCAATGCAACATATTAATAAGTTCACTGCCTTCCCCACAACGTAGAGCAACTACAATACATAAAGGCAGGATTTTATAAAGGCAAATGCAGTTATTAAGGGTGCTGTCACTGACACGTTGAAATTTAATACCCCCACAAACATTTTTTTCATAGAAAGCTGACAACCCAGGCGGCAGGTACAAGATCACCCTGCAGGACGTCTGCGCATGACTTAAGTTGGCTATCTCTGAATCCTGCCCTAAATCCATAATGATCCCAAACAGCAGACTTCAATGTCAGAGGATCCACTTTGCGAACAAACTGGTGCTTCTGCTATAAGCTGCATTCGCCGCAACTTCAGCTCTGCAAAAAATTTAGCTGGATTTTTGATTTAAATGAAAGCAGTGCAGGTTAACTGATCACAGTATTTCTTATTTTCAGTGTTGTATTACATCAAATTGAAATGGCCGATATAAGTTTTGCATGACAATTAAAAAATTGAGAACATAGCTAGACATGAAAGGGTTTTTGAAGCATTTGGTGAACCGAATTTATTTCTGTTTTGTTTTTAACATGCATAAATACAGACTAATAAATTAGAGCCTGTCTCAGGCTAGAGTAATAGTAGCCATTCCAAAATGGGTATAATTGTATTCAATTTCAAACTTACAAACATTTCAAGGTTCCAAATAACCCCCATTTAAGAAAAGGGTTTGTTTTACTGAAGTTTTACTGTATAAATTTTTATGAACACTTTAAATGTAAATTTAATGAATTGATTGCACAGGGTTTTTAAGTTGTCAACTTGTGTGTTGACAGCGCTTGCATTGCATTTGTGTGTTGACAGCGCTTGCATTGCAGCTGAAGTTGTGGCGAATTCATCATGACATTTAAATAGCTGCATTTGTCCTCCAACATACCATTTGCCCTCAGTATACCCGTGTTTCAGTATCTGTTCAGTTCATATTTGTGGGTCAACTGGAAATTCTCACCATGGCCTGCAATTCCTTCTTGCACCAGTGAAGTTCCCCTCTCATCCCAGCCCTCCCACCCCCCCTCTCCAGGAACTCATTCAGTCTTTTTTTTTTTTCTTCGGAATGCAATAGGCTAGAGTTTAAAGATACGGTGGAGTAAAAACTGTTTTGTTATATTATGCAAAAATGACCAAAGAAAGCAAACACTATTACTAAGCCAGTTTTATTCATTCAAAATTTTTTTTTGATGACATTAAAAAATGCCATCAAAGGGAAATATTTTTTCCCATTTATATATTTGGGAAAAGTATACATCTTTATTTTGTGGCTCAATGAACACTTTAAATGCAAAAGAAAATGACTGGATGGTCATTAAATTCCATATATGAGAGGATGGCCATTGCTCACCCTGTGCACATCAGAACTGGCTCAACTGAATGAGGACAAACTGCATGACCTCACTAAATCCCCACGCGGGGGTTCACACTGACATCAATGAAAATCATTGTCCATGGTGGTGGCAGCAGCCCATCACAGGGCCAAGTGGAATGGAACGCTCAGATTTGGAGGCGGGGTGGCGTAAAATATTTCAACTATGACAGCACCACTTGCAACTGTGGCCTAGTCAAACAGAAGAGATTGAAAGGTAGGCCTATCGGGTGTTTAATGTACAAAAAAAAACAAAAAAAAACAGGTCAAAGTTTTTTGGGACTCGCGACTGATCTTAGGCCAATAACCGTCTGGGAGTATTTACTTTTGTGCAGGTGGCTTCAAGGTTCACATTTTTGGTAACTGGGGACAACTTAGTTTTCAACCTGGGTCAAGTTTCTGAGCATTGGAAATAAGTAAAGTGTATGGCCTGGCAATGCTATATTTTGTGCAGTGCAGGCCATGCACAGCATTTATTTAGCATATTTAGCATGTTCTCTGTGGGAACTTGGGCCATGCACATCCATGGCACAGATATATTTTTGGAAAGCCAGTAATAAAAGGCGATTATTTCCCTCTTCCTGTTTTAACATAAGGTCTAAATACTTCACACAGCTACCAATTTATTCATCAGTATGGTATTAAATACTGTGCCAGGATTTTTGAAAGCTGGTGTGACGTATGAAAACTTGCATACTCCCCAACCTTACAAACGAAGGATGGTTTATCCTCTTAATGACACATTGTGACGAACATTCAAGCTACAAAGAATTACTATTCCATATTTAAGGACCTTTAATCAGTCAGACCAGTTTTCTGACAACAAATGTTAAAATTTTTCCGTACTGTAGCAAATTATTTATTTTCAGAGGTTACGTCTTTCATTGAAGGACCTACAGCTGAAATCTATACGTTGATAGTCTGAACACCTGACATCTTGACATTGAGATGCATTATAGAGAAGTCTAACTTCTTACTAGTAAATAAATACTGAGTGGTCATCAGCTGGCTAACAAATTTAAGTAGTACTAACTGGAATGAAGAATGCCATTTAATATCTTCTGGATGCAGTATTTGGAAATATCCCCTTGTGTTTTTCTCTGCAACAGCAGTTGCAGCGTTTGAATTGACAGTCAGATTGATTATAAGTTGGAGCACTGGACATCACCTTGCTAAGCAATCACTACTTGTAATTTTCTCGCTAGAGTGTCGGAGACATGCCTAGAATTGAGAACCTTGACATTTCGTGGTACAACCATTTACTTCCTTGATTTCATTGATGGTTCCCATTTGTCTTTGGGCATGGAATATGACATGGTCCATTCAGTTTTCCATTGCTTTACTTAACACAGCACACTAATGGTGCAGTAGTTTAAATATTAAAATGTAAATGTAATTTGCAGTGTTTTTTTTGTTTTTTTTTACATTATACAATGACTTGTAATGATTTATAGTGACTTGAATTAATCTGTCATTATATGAGTGACATTTCTTTATTCATTCCCAGGGTGTACCATAATGGTGTTGAAAGGCAGTGGGCTGATTTCCTTCCTGCTAATCCTGTTTTTTTTATTGTTTTTTTTAAATTAAGTGATAGGATGATGAAAATACCCCCAGTGCATTACCACTCTAGAAGCTGTGCAGAACCAGACATGGCTTTCTAGGTTTTGCAACACCAGGGTTTAGGTTTAGGGAATTAACAGCATCATATTCATCTCTAATAAAACCTCAAACAGATCTCAAGTTATAGAGGTCCATAATCTACTGGATTTTTTGGGTGTTTTGACATTTAGGCTATGTGCTTCTCTTAAGTGACTGATGGCTGGAGTTTATATACCTCATTTAAAGGCTTTATTTGGCTGCCAGATTAAAGGTAGCGACTAAAACCTGCACACATCGTCACTGCAGCTCCCCAGGATCTGAGTTTGAGGATCCTACTTTTGAATATACTGACATCCGTGTTGCTTTTAAAACCTAAAATAAACTGCAGCTGGGCCTGACTAAATTTAAATTCTGCAAGGTCTTCAGTCATTTCACCCTCAGAGAAGGTCTTCTGTCGCAGTCCTTTTTCAGGCAAAGGTGTCAGAAGATGTTTCCTGTCTCATTTCCTGGTTCTCCAAAAGTCTGCATTCTTTTGCAGTCGGCAGTCTGCCGCAAGGATGTCTGTCTCTGCCCTTGAACTTATGTTAAGTGCCTAAACTTTAGCATTTGTCCTAAATGGCCATTTTTTTCTTTCTCACAGCATTATCAGCATACCAGAGGTACTACAGTTTACAGTCTGACTACTGGAAGGTGAGTGTATGTGCCCTTAGAATATCTGTATGTATAAAAATAATTAAATAAATCAAAAAATCAAAAAACATGGGTTAATGTAGAAAAAAAAAGCCTTTGACATGCTATCACATTTTTATGGTAATTCACAAAGTATCTGGACCAGTGTTTTACAGAGGTGCATTGCTTTGTGTGTAATGCAAAAGTAAAGCTTTTGGACACAAAACTGGTTATAGTTATAGTTGGTTTCAGTGCAGAGTGCCACTGGCATTGCTTGTATTATCTCTGGAGTGAGGATAAGAGATGACTTGAGACAATGCAGAGAGGGGTCTATCTCAAAGCAGGATTACACACTTGTGTATCCAGAACCTTCATAAACGATCATAAAATAAATACCGCTATTGAGTGCACCACAATCCACTCTTGCACCCATCTAAAATGTTTTTTGGCGGCCTGGCCACGATTTTACAATGCAGGAAAAACTCAGTTAGCGAGGTAACGTTATCTAAAAAGTAAGCGTTTGGAGAACTAGCCAAATGTTTCATTTGGTTTCTAGAAATGCAATTTTAGAACTTGCGATATTATCAAAAAACAATCACTTCTCAATTTCTCTGAATGAATAGCACATTTGTGATGTTGTCAGGTATTTTTTCACATTTGTGATGTTGTCAGGTTTTTCTTGCCTTTGATGCGAATGATAATAATTTTGCATTGCATGCCAAGTAGGGTTGTCACACTATCCTATTTTCATATCGTCGATATGCCTTTAAGAAATATCGTGATATTCAATATTATTGTTCGTATATAATTATAGTGGATTAATGACAACGTGAACAGAAGTAATTACCACGTGTGGCAGCATTGAGTTCTAATTAGCCTTAGCGTTGCTTCTGGATCCCTGTACTTTTTGGCCAATCGTTTCCCGTTTCAGAAACAGAAATTAAAGAACAAGAAACGAATGGTTATGCTATATTCATTTTAAAAACAGAAATTGAAAAACGAGAATCAAATGGTTATTCGTTTTGGATCCGTGTATAAATGAATGCCAACTGCAACATCCCGTACTGTCACTCATCTCACAAAACATAACTTCTCATAGCTAGACACTTCATAGATCGCTCCAAAATGAATGTGATGACAAACATGATGACGATGAGCGGCTGTCAATTTATTGATTCACCGATTCTCCATTATCATTGGGTTTGTGGCCAAAAAATTCCCAGATTGGCGAAGTGGTGTTTTTCTTTGAAACAAAATCAGCCATCTTCTCTCGCTTTCTCTTAACTAATGATGACGACGATCAGTCACGAGATGATAATGCGTTGACACCGTGGCTGTTACATCTATTGCACTAGCCCTCTCTGCAAGGATGAAAGCAAGCGATCAGACGTTGTAATTTGATCCTACATCCTACCATACACTAACCTTCCACTGGAAATTGGAAAATCGATGTAATAACCATCCTCACTCTGCTGTTAACATTGTGCATCAGATAATTAATTAGTACCAGTATACGAATAGGCTAATGGTAACAAAATAATAAATATAGAGCAAATAATAACCAAATATTTTAAAAAACAAAGCATACAGAATTTGTTGCGAGGCATCAGAACTAAAATAGAAAATGCAGTGGGAGAGGACGCAACGCTCCGATTTGTCAGGCAGGCTATGGCACATGCAGTAATGCAAATATTTTAAGTTAATATTATATTTTGAAATATAAACTCATGTATTATTTCTGACCAATATTATTATTTAAAAGTATGTATGCATGTTTTGTCCCTAGAATAGCAATAATAAAAAAAAGAATATATATTTTTTTAAATATCGTGGCTACAGACAGTCATCTCTGCGATATTTTCAAATAACGCCATATCCGATATTATTGGATATCATGACAACCCTAATGCCAAGGGTTAGTAGTAAAGTTATTAGTAACTGTGGGACAATTTATCAACTGACTAGTTTTTAAAGCCTGCATATCACAAGCATTGGACTGAAGAAAGCTTTCTTTTGAAAGTAATGACTTATGATTAAATTGTAGTCATTTCATTACAAGCTTTTTGGAGTATACATGGTATATTTAATTCATTTTGTAAAAAATGTTTTTGACCTTCTGCTTGACTGTAGAAATGTAACTAGGTCATTGAGGTAGAAGATTGTAATACTGTCAGTGCAAATATGACTGCATTTGTTCACAGTTGACCACATAGTCTGCTCAGAAGTCACACACATTATTGTTTTACTTATATTGTGAAATTATCGTGATTCTGTTAGACCTGTTTTGGGAAAAGAGGCGCACCTGCGATTTGCACTTGTGCTAAATGATGAAAAGGCATTGATTATACTTCAAGTTGTGTGATGTTGTGGAAAGGCATGTCACAAAATGTAGTGCTTTCAGGCTTATTAATTCACTCCCAAGATAATTTACATACACTGACAATGACAGAAAGGAACAATTAGGTGTTTTGTTCTTGAATTATGACTGTCCAAATGGCTGCCTTTTCTTGATCGTACTATCCCCAGATCTAGCTGACAATTGCAAAAAGCTTGACTGGCTGGCTATCATTCACTAAAATGCGAACATTTTAATTTATTGACTGGCCCCAAGTGTGGCTGGCTTTGCATGACAAGTGGAAACAAGGAATGTGCAATGCCATCCTAGGTATATTAAGAAATGAAAGAGGGTGTGGTTACTCTGAGCCATTATCACAGTGTGTTAAGCCACTGTTTTGAGAGCAGAACAGATGCAGCATGTCATTTTCTTTCTTTTATACTGGCAGGAATTCAAGTGCCGTAATTCTCCAGAGGGGGAAGGAATAGTCCCACAGCAAGTGTGTGATGTGCAGACTCAATTAACAATTTGTCAGCTATGGTACTAGACATTAAACAAAGTTATACAAACTAGCAAAACTACCACAATGTGCATTAAAATATGAAAAAAAACCACAGGCTCTTTAAATAAGTAAAATTATACCTAATCAGATTCAGGGCTACGTAGAAGTTCTAGAAATCTTGGAGGTGGTATTTGCCTCTGTGTTTTAGTTTTGAGTCATGGACTGCCTTTACTAAGTGCAGTGGGAATCAGTAGTGAGTTTCTGTGGTTGAATTTAGGCTGTATCTATCTTTAGAGTGTTTCGTTATTTCCGTTTTGGTTGAAAAACAGATTTCTATCTTAGTTGTTGTGATGATGGCACGTTAATGATCTCCTTTTTGGACTTCAAGCTGATATTACTGATTGGGAAAGTTATTAGACTTTATTTAAGGCGAGACACGGCAGGCAGAAATTACGTTTTTGCATCCACTCATCAAGATTTTTGGTTATTTTGCTTCTATAACATGTCTTCTTTAACACTGATATCATAAAAATGTCCAGACTGCACAGAAATATGTTTATTTTACTGTATTTTGTCTACTTAGGTCCAGAAATTTTATCCTAACTTGATTGAATGTTAGCATTGTTGAGTGAGCTATAGTTCCGCAACGTTTGGTAAAACAATGCAGTGTTACCTATCGTTGGAAAGCTCATTTTCTGTAGCCGAACAGTAGCTGATCCAAATATGGTCATTTCCTTTGCAGTGACGACTATTTGTGTAAAGACGAAGGGTGCTTTAATACAAAATGCGAAATCCCATTGGCTGAAGGCCATTTCTGGCGCTAAAACGCATCACGTGATGTGTTCGGAAACTTCCGTGTTAGCTTAACGCGGCAAATAATGAAGTGGTGAAACAAAAGTTCGGCGAATGTGAGGTTGTGATCAAAATGGGCAAAACACCGACAAAAGCGACACAAAAGAGACGTGAGCAATTACCTACTGCCAGAAGAAGCAAGGGAACTACATGTGATCGTAAAGATGACAACGAGCCTGTCAGTAGCGAGTCACCAGCTGTCAGTGCGTCAAAACGCAAAATTCAGGAGATGGGGAAAGGTGATCCGAAAATAGATGACAGGCCGGTCACACAACAGTGGCTTATAATGCACGTGTCACGTTTAAATGAGCTGCTGGATGAATTGCTATGTCCAAATTGCATGGGGAACGGTCTACATATAAACATAGATCCCCAAAACCAAGGGTTTTGTAGCAGTCTGTTGCTGGAGTGTAGCGAATGCAAATCGCAAGAAAATGGATACAGAAAAAGCGTGTATTCATCCTCACGTTTAGGGCTTGGATATGCTGCGCTAAGGAAAATTAGTAAAGTGTCAGGTATTCCATCACTACACTTGAAGACATATCAGAGACATGACAGGAGAGTGACAGGTAAACAGGGTAGAGATAGAGAAGCCTATTGGAAAGTGTAAAACAATCTATTTACTGAAGGCTATATTTGTATTGTATATTAAACAGGGTAGAGACAGAGAAGCCCATTAGAAAGTGTAAAACAATATGTATTTACTATAGGCTATATTTGTACTGTATAGTAAAATGTAGAGATAGAGAGGCCTATTAGAAAGTGTAAAACAATCTATTTACTGTAGGCTATAATGGTATTGTATAGTAAACAGGGCAGAGATAGAGAAGCCTATTAGAAAGTGTAAAACAATCAATTTACTGTATTTGTACTGTATACGTCCCATAACACAGAATAATAAAGTGCAATTTCATGAATTCAACATATTGTACTTCATTAATGTTGCCACCAGTTTGTTTCATTGTTACAGTATACTTTTCCTTTTAGTGGCAGGGAGGGCAGACTGTAGGGTGGACTGTAGTCAAAAGATAAAATAATTATAATGAAACGTGCATCTTCATCCATTCTAAGAAGACCTTCATCCACTTCTTGTCTTTTGTTTTATAGGTTCCATTGCCTTACTAGAACCAGAGTACTTTGTCACACAATCATTGCATGATTTCACAGCGTACAGTTTAACAATGTGCAGTTTGTCCGGTCATTCTGGCTAAGCTGCAAATCTGGTAACCCTAGCTGTAATCTCATTGGCTCTTACCTATGTACCTTTTTGTTTTTTACTAAATGAAGATAAAAAATTATCTTAATTGACAATTATGACAAAGACAATTATCACATTATGACAAAGACAAACAGGTGGCACAAAAAGGTTGCGCAGTAATTGGAAGGCCCTGTGACTATGCCTGTGCTTAGTTGTACTTATTAACAAGTATATCTAATCAAGTAAGCATGTATACAGTTTAGATGTGTTCAGTAGTGTAATAGGGCATTGGGGGATGTGATTTAATGGTTTATTGTTGCTATAAAGAGTGATTTCTAGTCAGCAAATATTAAACTTAACAATAGATATCTTTAACGGCCATTTTCTCAAAATGAGTTTTTTTCAATACTCTGAACCAAAAATCTCAACTTCTAGATCACTTACATACACTAAACTTTCCATGTTCATTCTTATCTATATTCTGAGGATTATTACAGAAGGATTTGTTAATATATTGCCAATTGCCTGATTTATTACACATTTTGTTCTTAAAAACATGGTGAAAATGCATTTTTTATACCTGTATATAGCTTTTTCTCATTTATAAAATGAAAAAAGCATGTATCCAAAATCTGTTCTGTAATTTTTTTAGTCTCTAATATGTTGTCAAAATGAAATAAAGATTTTAAGCCTAGCTTTATCCAATTTTTCTATTTTTGGTTTTTAAATATATGCAAATTAGCGCATATTTAATGAGGCATTGCCTAATTTGCATATTTAAATGTAACTTTAAAAAGAACGTCCAATACAAAAAATAATTGTAACAATGTAAGTAATCAACTGGTAAAGTGTCATGATGATATCTTGTAGTTAATTTTTTTTTCCTATTCACCTGCAGTGTCCTTAAATAGCTTTAACCATGGCCCTGAGTGAGCTGTACACAATTTATAGATATAAAATCTTCTGAAATTAATGTGCTTCAGAATGTAGTCATGTCCTCACAGATGTAGTGCTATAGTTCAAAACAAATGATTTGAAAATCATACATGTATTCTTAAATATACATTGAAAAGTCATTGAAATGTTAAACTTTGAGAGCGCACCGTTTTGCAATTGTTGTGTCTCTGGGAGCGTGTGCGAAACTAATGTTATTTTCCCCCACTAATTTCAGAATGCTGCCTTTTTGTATGGCCTCGGGATGGTTTACTTCCATTACAATGCATTTCAGTGGTAAGTACCGTTTCTTGACTGTAACTGAATATTTTCCACGAGAATGCGTCTTTTAGTTTGCAGATGACATGAGTGAAAAGTTTGGCTTTACACTGTAAGTTGTAATTAAGAACGGGGGGGGGGGGGGGGGGGTTCCATGGATATTGTGACTTGCGGCCTATGTTGTATTAAACTGCTTTCCTAGGCCGTGTAGAGCTGAACTAAAAGGCCTATTCCTGTATTCCTCTTCTCATACGTTTCTTGTAAAGGTGTTATGTGGTTAAATTATAGGCTTACCACTTTACTTGGAAATGCAGAGGACTTGCAAAGCACAAACATCATTTGACTAAGATGTATTTTTCCTTGATTAATCAGGAAATGCTATTTTCTGAATGGTAATGTTATAATGAGTATTTGGCTTTGATATGTCATAAGCACACCTGCATCAAGTATCTTTGCAGCTGGTACCAGGCAAGAATGTTCAGCAATAAAGCCAAACACCAATGCTCGTGGCCTCAGAGGGTCCTGAAAATCAGTATTTCTGAATAATCATTCCTGTCCTTAGCTCCTAAATTATGTTTGCAGATCTAGATTAAGGTTGGGCTGGTGTTATATCAAGACTGTCCAAACCATTAGTGCACCATTTTCTAGTGCAACGCTTTGAACATAGTCTCTTCATAAAGCACTGTACTCAGTTTCCTGTGGATTTGGACAAAATATCTACAATCAGTGAAACCTGGTTTGTGCCTATGAAAGGTGATAGGTAGGAGATTAATTGTGAATATGAAAAAACAATTTCACCTCACAGCAGCAATTTCACCTTCACAGTTTCAATTGTCTGTGTCAGTTACACATACATGTGGTGTTTATTTTATGGTGTGTAGGTGTGTAAGATGAAGAATATACCTGAACTTAGTTTAAATAAATATATATTTTTTTGGAACCTTTAAAATTTGGCCCATGTGAATCGGTCACTTAGACTCTGGAAGAAGACCATGGAGTGTGGGGTGAAGTGTTAGCCATTTTATAATGTCTGTCAGCAGTGAACAAGCGTTCCATTCATTGTAATGAAACCAAATTAACCCCTTAACTAGCTACAGCCCATATATGGAAGTGGTTTATATATTTTTTGCATTAATTGTGTTTTTATAGTCATTTTTTTAATAATCTGGTCACAGAAAGTGTTAACTCACAATTCTATGAACTATTTTACGATTCCCATTTTATAGTGACAATAGTTCCTTCTCTTACTTCCACCGTGTTTGAGCTTCTGTTACTTTGTTTCAGTAATACTTACAGTAATTCTGACTCTTGGAAAACATTCCCCAACAGTTACCTTACAGAAGACAGCAAGATTATGCCTGTACACAAAGGGCTTCAAGAACAGTAACCATTTTATGTTCTTGAGTTTATGTATGGGCTATGTGGTAGTTTATCAGCTAGGGGATAGCCATTCATTTGCTTTGCTTTTTGAGCTGCTACACTGATTTTTCAGTACAAGTGAAACCAAAAAATATGAATAAAATAGTGTTGTCATTGATGTTGGTCATATTATTTTGTTATTCAAACTTTCTTACTACTGTGTGTGTGTGTGTGTGTGTGTGTGTGTGTGTGTTTTGAAGAAAGTGTATTTTTAAAGAGTGGTCCTTATCCTGTCTCATTTGCATATTCATATGGCACTTTTGACCTGCATTACCTGGTGGCTCATGTCATGTTCAATGCCAGTCAAGCTCACTCCGTACCAAGATTCTTGAACTTGTGACTTGGATTTGTATGTGCAGTATGATGATCGTAACCACCTGTTGGCTCTTCCCTGTTAAGGGGAGAGTTCATCCTGTGGAGAGGTCTTCCAGTAGTTTCCAGCACGTCAACTGACTGGCCAGTGCACTTCACTCCCTTATGTAGCACAGATATTAATCTATATTTTGGTGTGCGCATATACTGGTAGTCCTCTAGAGAAATTAAGGGGGCTCAGGATGACTAAGAAACATTACGTTGTAATAAAATGGGGAAAATATGCATCACCAAGGTGGATGAATGCCACTTGAAAGCTTGTATGTGTTCCTGTAGGCAGAGATTATCATTGGCTAGTACCTCATCTGAGTTGGTAATGCCAGATATGTTTTAGTTTGCTGTAGCAGTCAGTGGAAACTATGCCATCAGGTATTAAGCCACATGTTTATTTTTCCTCCTTTTTAGTTAGGCCTAGATATAATGTGATGTTTATTGACATTACTAAGCAAAATGAGATAAAAAATCAAGAGTGTTTACTGGGTTAACAGCTTCACATTAGTTTAAACAAATTAAGCTTTTAAATGGTCAAGTCTCACATCATTGCACTGTTTTATGTTGCATCTGTTTGTATTACCATATTTGTAAAAGTTTGTATTGTATTCTAGAAAAGACACAGCAAGTAGCATTCCCATTTACTTTTTTTTTTTTTTAAATGAAAAAGGGCTACAATTGCTACACGGTTCACCCAATATGGATGTAAAAATCCTCAAATTAAAGCTGAAAGTGTGCACTTTAACCTCAGTCACTGTTCCATTTCAAATCCAATGTGCTGGAGTACAGAGCCAAAACAACAAAAAATGTGTCACTGCCCGAATACTTTCCGTCCCCAATGTATACGATTCGGCATGTACGCAAGTGTAAAAATGCGTTCAAAGTGCGTGACGGTTCAAAAACTTTTAAACCAATTTTAGCCGGTTTTTCACCTGAATGTGAGATGGAATTTCAGCGACTTCAACAAAACACACACACACACACACTTTTCAACAAAATGTTCACTGGGAGGCAGATGTTGAAACTTTGCTGCTAACGTTACTTCCCTCAGAATTGTTTGACACAGGCGTGATGTTTAATTCTTTGTGGGTTTTGGGTTTAATTGGTATTACGAACTTGTCCATTTCGTGGAGTCAACATCACCTCTAGCGAACTGTCTTATTGATAGCTGGCACTCTCTGGAGAGTCAGTACAGTAGTAGGCGATGTAGCATACCTCAACAAACAGCGCTTTTCAATTGGTTTCACGTTTATTTAATCAAAATATTACTTCACTCTGCAATACGATTTGCCCGTGCGTGCCCAGGCGCCTGAGCACCCACATGATCGCCGCCTATGGTTCAGATATTTATATCAGATAATTGGTTCAGATTAACTCGAAGCCAGCTTTACTTTAATAAAATACAAAATAAATCTTTGAGACACCCACTTGTTAAAATGAACACAAAAAGGCTTTAAAATGTACACAAAAATAGTGGTGGGTCTGTGCTAAATTTTGTTTGATCATTTTGATCACTTTTGGGTGTAGTATTATTTTTAATCAAGTATACGGACCGAGAGTAGGCTATAGTCAAGTGACTGGCTGGTGCGCTGACTGTTCTCTTCAGTTCGGCGTTATTTTTTACTTGGTAATGAACACTTGGAAATTGTAGCGGAGTAAAAGTAGCCTATCAATTTTTTTTTGAAAATGTAGAAAAGTCAAAGTAAACAGGAAGATTACAAAGTCGTCAAAACTACTTAAGTAGGCTAGCTACAATATCTTGGGTACTTTACAACACTGCCAACAACGTTCTATGATCACCCTCCTCGTTGATCCCCACCCAGTCCAATTTCCAGGACCACAGTGCGCTTTACATTTTTGTTTGGTGGTGGTGGGACCTTTGTTTATGTAACATTATTGTCGGCTTTTGGACGGGCTTCGTTGTGGGTAGGCTACTAGAAAACGCCCCATGCTGCTAATGTCGTTCAACCACAACGCCGCAGCAGATGTTCGCAATGGTGGGACCATAGAGGAGAGACTCGTCGGCATTTGATCAAGGATTACTTTACTCTTCATTATAGTAACGTTATTCTATTATTTACTATTTGGTAACGTATTATTATCAATGTTTCCAGACATTTCGTGACAGGAAAAAAACCAATATATAAACCATAAAAATTCCCTCAAATGTCAAGGGCATTTTTTGCCCCCCTTAACTGATTTTCGAGGGCATATTATCCATTTTCGAGGGCATTTTTGCCCCAAGCCCCCGTTAATTTCGAACCCTGCATGCTGCCACATTGACCTATTCACTACACCCTCTTCAAAGGCCTGTGAGGCATCTGTCATTGTATGTTAATTCAGAATTCCCCCACACAAAATCTTTTACATGAAGATTTGAGGATCATGCAGCTTGCACCCTGTGCTAGCTATGTTGCCTAAATGTTGTTTAATAAGTAGTTAGGCTTTTTAGGCTATGAACTAGTGAAGATGACTCCTACCCTTTCCTGGTATTTACTACTGTAGGTCCCCTTTTTCCCCTGTCTAGGCCAGTGCAGCCCTCCTCTACTGATGCCCACTCTGGACAGAGAAGGTAGGCATGAAATATTGGTTTTATTAGGGAATCTTAGGGCTAGGCTCATTGTGGATATTAACCTCAAATTAAAAAATTAAATAAAAAATGTTCCAAGGACCAATCTGGACACAAAACATAGGCCTTTGGCTTTATGAATAAATGTTAAGGCTTGGCTTATTGTGGATAATGAGCACTAATACATTGCCTAACATTTAATTAATATTGATACAATTTATGTTTTAACTGTTTCTCTAAGGCCCACACTGCATAGACATGCAACGTGTTGTAATGTACAGGCCAGGTCTGCAGCAGTGACGGTGAGGGTTAGTACAGCGAACAGTCAGTATTGGTGTGCTCAAATATTTCACTCCATTGGAAACACTGAAACTGATTACCTGCACCAGGCAAATTACCTATGATTGCGACCTGGTAGTATGTACAGTAACACATTTGTCCACCTCAATTATGTATAGAATATATAAAATCACCTTGCAGATAATGTTTTTCCATAACTTCATAATCCAATAAGGAAACTCCATATGTACAGAGAGAAGCTCAGAAACTCGGATGACCTGGTTATGTACTATGCCTGTCAGTTATCGAGCCACCCTCCCAAGCAGGAACTCCCCACCCTGGGTCAGCCCTGCTGTGTAAACAGTACTGGAGATTTCCTAGGGAGAGGTGATGAGACAGCCTTCGGAATGCTAATGCATGCTACACTATATAGCACCTTCATTGTAGAGCGATTTAGGAAGGCTTTGTGTGGACAGTGTATTCCAATAGATATGGTTTCCTATACTTGATTATAATTATAAATAAGGACTATTTCTCTGCGTAGATTGAATGCTTTCTTCTCAGGGCTAAGTATATTCTGAAGTACAGAATTGTATTTATAGAAATTATCAGAAATTAGTTACCGGTTTTATACACACACAAGTGTAAAGTTGTTCTGAAACTTTGAATACATTTCACTTATAACCAGGAATATTTAAGTTCCTTTTCTTTTGAAATTGACTATCTTTTGGTCTTTGGATGTTCCAATTTAAAATGCGTTCACATTTTTTCATTGACCAAAATGGTAAAATCACATACCGATCAAAGTTGAGCTACAATGTTTTTTTTTTTTTTTTTTTTAACAATGGTCACAAAAATTTGCCATTTTGTTTAGACCATTGTGTTCTATCATTCGGAGACGTATTGTTACATGATGTGACCTTTGATGGCCTTTGAAAGTAGATTGTAACATCTGGACGGCTAATTTTTGCCTACTTGTATATACAGTCAAGCCGGAAAGTCTGCACACCCCTTTCACCTTCTCCACGTTTTATTACGTTAGACATATTCTACAATAGATTGAGTTCATCTTTTGTCTCAAAATTCTACACAAAATAGCCCATAATGACAAAGTGAAAGGTTTTTAGACATTTGTGCTGATTTATTAAAAATCTAAATGTAAAATATCATATGTACACAAGTGTGCACACCCTTTGATATGACACCCAAAAGTGAGCTGAGGTGCATTTTGTTTCCACTGATACTGCTTGAGATGTTTCTACAACTTAATTGGAGTCCACCTGTGATAAATTCAATTGATTGGACATGATTGAGGATTGCCAACACCTGCCTATATAAGGTCCCACAGTTGACAGTGCATGTCAGAGCAAACTCCAAGCCATGGGGTCAAAGGAATTATCTGCAGACCTCAGAAACAGGATTGTGTCAAGGCATAGATCTGGAGAAGGGTACGGAAAAATCTCTGCAGCTTTACAGGTCCCAAAGAGCACAGTGGCCACCATCATTCATAAATGGAAGAAGTTTGGAACCACCAAGAATCTTCCTAGACCTGGCCGCCCGGCCAAACTGAGCAATCGGGGAAGACGGGCCTTGGCTAGGGAGGTGAGCAGGAACCCGAGGGTCACTCTGACAGAGCTCCAGCGTATCCTTGTGGAGATGGGAGAACCTTTCAGAAGATCAACCATCCAGGCAGCACTCCACCAATCAGGCCTTTATGGTAGAGTGGCCAGACGGAAGCCCCTCCTTAGTAAAAGGCACATCACAGCCCGCTTGGAGTTTGCCAAAAGGCACCTAGAGGACTCTCAAACCATGAGAATCAAGATTCTCTGGTCTGATGAAACCAAAATTTAACTTTTTGGCCTGAATACCAAGCGTCACGTCTGGAGGAAACCAGGCACCGCTCATCACCTGGCTAATACCATCCCTACAGTGAAGCATGGCGGTGGCAGCATCATGATGTGGGGATGTTTTTCAGCAGCGGGAACGGGGCGACTAGTCCTGATTAGTGTTGCACGGTACACCGAAACTTCGGTACTTTTTCGATACTTAAAAAAAAAAAAACGGTTCGGTATTAGAATTTTCCGACGTTCGGTACTTTTAGGTCAAATGTGTGCTCTGCTGTTATGTGTCTGCATTACTGATTGAGAGGATGAAATGTGAACGTTAGCTAACAATACTACGAGTCTGATTCTTTCACACGCGCGATATTGTTTTTGGCCGGCAGAGCTATAGGCTACTTTACGTTACCTACTAAACTAACGCCTTACTTCCACGGAGAATTTAGGTGAGCACAAAGTAAAGGATTTAACGATAGTTTGACTTGAAAAATGATGGTATAATCACTGAAAATAACCCCGATAGACTGTCGACGTATTTTATCATGTCACGTATAGAAACAATAATATTTTTTTTAAAACGTTGTACAAATGAATATTCACCGTTTTCCCTTGCTTACTGTACTATATACAGTACAGTGTTTCCCCTACCATTATCTTAGCCGGGCGGAAACTCACGTACCGCCCGGCTTGGACAAGAGGGAAAATAAATTATTTTAATGGGAAAAAAAAATACAATTATATATTTTTTTTTTAATATAATCTTTTTTATGTAGCTGCAATATTGCCCTTACCGCAGAATGCGGGAATGATCAAAATAGCATCTGGAAAAACCCTTGCCAAAACAGCTTCGGTTTCCCGTTAGGCCTAATTAAAATTTTCTATGGCAGCCCTGATATTATGAGGATGTAATTATAGTTTCCGCCTCTACGCAAAATGGCGCACTTTCGTCCGTTTCTCTATCTGACCAGAACTCTTACATTTTAGTGTAGAGTAAAAGCTAATACTGCAGAGGCAGGAGTTTGATTCTACCTGTTTTTAAGGACTGATTATGGATCAGCACTATGGAGGAGTCTCAAAAGCAGCTCTACAGTGCTGAAAAGATTGATATTTATTTACCATAAGCCTTTGTGAGCAAATGTTATTTTAGCTCAGAATGGAGAAATGCACCACTTTGTTACCAACACCCTCCCCATGTGTGCGACGACTCTCCGTACCCCCGACCTGCGCGATGATACTACCTCGGCCCCGCAGGCGCGTTTGATGACACCGTACGCGCAACAACACTGGTAGTTTCGAGGGGCCTACCACCCGGCCTGAAAAAAAATCTAGGGGAAACACTGCAGTACCTGATGCACTTTCGGTTTAGAACGTATTTAAATACATTAGGCGACGTATGTTATGGTTATTATATATATACTGTATGTGACTATTCTGAAATAAATGTATTCTGTAGCACATTTCTGAATGATACAGCTTCTTCTTCAGTTCGAACTTAAAACTATGGATGTGCAGGGAATATTTTTTTAGATATTGACATTTAAATAAAACTAGTAGAAACCAGGAGGAAATTGCCTCTGAAGGGCCAAAGTAAATAGGGTTAAGGTCATTTCAGTAGAGGTACCGAGTATCGAATCAGTATCGTTTCAGTTTCAAGTACCGTTTCAGTATCGAGTATCATGATACTAAACCTGGTATCGGTATCGAAGTCAAAATTTTGGTATCGTGACAACACTAGTCCTGATAGAGGGAAAGATGAATGCAGCTAAGTACACCGAGATCCTTGAAGAAAACCTGCTCCAGAGCGCTCTGGACCTCAGACTGGGGCGAAGGTTTACCTTCCAACATGACAACGACCCGAAGCACACAGCCAAGAGAACAAAGGAGTGGCTTCGGAGAAAGTCTGCATGTCCTTGAGTGGCCCAGCCAGAGCCTAGACCTGAATCCAATTGAACATCTGTGGAAAGAGCTGAAAATGGCTGTGTACCGACGCTCCCCGTCCAACCTGACGGTGCTTGCAAGGATATGCCAAGAGGAATGGGCAAAAATGTCCAGAAACAAGTGTGCCAAGCTCGTAGCTTCTTTCCCAAGACGCCTTGATGCTGTAATTGCTGCCAAAGGTGCAGCAACCAAGTATTAGACTAAGGGTGTGTACAGATATGTAACCCCTAAATAACCTATTTTTGTCAGTAAAATAAAATTGCATATTTTCTAAAAACCTGTTTTCACTTCGTCATTATTGGCTATTGTGTGTAGATGTTTGAGGCAAAAAATGAACTCAATCTACTGTAGTATACGTCTGTAACGTAATAAAACGTGGAGAAGGTGAAAGGGGTGTGCAGACATTCGGGCTTGACTGTATGCATGTCCTTCTGCATTATATTTTAGCTAATGTGTTTTATTTATAGCTTGTCTGATGTGTGATTTGTAACTTATAAACACTTACAGTGCCAGTGAGTGTTTTGACTTGACAAATGGATATAATTTGAGTAATGGGCTCAGTAATAGTCTAAATCGACTTATTTTATATTTAATATCAAAGGATACTAGTAATGTTGTGAGTTTCTGTAAAGCGGTAAATCTCACGCGCAAAGCCATTTCTGTCACAAACTTCAAGTTCTAAAACTGAGTAATGCATTTACTTTTTAGAGAACCAAATCGACCATGGCTTCCATAGAACTGAAGTGAAAATGAATGTAGATGATCTGAAGACACATGCACTTTGCTCCAGTGTAAAGGGATGACGTGTGTGCGTGTATGCGTGCCTTTCAGGTGTGGCCCTTTACCCAGCCCTGATGGAGACCAGGTTATGTGTATATGTGCCAGAGCGGAGAGCATAGCCATGCATTACAGCCATTTAGCAGATACTCCTATCCAATGCAACCTTCACAACCTTTTGCATTTTTACATAGTATCCATTCATATAGCTGGATATCTACTGAAGCAATTGAAGCAGCCTGACCAGTAGACTGAGAGAGAAAGAAAGTGTCCATGTTCATCCAAATGTACCAGCGGCAAAAAATATATAGGTTCACGGCAGTGTGTTGCATTAGAATAAATCCTAATCTGTCAATGTGATGGACAGGGTTGAAAATTATGAGTTAGCCTACCTTACAGCCACAATATTTACGCATTCACTGTCCTTGCTCAGCTTGTGTTGAAAATAAAATTGAGGGCGATCAATTGCTTTTAAAACTAAGTACAGAACATGTTTATTTAAAAATTAAAAAAACATTTTTATTATATGCCCTTGCTCTGTTAGCTAAACAAAAAGGGTTAAATTTGTGGCACGACAGAGAGATGCAACTCCGATGACTAGAAGAATCTACACTAGAATTAATGGGAGATCTTTGTCAAGGCGTACCTAACCATTATCAATCCAAATTCACAGGAAATATACCTAATCCATGAAATTGTTCACATTCTTGAACAAAATGTATTTACATGACAGAAGATTTTTTAGACTATTGCAGTCAATTAGTGTTTAACACGTATTTTTTACCTGTCAAAATGATAGATGGTATTCTAAAGCTTCTAAAAATCGGTAAATGATGGGAAATTCTTGGTTAATGCAACCCCTGGTTCACAGCAAATCTGGCCAATTCCGAGGAGTTGGGGGTTTGAGATGCTTTGTCCATCTCTCACAGGATTGTGTGCTGTAACTAAACTCGCATATCATTCCACATTCCCACCTATTTTATTTATCATTTATGTATTTCAACAAAGCATGAAGTACATTAGAATTAACCTGTTATTTGATTTGGCTCTGAACCCACGTCCCCTTTGTTCACAGCACTAGTGACATCCTCTTCTCCCTCTCTCGCTCTGCAGGGCGATTAAAGCGTTTCAGGAGGTGCTTTATATCGACCCCAGCTTCTCCCGGGCCAAGGAAATCCACCTGCGGCTCGGCCTGATGTTCAAGGTTAACACAGACTACGAGTCAAGCCTAAAGGTATGTCCTGCAGCACTGAAACCTCACATGCTGGCTAGTCCACTAAACGCTCTACCCTCGCAAACTTCACTGAGTACCAGAGAAAAAAGGTTGTTAATCGAGAGAAGCAGAAAGGGAAGAAGTGGAATTATTTTAATTGAACCACACTCTGTGTCAGAGTCTGTTGCAGTTCTGTACGTCCGGCAATGAAGCTACTCCGGATTGTTTGTCATCAATGGTCGACAACCTAGTAAGATGATTGCTGTATATGAACAGGTAATATAGATGTAGTAACTAGCTGGATGCATATTAAGCTTCATTTATGTGGTAATGTTTGTATCATTATTATAACAACATTGTATTAATATTGCGACAAATTACCACCACATGTATCAATGCGTATCAGGTGTAATAACTGGCAGGCAAGTTTAATATATGTGGTAGTAATATTTGTCTTTAATATTTGGAAGAAATTAAGAGTTGCAAAGGATTCTGGGTAATTTCACTCCCCAATGAGTGGGGTTTTGTAGACTTGGCAGAATGCCGGATGGATGGGCTAATTTTGTGTGCTTCCCTTGTATTGTTAACGGATTGGATCCCACTAAATACGAGTGAAAGAACAGCTTAAGGCTTCTATTGGGATTCTCCCAGGTAGAAACGGTGAGTGGAAGCATGCAAGGGTGTGTCTTACCAGATTGGACCATGGCCCTCTCAGGGTTGAGCGAGAGCTTTGCTTTGTGGTGCGTGTATTTTGTCCATGCGTTTCATTGTCATCCCCATGAAATAGGCCTGTTGTGGCTTGGATTTTGTAAATATTTCCATTCATTTATTTTTAAATAGTTTGTTTATGTCTCTGTTTTGATGGGGATGGAGTGACACGAAAGGACAATAGGTCGATGAAATCACAGCTGTGAAATTCTTGGGTAGCTGGTGCATTTTTTTCAGCGTGGATGGTAGCCATTCCTCTTGAAATGCACACCTGTGAATGTGCATATTGTTCAAGAGTGTTCCCTTCCTTAGCCTTCCTGGCTTGGATGAGCCCTGCGGCTGCAGTTTTCAGACGTTGTGAAATGAAAGGCACCTAAATTCAGAACGCTCGATCCCCTTCTTCTGTCTTTTATATGCTGTACCGTGTACCATATCATCGATGGATCTAAAATGCCCTCCTCCGGAAATGAATACACCGTTGCGTAATTGTATGCGCTTGTTTCAGGGCTATCAAAATGTCTTTGTGGTTTTACTAAAGAGTGCAGCGATGGTGGCAGCATCACATAAGAAACGCGGTTCTCCTCGTTGGTGGTCGAACCACGGCTGTGCTCTCTGTGTAGATAGGGCTTCACAAGGCTTCCCCCTGCTTGTGTGTCCCTCAATATTAATGCAGCATGCATGCAGATCAACCATCCTGGGAAGCCTGTATATTTGAATACCCTCCATGCTGATCTTCCCTGAAGATGACAAGGACTTAACTAATTAGTATGTTTAAGGAGGGAGGAATGGTGCAGCTGTTGTAGAAACATTAGTGGTATCTGTAGTTACTTTTGGAGAATCAGTGGGTATTTAATGTGCTTGATGCAATGCTTACTGTAGACTGCTCACATGCACGTTGCTTGGTGGTGGTGTGTAGTGTTTATTCAGAAACTAATTTTATAAGTTTATTTTCTGTTGGGAAATTATTATTTTTTCCGTTTCTATTTTTGCGTAGTAAGCTGAGAAAGCACCCCAGAAAGCGCATTGATGAGCTGATCCAACTGCACGTGTGGCACGTCCTCCAACCCGGCCCTCCTCCCCACTGGCAGCCTGCCGTAGCCCCGCTATTAAGCACGACTCGGCCTGGCCCAGTTAACTGAACAAAAAAGACGGTTCTGAGGAACCACTGAGGATCTCTTTAGTCCGCCACTATCATGGCCGCAGGAAAATTGCTGCCTCTCTATAATCAAAATTTTAAAAAAGTACCCCCTTTTTACTGTTGGAACTAGGAATGTTTATTTTCTGGAATCAAGATCCCCCCCCCCATTGGCAAGCCTATGGAATAATGCTGTTGGGGGGGGGGGGGGGGGGGGGGGGGGGATTTGCTGATTACACATTTTATTCTAAGAGGCTGTGCAGCCTGTGAAGTGCGGCTCTTTCAAAGCTGAACACCGTTTCATTCATGAATAAATGATCAGGTGTCTCTTTGTACACATTTCTATCTGGGGAGGATGAAGATGCTCGCTAAATATGACCTCGGAGAGCGAGGCTCCTGACACTTCCCTCCTCTCTAAGGCAATGTTGTTAATTTACCTAACGCCACCATTTTAAAATGAGATTTATTTTATTCTTTACCGGGGGTCCCGTGCCGAGCAGTGGCGTAGCCTCCTGCCCGGGAGATGCTCGTGCTCAGTCGCTGCGTAGGGAGACGACACGTCCGCCCGGAGGTACTGTGTGTATGTCATCTCGCTGAGGCTGCCACTGTCTCCTGAATAGTAATCAACGCGTGTGGCGGGGGTGGGGGGGAAGCCGGCACTCGCACTGCAATCTCTGACTGGCGGCTGAGCTGCGATAAGGCTGGCGGAGGAACGTTCTGTTCTGCAGGGGAGTAACCTCTTTAGCACCGAGGCGCTCTGTGAGTGGTAACGTATGCCAGCGGTCCGGTCAGCTAATTGTTATTATTTAGGGCGATCTGCGCGCAAAAGCTTAGCTTGGCTGTACGTGCCTCAGGTTTGGTTAGTTTTTGAACGGTGAACGGGTGTGGAAGAGTGCTGGTCCTGTCATTTGTGTAACATTGGCATGTGGTTTTTTAAATTTTTAAATTTTAATTTTTTTAACGCAGGACAGAGTTTTGAATTCAGCACTCGGTCGAGGCTTTCATGTCTCTTATTTGCACTATTATTAGCTTTGTCTTTCCCATTTCTGTCTTTTGTTTTTAATTCTGTTGAGCAGATTCATATTTTAGTATTGCTTTAGGAAGACGTGATTTGAATTGGTTTAATGGTGTCTGGCTTTGGGACTTGCTTTGGGTAGCCACAGTACATGTGTTTTTTTTTGTTTTTTTTGTTTGTTTTTTTAATCGCTTAAAAAAATGCATATTTTCTTCACACATTTCTTTTCCTCTGGTCATACTGTGGAACTCAGTTTTTTTTTGGTTTAGCGTCTGAACAGGTGTAGCCAACTGACGGAGTGTAATTGAAAGCTAATTTGTTTTCCGATTCATCGGGGGAGGGATGGGAGGGTTTCCGTTCCATTTGCCGCTACATCTGCTTTTATCTGCCGGATTTGGCGACTGGCGGTTACTATGACAGCGGGTTCTGAGGGGCAGTGTGATGCGAAGGCGTAGCAGCAGCGGCGGCAGCGCTTTTACTCGGACTGGCTTGTTCCTCGATTCAGAAGACATGCTGTAAGCAAGGACACAGAACATTCTGTTCCCAGCCAGGCCAGCCTTACATTTAAGAGCTTTCTGCATCCAGATATACACCTGCATGTTTTTATTGATGAGAAGGTCAAGGTGGCTCTCTATGGCAGCTGCTCCAAGGGGTTTGGTGACTGGTTTGAATTCTATCATATGTAGTTTTATGTCCGCATGCATTTACTGTTGTGTGTTGGTGAGGGCTCACTTAACACACGAAAGTGTACATATGAGATGTACATCTGCAGCTGGTTGTACTTTGGGTGGGGCAATCAGAGAACATGACCTATAACACCTATTTAGCCACTGTTATGAATCTGCAATCCTGGTACTGGAGAGCTGCATTGCAGACCTATGAAATCAGGTGAGTTGAGTTTACTGGGTAATTGGGTGCTGTAATCCACAAAGTGGTGATTAGCATCAAACCCCAGAACACCCTGCGGCGCTCCAGGGTGATGGTTGCAGGACCAACTATAAAGCATAGGTCGCATCTGATATCTTCTTGATTGCTTTTGGTGTTGCTTAGTGAGTTTCAATGTTTAACGATTCTCTATCACTATGCATAATATGCAGAACAAATTTGATTGTTTGAATTCTTCTCCTGAATTTCCCAGAATATGGGTGGCTTGTGTTTGCATTACCAAGTGTCACACATGTTTGTGTGCCAAGGATAGCAGTTAGACTGGCAAATATAGGGATATAGAAATACCTGATTCTTATTTCTAGCAACATTTATTACATTAGAATTCAGGTACTTCACTGCAACGTCCACTCTTAGAGAGCTACTTGTCTCCAAAATTAGATTAAAGTATTTCTTTCATTCTTTGAAGGAGGACCTTGGCTGTTGTCTCGATAGGCTAAATGAGAGAGAACTTATCAAATAGGACTTATCAAATAGAAATAGGCTGGAGAAGGCACTATAACTTAAGTAAATCTGACACACTTACACACAAAATGTAGTCGACCAAACAGCCATCAAAAAGCCCTTTGAGAAGAGCCATTAGTATTCAGACTGCTCCCCCTTTATGCTTAGATTGTGAATAATTGAGATGATGTGAAGAGAATCGGACAGGCTTAAATTGCAGCCCCCGCCTGGAGCGGTAGAATGCTAGTCTGATGCGGTCACAAACTACTGCTGAACAGGATGTACTGTAAGTCACACATAGCAGGAAACAAACCATGTTCTGGCTCCCACCTTTGTAGGGGAATGTAGCACTATATGGTCGTGCTTTAGGTGGCTGTGAGCAGAGGAGCTGGGTCCCTGCCCCCAACACTATTTGACCTCAATTACTGGCAGTGTGGTGTATGTCACCTATCCTACAGTGTGCAATAAGGTTCAGAGTGTGTTGTGTACAGCAGTAAACTGAGTGTAGTGTAATGCTAAAATCATATCATCACCCTTATAACTTGCAGAATCTCCCCACCAGATCTCACACACTCATTTTCTTCCCCTTTTTCTTAGCAACCCTCGTGCAGGGTAATGGTCGACCAATCACATAGCAGGATGTTACCTTAAAGGGACATTACATGTTGTATACATTGCACATTACTCCACACACACTTCTCAGGTAGGTGCCACTGCCCAGTTGCATCACTGAAACAAGAAAATAAAGAAATGCGGCAAACAAATTTGTAGTTTGATTATCCCACCGATGGATAACTGTAAAACGATTTCAGATAAAGCCTTTGCAATTTTACTGTAGACATTTTTCTTTATGCTCTTCATATCTATATAAAAAGCTACAAGGACTTTGTAATATCGCAAATTTTTCTCAGAAGCTTATGCCCGCGACATTTAGCATTGCGCGTGTTTTAACTTAGTCTTTTGGCATTGGGAGAAATGGTACTGATGAAGCATGATTAGGATGTGATTCTTGTGTTTAAGGGCGTTTTGGCTCGAGACAAAAAGGGCAACTGTCTCATGTCTCAATTGCAGAAAGCATTTGGCATTTAAATGGCCTGAAACCAAAGCAATTTGTCCTCATCTCTTTTTGTTCCAAAGAAATGCACGTGACGGTGAAAGGAAACCATTGGAATTCTGCATGTGAAAATCCCCTAAATGGAGTTTTTCAGCTCCCGGGTAGAATTTGTAGTGCGGAAGACATTCTTGGACACATTCAGAAATCACTCAAATATTTTGTAGGATAGTAATGTTTTTAGTATAGCTGTGTAAAGACAGGTTGTTTGTGCAGTGGTATTTACCTTTCTTTATAATGCCAAAGGTGGGCTTGTTTCTCTAGCTTTACACTTATATACCATTATGTGCCTTGTTGGTGATATTGCTCTTTTGCATTTCTGAGAAGAACACTGGTGTGTTTTGAATAGGAGCATCTGCTATCGTTGAATAGATTGAATGTATAATTATTATTATTTTTTATCCCTTTTAAGTATCTTTCCTTTCATTTAGTTTCACATCAGTTAGGCCTACTTATCTGCATACAAAATCGGCTCGCTCTTCAATGCCATTCTGATGATTTAGATGGTAAAATCCCAGTTGAAACCTATACATAATTGTAGTCTTCCTATAGTACTGTAACAGCCAGCATTTAATGTATTCTTCAGAGAAGGTTTTTCTGTCGTTGTCATTCCCATTAAAAGATGGAAAATGCGGATTTTGGGTTCATCACAGTATTCTGTGCCTAATCTGGAGGTAACAATTTGCTGATTCTTATGGTGTTTTAAATTTTGTTTTACAGCTGATTTTAATTTGTCTGCACTTGATGTTACATGGATTTTAACTGTCAACCTTTTTTTTTCTTCTTGCTCATAGCATTTTCAGCTGGCTTTGATTGACTCAACCCCCTGCACTTTGTCAAAAGCTGAAAGTAAGTACCATGAATTAAATCAGTCCTGTACCTCTGGTTCTATCTTTCCCTACATTTCCTTGTAAGTTTCTCTGGATAAGAGCGTCAGCAAAACAAATTCAATATAATGAACAAATGATTAGAGTAGCTGCTGAATCTCAGCCAGTACAAAATGCACCCCATTATTAGACGTGCAGTAATGAAATCATAAATGGCTCCTGGTCTCTTTGTGATGAATGTGGAAAGGGTAGTATGTCTGCTCTTCTCTCATATTTATAGAGCTGCCATTTCATATGTGCCCAAGATTTTGGTTACCAAGGAAACGCTGGTAACCATTTCACCAGTCTTGATGCACAGTCTCTTTTTGCCACACTGTCCAGACAACCGTAGGATTAATATTAAAGAGTTTAACCTCTGCTGTTCCATTTTAATCTCTAAAAAAAACTCTTCAGTCTATAAAATGCATGGACAAATAACACCAATGTTTAGAAAAAGTTAAAAAAAATTAGTAGGTGTTTAAATTAGATTTAATGTAATCTTGCAAAGAACAAATCTGAATGATCATCGGTTCACTTAACATCTGCCCAGTGTGATGCCTCGTTGTATTTGTCATTTTTTCTTCAGAATCTTTAATTCTATGCTTTTTATTCTCCCTTTCACAGTTCAATTTCACATCGCTCATTTGTATGAAATTCAGGTAAGCCATTTCACTGACTGTTTTGAGTTGGTGTAATTCATGTGATTAACAGCAACACATTGGCATATTATAAACTCCTTTTGTTTTACTGCGTAGCCTTTGTATAAACAGTGTTGTAACTTGTGCTTGTTGGTTGAAGTAGGATGGCTGAATAGACAGGCTTTTTGCAGGCTGGGTGGATCCTACAGTGTAGGTATTCTGAGCTCTGCACTGTGCTGCTCCACACTGTGGGTGCCTGAACTGTTGATCTAAATGACAGAATGGGTCCTGCCCATCATCACACTTTTGTGTAAAGGGAAAGCAGTGGAAGTTTGTGTTTGGTTCTTGAGTGTGTGTGTGTGTGTGTGTCTGAGTGTGGGAGAGAAGTGTGTGTTTGGTCTTTGACTGTGGGATTGAAGTGTGTGTGTTTGGTCTGAGTTGGGGAGAGAAGTGTGTGTTTGGTCTCTGAGTGTGGGGGAGAAGTGTGTGTGTGTGTGTGTGTGTGTGTGTGTGTGTTTGGTCTGAGTGTGGGGGAGAAGTGTGTGTTTGGTCTCTGAGTGTGGGGGAGAAGTGTGTGTTTGGTCTCTGAGTGTGGGGGAGACGTGTGTGTGTGTGTGTGTGTTTGGTCTGAGTGTGGGGGAGAAGTGTGTGTTTGGTCTCTGAGTGTGGGGGAGACGTGTGTGTGTGTGTGTGTGTGTGTGTGTTTGGTCTGAGTGGGGGAGAGAAGTGTATGCGTTTGGTCCCTGAGTGTGGGGGAGAAGTGTATGTGTGTGTTTGGTCCCTGAGTGTGGGGGAGAAGTGTATGTGTGTGTTTGGTCTCTGAGTGTGGGGGAGAAGTGTGTGTTTGGTCTCTGAGTGTGGGAGAGAAGTGTGTGTTTGGTCTGAGTGTGGGGGAGAAGTGTATGTGTGTGTTTGGTCTGAGTGTGGGGGAGAAGTGTGTGTTTGGTCTGAGTGTGGGGGAGAAGTGTGTGTTTGGTCTCTGAGTGTGGGGGAGAAGTGTATGTGTGTGTTTGGTCCCTGAGTGTGGGGGAGAAGTGTGTGTTTGGGCTCTGAGTGTGGGGGAGAAGTGTATGTGTGTGTTTGGTCTGAGTGTGGGGGAGAAGTGTGTGTTTGGTCTCTGAGTGTGGGGGAGAAGTGTGTGTTTGGTCTCTGAGTGTGGGGGAGAAGTGTGTGTTTGGTCTGAGTGTGGGGGAGAAGTGTGTGTTTGGTCTCTGAGTGTGGAGGAGAAGTGTGTGTTTGGTCTCTGAGTGTGGGGGAGAAGTGTGTGTTTGGTCTCTGAGTGTGGGGGAGAAGTGTGTGTTTGGTCTCTGAGTCTGGGGGAGAAGTGTGTGTTTGGTCTGAGTGTGGGGGAGAAGTGTGTGTTTGGTCTCTGAGTGTGGGGGAGAAGTGTGTGTTTGGTCTCTGAGTGTGGGGGAGAAGTGTGTGTTTGGTCTCTGAGTGTGGGGGAGAAGTGTGTGTTTGGTCTCTGAGTGTGGGGGAGAAGTGTGTGTTTGGTCTGAGTGTGGGGGAGAAGTGTGCGTTTGGTCTCTGAGTGTGGGGGAGAAGTGTGTGTTTGGTCTCTGAGTGTGGGGGAGAAGTGTGCGTTTGGTCTCTGAGTGTGGGGGAGAAGTGTGCGTTTGGTCTCTGAGTGGGGGAGAGAAGTGTGTGTTTGGTTTTTGACTGTGAGAGAGAAGTGAGTGTTTGGCCCTTCAGTGTGGGAGCGAAGTATGTGTGTTTGGTCTGAGTGTGGGGGAGAAGTGTGTGTTTGGTCTCTGAGTGTGGGGGAGAAGTGTGTGTTTGGTCTCTGAGTGTGGGGGAGAAGTGTGTGTTTGGTCTCTGAGTGTGGGGGAGAAGTGTATGTGTGTGTTTGGTCTGAGTGGGGGAGAGAAGTGTGTGTTTGGTCTGAGTGTGGGAGATAAGTGTGTGTTTGGTCCCTGAGTGTGGGGGAGAAGTGTATGTGTGTGTTTGGTCTGAGTGTGGGAGAGAAGTGTGTGTTTGGTCTGAGTGTGGGAGATAAGTGTGTGTTTGGTCCCTGAGTGTGGGGGAGAAGTGTATGTGTGTGTTTGGTCTGAGTGTGGGGGAGAAGTGTATGTGTGTGTTTGGTCTGAGTGTGGGAGATAAGTGTGTGTTTGGTCCCTGAGTGTGGGGGAGAAGTGTATGTGTGTGTTTGGTCTGAGTGTGGGGGAGAAGTGTATGTGTGTGTTTGGTCTGAGTGTGGGAGAGAGGAGGCCAGGCATGAGTCTGCGTATAGACCGATCAAAAATGAGTAGAAGCTTGTGTGAAAACTCAAAATTCTGTACATACCCGGATCCAGACACTCATAAAATGAGTCGTGTCCATTCAGAGCTTGAAAGCTAGGTTTCCATCCAACTGTCTAATTAATTTCAAGTGAATAATTAAATGTTGCAAAAAAAAGTTAATTCTGTGCATTTCCATCAGCTCTGTTTAAGTGAATAAAACCCTGAAGGTACATAGCCTACATCTATAAAAACAATATGGATAGAAATAGTAATATAGATTGAGACTATCAAGAAGTTCACGGTTCTCCCCAAAGTATGTTACAGAGGCAGTGTGCCACTGTGTTCTTTGCGCTACTGTATAACTAGAATAGTAGCCCGTGTCTGTCGTATCTTGTTACGGTTCTACTTAAGCTGCGTTCTCACATCGAGCAACATGGTCGCCCAGTTGCTGGAAGTCCATTCGTTTTCTATGAAGCTGAGCGACGGTCAGCGACCTGAGCAACTAGGCAACGGAGCGACCAAAATCGGCCGATAAATGTTGCCCGCATTTTAACTTTTCTCGGCCATCGGCCGTAACAGCCAATCAGAGTTCCAACCGATATGATACCATTTAATGAATAATTGTTCCGCCCGCTTCACTCATTGCAGCAATGGAAGATCATCTAATAAATATGGTTCAAGCCTACCCTGTCCTGTTCAACCCTAACAACATGTTTTATAGTTTTATACACTACTAGAGATACGGCATATCTGTCTGTATCTACTTATCTATCTATGACGTTATCTATCTAGGGAGAGGTATAGAGATCGCTAGCTGGCGATATATCTGTCTTCCTCACTAGCTAGCTAGAACAAATAGCCTAATAATTATCAGTATCATCATAACTATAAAGAATAGGCTATATGGCAAATACGTTTTTGATATATTGTGCATTGCAGTTTAGGGGTGTAACGATTCTCCAAATCCACGGTTCGGTTCAGGCCTTGATTTTTGAGCCACGGTTCGGTTCATACCTCGGTTTTTTGTTTTGTTTGTGTAATGTGTAATATTTGCAAAATATACAGCTCAGGGTTTTTCCTACATAGTAAATTATTTGGCAGCTGCCAAAATGATTTCACGGACCGCCAAAGGGAAATCTTGACCGCCAAAATTACAATAATTGACAAAACGGCAAATAAAATCATATCCGAATGAATTAAATTAAATTTTTTTGGTGCAATATGGTCTTTCAGCCAGTGGATGGCGATATATATTGTCCTAGTCGCCTTATGTCAGTACTAGGAGATGCGTAGAAGAAGCATAGAACCATAGCTGCAGCCTATAGGAATGCGGCTCAGCTATTCTGTGGCAGAGTGCGACCCGGTAGAAAGACATAGCGTGGGCAGCAAGTTGGATGGAACACGCTCCAATTTTGAATTAGGCTACCTTTGAAGCCCTAACTTCTGAAAAGGTAAAAGCTTTAACCCGATCCACATTGGCGCCCCATAACTATAGTGGTAAACTTATCGGTCCCAATTACAGTAGCCGATTCATGTTTGTCTTAAATTATAAAGTAGGCAACAGCTTTAAGAAAACCCCAGGATTCATACTACAGTGCAATAAAATAAGAGGGTGCTGTTAATAGCCCAAAGCGCTTATGACCCTCGTCTTGCCACAGACTGTAAAATGCACCGTTTACAAGAAAATCATGTTCAGATATAGCTAGAAACAATAATATATTTTTTAAATGTTGTACAAATAGGCCTACGCATTCGGCGTTTTCCATTGCTTACTGCAGGCTACTATACAGTAGGCTACCTGATGCACTTTCGGTTTAGAAGACACCTCATTTTTTTCCTCCAAAATCTCTCGTAGCTATAAATATGTTACTGAAACCAAATATCTTACCTGTAGGCTATATGCAGGTAGGCTACCACTGTGTTATGATTAACCCTGAAGAGTTTATTTTGTTACGTTTCGCCAAAGTCCCGTTCAGTCGACATTTCCACAGTGACCTATCACATTTAGGGCTGAAATAGTCTACGTTGCTGCTGTTATGTAAAAACACAAATTGTGTTTTTGTAAGTTTTTTTATTTTTTTTACGTGTAGCTACAATTAATTTTTATTTCTGTATTAGAGTGTTGTTTATTTATTCTTCTATTTGTGCGCTATCAAAATAGCCTAAATGGTGTAATATTCAAATATTCAAAAGGCTTCAAGGACCTTTGATTTCTAAAACCTAAAAACTCCTAAACACAACCCTACTGGTACTTTACAACCAAAGCCTACATGGGCTCTTTGTACTCCAAAAACTGTATTTACGGTAAAATTAATGCAAAAAATGTTGCTGTTCATGCACAGCGTGCGCTCGCGTTGGTACCGCTAAAACCCATTTCTCTGCCTGGAAAAACCCTGCAGCTTGCCCTAACTTTAAATAGAATTTTTGTGATTTATATGTGTTATAGTGTTAATTGTGAAATGAAAAATTAGTTTTGTTACATAGTAACGTAATGAGAGCTCAACAGGCTGCACCAGCAGTGGTGGCAGTGGGTTGGGGTTGGGAGAGGGGGTATATCGCGGTTCCGTCTTCCTGAACTGCGATACAAGAACGTGGACGTTTGTATCACGGTTTCAGAACCGTTACACCCCTATTGCCGTTGTTTCTCTTCATAAAAAATTGTAGCTACCCGAGCTGACTTAGAGAACACAACGGGAAGGTCTTACCCTGCCCTCAGCGTTAGTGGACTTGAGCGACCCAGCAACCGTTGTTCACTGTGAGGAACGCGGCGTTAGGCTTAGTCTGGGGGAGAGAAAAGAATCAAATCGGAAAAGAATCACTTGAAAAAAATATTTCCTCTTTTCCTTCGGTGTGATATTCGGTTTGGCATGCACTTCAAACTGAACAATTAATATTGCTTTAATGCAAGTGCTGAACTTTTATTATTAATTTGTGAAGAATAAAAAAATAAAATAATTTAATATTTTAATAAATAAATAAATTAAGCTTATAAATGAAGTCATAAACCTTGAAGTGACAAGGTTTTTTTGGGTCATTTATCGCCCAATACCACATCCACCCCCCCCCCCCCCCCCCCCCCCCTGCTAATTGTCAGCTAATTGTCACAGTTATTCAAAAAGGCAGAATGCTCTGGGTCATTTAATAGTACAGGGAATGGCCATACACCGGTGGGTACCTTATAAATGGGAGCGAACTTGAAATGCTTTGCGATATCATCTGACTTCATCAGTCCTATCATGCCGAGCTATGAGCCATGGTTAGTTAGTCATGTGATTTCTTTCTATTCGCATTTTTATTTTTTATTCAGCAAATGTGTTTCCATCGCAATTTATTGCGTTTTCTTTGAACAAATTTAAAATATTCATCCACCTCTGGTGACCGTAAAGATTTGGGGGATTTTATTCGATATTTGCCTTTTACATCAACCTTATTTTTATTTTTATTTTTTTTGATACGGCATAATTTGCATTAAAACACTTGGACGGAAATATAGCTACAGATGCATACGTTGGTAAAATCAGACGCGTATGTATGTAGAGTGTTCTTTTGGATTTGCAAGATGTCGATTACGCTTCCTACTCCGGAACTCACCCTCTCTTTCTCCTCCCCTCTGCCTGCAGAAGAAGTTTCGCGCTGCGAAAGAGGCGTATGAGGCACTTTTACAGACGGAGAATCTTCCTGCACAGGTGAAGGCGACTACCCTGCAACAGTTAGGTAAGCTGATCCCTCTGCCACCGCCCGACACAGCTCAGCGAAGTAACACGCATCAGAGTAATCCAGGAGAGATTCTGCAGAATTTACGGGGTCTTATTTCAAGTAAGGATTTCTAAATGTGTTTAAGTTGCTACTCGTTTTCTCTCGTTTAAAAAAAATAAATAATAATAATTATTACAGAAGCTGTTGCCTTATCTGTGTGCCGTTGACCTCGAGGCTTTGTCATAATTGCGTTTTTTTATTATTCTATTTTTGGAATTTATTTACTGCAGTTTAGACATTATCTTTCTTGGCTCATTGTTGGTTGAGAAAGATCCTATGAATATCAGAACACCTCAGAGGTTTTGCAATCCCCTGTAGCAGTTTTCAGGATGATAAAAAATCTGCATGTTTTAAGTTTGCATAGAGCCAGGTACATAGACACACATCACCAAGTGTTGCATCATGCACACAAAGCCTCGGATCATATTCCCAGTTTTCCTCTCCAGCTACTCTACCCAGTTTTCCTTTAATGGACCCAGCCCTTCTGAGTTTACACTGCTCAGTATGATGCAACCGTTCAGTATCATTGTGTCAGCTGTGTAGAGACCCTGCCAAACATGCGTATGCATGCACACACATACACATGCACGCGTGCACATGCATACACACACACACACGCGCGCGCACACACACACACACACACACACACACACGCAAAAATACCCGCACACACATAGACGCGCACACACACACGTGCGCACACAAGTGTGCACACAGCCACCACCACACTCCGCACCTAACGCTAACGTCTTCGTTTTCACAACTTCTCCGCGCCTCTAGAATTAGGCTACAGTAGCGGCTTTAAAAACCGGTTTCCCAATTTGTTCCCAACTGCCGTTGCCATGGCGAGCTGCTCCCGGGCGGCATGCCACAGGTGTTGGGGAGCATTGGCGGTAACGCACGCGGGAATGGTGGCTGAGCGGCACAGCGCTCAGGGGGGAGGCGGAGTACGCCTGGAAGCCATCCCTGTTCCCTAACAAAGGCTGTGGCATCTGAAATGGGGGTTGGGGGTGGGGTGGCAGCTTTGGAAACAGCAATACAAGAGCCCCTCCCCCACCGCCCACACCATCACCTCCTGTCCCCGTCTTGCCGGCACCTGACGGAGCGCAGCTGATGAACCATTTCCTCCTTTCGCGGGGTCCCAGATTTTACTCCTCCTGCTGCTTCTAGCCTTTCTCTGAGCCTTTCTCTGCGGCTCTCTGCTGCCTGCTGTCCACGCCCTTTCAGTTTGAGGTCTTTTTGTGCTCAGGAAGATGTCAACCAGCGCAGTAATCGGGAGGATTTATCAAACCGTGTGCTGATTAGGGAGAATTGATAGTAATTGCCTGCAATCTTTTTTTTTTCTCTTCCTCCTGCCCTTCCCGCATCAGGCTGGATGCATCACACAGTGGATCAGTTGGGAGATAAAGCCAACAAGGACAGCTATGCTATACAGTGTCTGCAGAAGTCACTAGAAGCAGACCCCAACTCTGGACAGTCCTGGTACTTCCTTGGCAGGTAAAGGAAACAAAAATATTCTACAGTTTACTTTTTTTGGGGGTGGGGGTATAAATGGTCAATTTGGAATGGGTTAATCATAAATTCACTTATTATGTACATTTCTACTAGAATCTGAATCTGTTTAAATACTGTTTTTGCTTGATGTGTACATTTTTTGTGAGAGGTCCTTCATCCAAGGAAAGGTATTTTCAAAACTGTTCAAGAATTAATTTTAGACAATTGTGTATCTGTATAACAAGCAAGATATTCTTTTCAAATTTAGTCAGTTGTGTGGATGGGTCTAGTAACCAAGTGACACTGCAAATGCTGAAATCATGACTTGTCCTCATAGCCTCTTTATGTAGACCTTATTGAGTTTTCATCCGGGTCCTCCTACCCAGGTCATTTAAGGCCACTCGGGGAGGGGAGGGAACTCCCTCCGATATCATTAAAAAAGGCTTTCTCTTGCTGCAGTAAACCTCACATTGGCTTCTCGGGGCCCTAACTAAGTTATGTGTTCTGCTGGAGCATGTTTGGAGTATAACACTCACACTGCTATCTTACGCCACACAGGGTTACTTTTGTTCTTACATCACCATAACAAATGGGTATGTGGCTTAGCAACGGGAGAGGGGAACCCTTTTTAAAGTTCTTTGTGCAGAAGAGAGAGAGCCAAGCATGTTTGCAGTTGTAACTTGCAAACATGGCGCTTATGAAACGGTGAACTTGAATTTTGCTCGGCATTCTTTACCATGAGCGATTGGGGATCTTCCAGAATAAGAAAGAAGTCAGTTGGCTCAAAGATTTCTTAGCCTGTATTGCCATCAAGCTAAATTATCAAATGTTGCAAGGCCCTGCCTTGTAGCTGTCATGAGCAGTTCCACCACTCATTGGAAAGGTAAGCCTAAAGTGTAAGCTAGACAGGTTAGCTGGATAGCCGTCTAAGAAAGTAAGGGTGCTAGCTAAGAAACATTTAATTTAGTTTCTATAAATGCTAGCTAGCAATATCCTAAAAACTCAGTATTAGCTTGCATTAGCTTAAGATATTCCTATTAGTCTGGGCATATGACAGACTGGGCATTCCTATTAGTCTGGGCATATGACAGACTGGGCATTCCTATTAGTCTGGGCATATGACAGACTGGGCATTCCTATTAGTCTGGGCATATGACAGACTGGGCATTCCTATTAGTCTGGGCATATGACAGACTGGGCATTCCTATTAGTCTGGGCATATGACAGTCTGGGCATATTAGTCTGGGCATATTAGTCTGGGCATATGACAGTCTGGGCATATTAGTCTGGGCATATTAGTCTGGGCATATGACAGTCTGGGCATATTAGTCTGGGCATATTAGTCTGGGCATATTAGTCTGGACACATTGAAAAATATTCATTTGGGGAGGTATTACTTCAGCAGGTTTACTTATGCTAACGATAATAAACACACTACCTGAGCTAACATTGGTTAAGAGGGGACATTTCATAAATTCTAGCTTCACTCATGTAAAAATGCTTCTTGGTACTTTGTGCAGCCAAGAACGCCCCCACCTACTTATCTCGTCAAGGGAGAACCAACTGAAGGGGTCACCCAATCAAAATGATCAGTAATATCAACCAACCAGATTTGTTCTGTAAACCGTATCCAGTGCCAAGAAAATGTACTGGTCGTCCCCTGGGCAACGCAGAAATGGGCGTCTGGACTACCGATTTGTCTACCCCGGTTTATTTTACTTCCAATATAGTGCAGTATATTATATAAGTCTGTTTGCATACCTGTAATCATTTCTAGGATACAGGTATGTGCATAGGTTAACCCTATTTACTTTGGCCCATTTGGGCCCAATTTTCGCCTAGTTTTTACTAGTGTCAATTAAGTGCCAATATCTCAAAAACTCTTCACTGCACATCCATGGTTGAAATTTTCAATGAAAGAAGAGGCTTGTACCATTCAGAAATTTGCATCAGAATAAATTTATGTAAAAATGGTCACATACAGTTTATACATAATACACATAAAAAAACAAAAAAAAGTACAAAACGCCTTGTGTTTTTACAGTTTAGCACTGAAGATTTCAACTTCAAAGTACTGGAGCAAGCCAGAATTCCTTACACTAGTGCACTGATATGTTGTCCACTTGTGTATAGAATTTGGTAAAGATATCTACAGGCTTTCCTTATCCATTGGTAATTTTTCCAAAACTGTGCCCAGTGTCCCAATATTTATCCGAACCTCTCCAAATATAAAACGTGCATATCTTTCTGTCTAGGCATGTCAATCATCAGAAAACTTTATTTTTCTTTTAAAACATTTTTTGTAATACAGAATGTGAAGAAAATTAACCTACACATGTTTTGTGTTTATGTGTATGAGGGTATTCTCTTACAAAGCGTGCCCAAAAGTGCCCAAATACCTCTCCGAAAAGGATTACTTACCCTAATGTTATCCAACCAATCTGCTTTACATTTAAAATGGCACTGTACTTCAAAGTTAGATTTACCAGAGCCCCATAAGCCAGCAGAATAACAGGTTTATCTATAACAAGCCTTCAACTTGACATTTTACAGCAAAAGTAATGAATTATACATCACTATTTGGCAAACCTGTCTGTTACCACCTCCTACGACAGAGGTGTCAGGTGGGGGAGGGGTGTCTTCACTGTCCTCCCTGAAAAAGACAGATTCAAGTACATTACTAAGTAGAATCACTAAAAAATGAGAACACAAATTATCTCAAAAAGACACATGGCAAGTATTACAATTAAGTGGAAATTTTTATTTTATTTTATTTAAAAAAAAATATATATATATATATACACACACACACACATATATATAATATATATATAATATATATATATATATATATATACGTATATACATTAAAAAATCTTACATCCACAGTACGTCTGATATTAGCTCCAACATAATTAGCAATCGTAGCTAACTAGGATTTATGAATTAGTTTGTCAGCTTGCACGAACTAAATTACATTATTATAATGCTGTAATGTCTTGACTGAACCGTGAAATAAAGTACTGAGAATGGATGTCGTTTCATGCGTAAATTCAACAACTAGCCCTTGTGTTGGTTGCTGCACAAAGAAACTGCGAATGAACTAGAAAACAAACAAAGAGCAGGCGCTCCTTACCATATAAGCTAACACCTTACGCCATATAAGCTAACTAGCGAACTCCTGCGAGAATCCATTTATCACCAAACTAAAAATACTCTAGATAATAGCGCTCCATACTGTTGATGATTATGATGATAATAATAATAATAATAATAATTTGTATTATATATTTTTAAAAACACTTACATGTCCAGGCACGGGTCCATGCCAGAGTCATTGCTCTGCCAGAACACAGACTTCTTCGCCTCTGGGACACTTCTTCACCTCCAAAACCTGAGCAACCGTGAAATAAGCGCTCTTCTTTCCACCGTTGATTGCCACGTTCGCGTATAAATGTATAAAATAATCGTAAACTTTGAAGCAGCAAAGACATCACCAGCGCAATTGCATCATACAGCTGCCCGTGTCTGCGTACAGAGAAAGACTGGTCTGTGACGTTTTTTCAGCTCACAAAAAAAGCTACACATTGCTAAATACATCGGGATAGACTGAAAACGTAATTGTAACAGCAATCCAGCCCATCCCTTCCAGATATACTCAGTCAAAATGGCCACAGGCGTCATCTGATGCTGTCGACAGTCAGGAGCGCACAGCCGATTGCCCTATGGGCTGTCTTTACGCGTGGATACAGCGCCGTTCACAGTCGCTTGAATATGACATATTTTACTTCGTTTGAAAGGGCAGGAACCCCCGTAGAAGATAATCTACGTGTTTTACGTTAGATCATTCCTGTAGCAGTCTAGTAATGCTTTTACGCAACGGTAGTAACGTAGTACAAACGCAAAAGCGAAGGGTACGCACTGTGGAAATTGAGACTTTCCTGGATAATGGATAAATGGGTTACGAAAAAACGTTGAGGATTCTTCAGAAAAGGGTTATAACTGCATAACCAGGTATCGTATTTGGTTGCTTAAACATGTTTATCAAGAGAATTTGTAGAAAATAAAATGTATTTATACAAAACCGGAAGTATAGCGGTTGTATGCATACTGAAGTGAGCACGGGAAAAAAACACCTAATGTTTATTTATACAACTTTTCAATAATATACAATTGTTCCTGAATCGGATCTTGATTTTTTAGCGTGTTGAAATGGTACCAAGAGCTTTTGTGATACGCATTTTATTGCCTGTGACTGCGGCGAGGTGAAGGCTGTAAACAAATAAAAAAAGTGGGTTGGGCTATTAGCACCCTGCTGCTTTATGGTTCTGTAGTGTAACCTGAGAGCTGATAAGCATATAAACGAATGTGTTCGCAGGCTGTGACTGTTTTTAACAAATTTGCATCGAAAGTTCCGTGTTTTATTAACGTTTTAATTTAGAATTCAAGAGAAATATGAACACTATAAAAAATTTAGACGGATACGTCCCACCACTAGGGGGCCAAAGCCTATAGAGTTAAGATTCATTATACATTGTTGGGGGTAGGGATATACATTTTTAATGAGTTCTGGGACAATTTATTTCCTGTACACCCTTCAGAAACCTGGCTTACCTTATTACTCGGTTTTTCAGAAGATGGAAATATCAAACATCTGTGTTTGTATGAGACGTTTGGAATGCCCTAATGCATATCAATGCTTTTGAATATTTTAGACAAACAGATTTCTTTGTGGCCAGGTTTGCTGTCACTTGTGAAATTACTCTTATTACTCAAATTATGGGTGGAAAATGTGCTCATCCAAAATCTCAGATGGGTAGTGTAAATGCAAGTACTGTTGTGAGCTATTGTGGTCCTTCATCAGACTGTTCTCATGGCTCCAAATGCTGCTTATTTTAAAATGACTGCACTGGGGAGCAAACCGTCTGGGGACATCCTTCTTACACATTGTCTTGTATTTGCCAGACTACCTCCCGCCCATAACATTATTTTAAAGGGTTCATTTCTATCCTCCATTTTAAGGTAAAGGCTGAGCAATCATTGAAACCTAGTAACCTGGTTAGATTAGTATGTATTTTCGAGAAGTCCATAGCAATATTGAATCAGGCTACTGTAAATAGTTATTTATTTTTTGAACTTGTATTTCATAGTTTTACAGCATTGATCATTATTTTCTTTGTGCAATTAGTCATTCTCATCGCTATATATGTAAGATGTAATTTGTAAGCTATTTTTATAGGATTAGTTTTGGTGCACTGATGCACTTCATTTTGTGTCTCCCTCCCACAGGTGCTACTCCAGTATTGGGAAGGTCCAGGATGCCTTTATTTCCTACAGGCAGTCTATTGACAAATCAGAAGCCAGCGCGGACACATGGTGTTCAATAGGGTAAGGACCTGGCTCCTCCATCCGTGACTGCATGTATTCCCCACTGCGGAAGACCTACAAATCCAAGAGCACAGTCACTGTAACCAGACACTGTGGTTGTTGTCATTGTTGCTGTTTGGATTATGGTTTGGCGCTGCTACTGTTGCTGTGGTTATGGTTTCATTTGTTGTAGTAGTTGTAGTTGCGGTTGTTGATGTTTTGGATGATATTATTATTAGTATTACTATTGGTATCAGTATTACTATTCCAGTGAAGGGAAATGAAGGGCTGCAAAACGTCATCTGGCTCGTAACAAACAACCTCTTCTGCGGTGTCGAGTTCACTCCTGATGGCAGCTGTTCCATGGCACTCTCCGGCCCGCGGGAGCAGCGTACCCCAGCTCTGTGGCGCGAGCCCCGGGGTACACGCTCAGCCGCCTTCGCTCTGTTCCCCCCAGGCCAGCTCGCGCCCCGAGGGTTGCTAAATAGGGCCCACCTCAATCAGATTTTCAGGCAGGCAGAACAAGAGGCAAATTAGCACTCGCAGACAAAGGCTGGGCTCAGGAGCACAGTCCCAGAGAGAGCACATGAGCGCATACAGCGCCTCCAGGGTACCTGGGAAATCGTGCTGGTGTTTTTTTCCACCAATCAACGACGCCGTTTTGTCACGGGAAATGGGTGTTGTTCGATAGTGTAATTTTTCATGTATGCATTTATTTATTTGTTTATTTGTAACATGATCTTTTGACACTGTCTGGTTTCCTATTTGATCAAGATAGTTATGTGACTGATTTGTTTCATAAAACCAAATTTGGGTGTGGGCCAAATGCTATCGGTGACGCAGTGAGGGGGGAGGGGGGGGTTTCTATACTGGTTGAGTCAGCCGCCCGGTAGTCTGGGTCACCGTCTCTCCAGATTTTCCATGAATAAATATTGGTTAGAACAAGTCAGTGATTGATCGCTCATTGTAGCTCCACCCATTGTGACGTTCACAAAGACTCACAACATCAACGGCTATATAAGAGGATGCCTGTACTTTTGAAATTGTTTAATCACAAAACTGCATAATTAATAAGAACCAACATATTTTTTTGTTAATGTTCTCGTATTGATATCTCTTGAGTTGAGAGATTAATTTCAGAGTTGTACTTGATGTGACTCAGGCTATAGTGCCCAGCTTTTTTCTGGTCAGTCTGCAGTTTGTGGTCGTAGCCTGAGGTGTGTTCAAATTCAGCGAACAAGGCGAACGTTTGCAAACTATTTCAAACTTTTTTCCGTTAGCTTTGTATTCGCCGCAAACGTTTGCAAACATAAGCGAACGGTCTGAAAAGGTAGTTTGCGGCGAACAAAAATGGACGCTGGACTGAGGGAAATGTGTTCCCAGATGGAGATTTCAATTGAAGATACCGGTAAGTGTTACCATAATAATATAATAATAATAATAATGTTACCTAGCTCTAACAGTCAAGTATCAACAGTCACGTTAGCTAGTGATATCAATAGTTACTGTAACATTGATAACTGAAGTTCGGTAACATTATCTTAACTTAGCTAACGTTCGCTAGAAGAAAAGGTAGGCTATATATAATAATAAATAATAATAATGTTAGCTAGCTATTTCGTAGCTTTGTACTATCGGGACTACATCCAATATTTGATCATCAAGAAAATCATCAATGATGACAGAAGCGACTGTGAGTACAAACTGAAGCTCTCTTGTCGCCATGTCTGTTTATGTTTAATGCAAACAATTTGGAACGTTCTTAAAAAGCTGTTCAAATTTAACCGTTCAAAGAAAACATGTTTGCCACGAACGTTCGCCTTGTTCGCTGAATTTGAACGCACCCCAGATTTCCTGTGGATCAAATGAACACGAGTGTTCTCATGGCTCTAAGTCAACAGTAATGTCTGCTCCTGTGCTTTTGCCTTGGTACATGAATATTACTTATGTTGCATCTAGTCTGTCCCCTAGTCGTCTCATTGATTTCAAAGAATAGGCAGCTTTCTTGCCAAGTGGCCATTTTTTCTGGTTCTTGTGTTGCTAAATGGCTACTTTCTTTGGTCATTTTGCTACAGAAGGTAGCAGGGGGTTGCTGTTGCTAAATGGCTGGTTTTTATTGGTTGTGTTGCTGAATGGCTATTTTACAATGGTTGTTGTTAGCCTGTGGTTTATCATTATTACTGAATGGAATTTTATTTGTGAATGTATTGATTATTGGTTGTTGCTAAATTGTTATTTAGCCATAGTCATAATAAAAAATATTAACATTGCTTGTTTGGTTGCTGAATTTGTGTTTTTGTTGCATCGTCAAGTCTTTATCTTGTCATTGATACACGCTCACTCTCATGCACCTCATGCTTCATAAGGGGATGTAGATGCTGTTTCTGCATGCACAGACCACATTTCTCCAAGATTCCTAATGGTATTTGCCATTATCAGGACTCCAAACACAATGCACTTAACTGCAAATAAATCAATTGTAAGAGGACCTTATAGAGCACTGTTTTTGAAACCAGCCAACGAACATACAAGGCATGCATTTTCTCACATTCACTCCCTTCCTCACTCTTTCTCTTCCTGTCTCTCCCTTCTCTACCTTTCTCCCTTACTTTCTCCCAACCTCCCACTTCTGGTTTCTCTTCACCTCCATCTTTCTCCATTCCTTACCCCCTCTTCCCCCCCCCCCCCTCCATTTCTCCTTCCCTTCCCTGCTGCATCAGTGTGTTGTATCAGCAGCAGAACCAGCCTATGGACGCCCTGCAGGCGTATATCTGCGCAGTTCAGCTGGACCATGGTCACGCGGCGGCCTGGATGGACCTGGGCACCCTGTACGAGTCCTGCAACCAGCCTCAGGACGCCATCAAATGTTACATCAACGCCACCAGGAGCAAGTCCTGCAGCAACACCACGGCTCTCACCACCCGCATCAAATGCCTACAGGTACAAATGCTCATTTTATAGCTCTTTACTTTCTCTCTGTCGGTAGTCAATGTGGGTGTTTCTCTGCAGTCTGTTCATTTCAGTCTTACCGGTTGTCTTGTCTGTTATTTTTTTATTAACCCGTTTTGTTTGTCTCGTGCACATATACTGTGTGTGTGTACATAGTTGTGTGGGAGCAGTGCTTATGATTGCTGTTGTTGTTTGTATTAAACCAGTGGAGGAGGCTGTCACCGTCCACACTTCTATATCTTTAATTCTATATTTATTTCTCATGTATTTTGTTCTTATTTGAATGATTTTTAAAATTTCCGCAGAACGTTTTCATGTTAATCTGTATGAGTGAGAACATTTTCACCCTATAACGTAGACATAATTTCATGACATTAAGACAGTATTTTCTTTTTTTCTCCCACTGATATACAGTACCAGTCAAAAGTTTGGACACCTGCTCATAGAAGGGGTTTTCTTTACTTTTACTTTAAAAAAAATTTTTTTTTTTTTAATATAGTTTAGAATAATAGTAAAGACATAAAAACTATGAAAAAACAGTGTTAAACAAATCAAAATATATCTTAAATTCTTCAAAGTAGCCACCCTTTGCCTTGATACCAGCTTTGCACTCTTGGCATTCTCTCAACCAACTTCACGAGGTAGCCACCTGGGATGCATTTCCAACAGTCTTGAAGGAATTCCCACATATGCTGAGGCTGCTTTTCCTTCACTCTCCGGTCCAACTCATCCCAAACCATCTCTATTGGGTTTAGGTTGGGTGTTAGATTAGGTCATCTGATGCAGCACTCCATCTTTGTCCAATAGCTCTTACACAGCCTGGAGGTGTGTTTTGGGTCATTGTCCTGTTGAAAATCAAATGAGGGCCCAACTAAAGTGCAAGCCAAATGGGATGGCGTGTCACTGCAGAATGCTCTGGTAGGCATGCTGGTTAAGCAACCCCCACACCGTCACCCCCCCTTCACAGTGGGAACGGTGAAGTTCTAAATTAAAACTACTTGTTGGGGGTGCATTCCAAAAGCATTTTTTTATTTAAATTTTTGTTTTGGAAAGAAATTCATATATAGGCCTCAACTTCACTATTTATATTCGTCTAAGAAAACAAATTTCAAGCATTTAAGCATAAGCCTTTAGATCAAAATGTCTCTAAGATAATGAGAAGGATACATTCAATCAACTGTGTCCAAACTTTTGACTGGTACTGTATATTTTTTTTAAAATTTGATCATTTCATTTTAAATGTTGCTTAACTTACTTGACTAAGTCTGAAGAATATATGAAGTATATATCTACGTTTAACAGTGGCAGTTGCAGCAGAACGGCAGATATGACCTTCCAGTAGATCAGTATTAAATGTGTTTTTACGCAATTTCTCCTAGGCTCAGTTGTGTAACCTTCAACAAAGTAGTCTACCGAGTAAAAGTAAAATGCTTCCTAGTATTGAGGAGGCATGGAGCCTACCAATCCCAGCAGAACTTACCTCCAGGCAGGGCGCCCAGAACTCAGCACTGCAGGTGAGAAGAGATAGCCTGTCCCGTAGAGAACCCCCCACCACGGCCAACCTCACTAAACACCTACACCAGTGATGCTTTCTTTCCCAGCATCCTCCACCTCTTCCTACTCCTTTTGTGCAAGGAGAAACAACAATAAAAAAATGTTAGGTGAATATTAATGCTTGGATCTGAATAAGGGGCGGGGCCTTGTTTTTTCGCATGCATTTCTGTACAGTTTTGCAAAGCCTGGTTAACTCGTCTCCGCCATACAGGCGGATGTGTCATTTTCACATTTTTTGTTTCTCCTTTTTAACAACTGGAGAAAGAACACAGAGTCAATTGCGTGAAATCCAATAAACGCTCACTGAAGGTGATGTTTAGTGAACGTGGCCTGTTCCTGTTATTTTTTTGGAATTTTTTTCAACAGTTATCAGTTTTTTTAATTTATTTTTTATAAAGCCATATATATCTACGCACAAAGATTTGTACAGGCTGTCCATGTAAGAGAAAAATTGCTTGAGTAACAACTGATTCATAGTTTGATTTGTGTTGTTTTTTATTTTAAGTTTGTTATTTGTTAGGTTTTGTCTGTGTTGTATTGTAGATATAAATGGTAAAATTATGTGTGTTCCTAGTTTAGTGCCCTGTCTGTTACTGTACTACATCTTGGCAAGGTTTAGTTTTGGTTGTTTGCGTTAAGTTATTGTTCAGTGTAGCGCATTCAATGTTGCACTGTGTACATTGGTACAGGTGCACCATTTATTCTACTACGTTTTTCTGGACCTGTAACTTTTTCCCGGTAACTTTACTTGAATTGCACAACACAAGGTCCGCATTAGGCCATCATCAGCATGCCATAACAGCCATCATAGCCAGTCATGAGAATGTGTCACACCTAATGAGCAATGTCATGACATTGTCACAATGTGTGGAATGGTCATTTCTTTTGTAAAATTAGTTTCATACATTATAATAGTGTTACGGAAACCAGTTGTAATATGCTGCCATGAAGGGTTATAACAGGTGTTATATCATGCTTATGAACAGGGCTTTGAGCTCAGTAGTTAACCAAAATAACAATTCTCACTCATCCATTTTCTCAACATGCAGACAACTGCTATCTATTTAATTTTAAAAATCATGGTTGAATGTAGACGATTGATGTAAACTGTGTGAGTTAGGTTGAATGTGAACAATGCATGTTTATACGTGTAGAACTCATGCAAGCAGTCGTATTTTCTTTGGTGTGCAATGTGGTAAAAGCAGTGCAATGTTTATCTCTTGCACTATTGACAGAGCGGGTCTGAGAATCACGAGCCTGGTCTAAGAGTTCCTCAGTTCAGGGATGATAAATGACTTAAGTTTTTGGCTCGACAAATGTCTGATTTATTGATCTATTTCTTTTCTTGGCTGACTATTTGACATCAAAAACCACCTCAAAAAATGCTTTAATGGCAAATGGTGGTTGGTTCTCATTCTTACCAAAGGAAAAATATATATTGCACGGCATCTGTTCTTGGCTCTTGGATGGATTTGCATTTGAATTACCGTATCCTCCTCTTCATAAATGCCAGTCTCAAATCATTTGCTTGCGAATGGAATTGACTAGACTACCTGTAATTCGTTGTACTCCACATCTCATTAATGTCGCGAGTGTTCTACATCTTGTGCCCTCCTGATTATTACCTCCATGTGGGCTCATGACAGAATGGGAGAGGTTGTTAAATTACGAAAAAATATTGTTTGAAATATTTGTAAAAATATTCAGTGTACAAGTTTAAGAATAGAATGTTTATAAGAAGGAAGTGATGCTGCAGAATATGGGAATGTCTGAGATAATGTCAGGGTGCGTAATGTTTAATAAGTACTAAGAATTATTTCAACAATGGCATAAATTTGCATGTGTTTGCTGGTGATGGAGGTGGTCATTATCTAACCACACATTTGAATACTCAATTTAATTGCACCCTTTGTGCAATTATGACTGTACCTCCGAAGGGATTAAAAAGGAGGTATTTTTGGTGATGCTGGAACATGTAATAGCTTTGCATTTCAGACAGGCTTGTTTTATGACCAGATTCCCTTCTCTTGCCTGGCTTAATTAATCATTCTTACTGTGTTAACTAGTCTGCGGAGGATTGCGGTTCAGGGTGAGCTATCCGTTGTTTTGCGTGGTAGTTCAGCCCCGAGGTTTGCGTCAGATAAAAAGATGCTTTTTATGTTTTGGCAGACAGTGTTCTGGTCAGTTCACTTTCAATTCCGGCCTTTAAGGAAACCAATTGAAATTCAATTCATGAATTGGAAAAATTTTGTTTTTTTAATATATTCAAAAGTATAGTTTTTTTTAATTTTTATTATTCACTAATTGAATTTGGGCATACTTCCTGTATTGAAAAGGAATCGACCCCAGCCCCGTCGGCAGAACCTCCCGCGGTGATTTTTTTGTGCGCGCTTTTAGGGCGTGCGTTGGAGGGAGAGGGGAAAATGTCACGGCCTGTTCTCTCTCTGCTCTCCCATCCCACGCCAGGCCTGCAAAGCTAATCAGAGTACCGAAGGGGGAGGCCTGGGCCAGCCGCCGATCCCACCACACTCGCTGCCTCTGCACATGGGCCCGTCGGGCCAAGGCGACGACCAGTCCAGCCCGGCCAAGAGAAAGCGGACGTCCAGCCCAGCCAAGGTAACCGAGGGAAGAATGAGTGTGGACTTTGGTCAAAAATGTTAAAACATGTTTGCTTATAATTGTGGGTTCTGGAAGAGAACATGGTAAAATACCTCTTATAATGTGATCACTAAGAATACCGTTCTGAGGCAGAATGTGCTTTTATAAAAGATTATTTGCAAATGACTAGTGGCTTCCTATTTCTCATTTGAAGCTGAACTTAAGCTGAACTGTTGATAAATCTGCTTTGCAACGTGAATAGCGTTTTGTTGCGTTTCATTTCTCGTTTTCTCCCCCACCCACAACAAAACAGAATTCTACAGATTCCTGGGCAAACAATAGTCCTGTACAACAGCAGGTCCCTAACTGGTACTTAACACCGCAGAAACTACAGGTACGTGGAATGTGTTTATGCTCATGCGCATGTTTAGATAGACTGACAGGACACGCTTCTCTCCAAGCGTTTCACCGTCTCGTCTGCCCTCCCTCCCTCCCTCTCTCTACAGCTCCTGGATCAGTTACGGACAAACAGGGAGAGCCTGAAGCCGCTGCAGGTGCAGATGCTGGAGCAACTTGAGAGTCAATTTGCTCTCATGCAGCAGCACCAGCAGCGGGTGAGGATGGGCCATGTGCTGCCTGGATATTGTAGTTTTTTTCTTTTTAAATTCTGTGGTTGATTCATTATTAAATATTGTACTGTTTAAAAAGATGTATTTAAAACACAGTACATTCCTTTCCTTCCCCTGTACAGATGAGACAAAACGCAGCTGGACTGGTGCGACCCACCATTCCCAACGGCCCCACATCCAGCTCCACACTGCCTACGAACCCCCTGCCTGCCGCTCAGCACCCCCACGCCCCGCCACAGCCAGTCCGGCCCCTCTGCACCGCCCAGCCAATGACCAATGGACCTTTTGCGGTCAGCTCCGCCCCCTGCAGCACAGCTGGAAAGCCGGGTAGCGCAGACACTATTTCTGTAGGCAATAATCACACGACAGGAATGGGAAGCAACGGAAACGTGCCTTACCTGCAGCTAAACGCACTACCTCACAACTGCACAACCCCGACCAGCAGCGGCGGCAGCGCAGAGGAGCTGTGCAAAAACCAACACGTTAACTCCACTCAGGTGGGCCGCCTCGCCTTACCGGTTGTGTGCCGGCTTTGTCTGTCTCTGTCGGGGGGTGGGGGGGGGTGGTTAAAGTTAATGAATTTGAGTTTAATTCACTCATTAGAGAATATGTGGTTGGCTCCAATTTTGATGGCTCGCAGGATTAATAAGCGTATTATTCAAATGGTCAGCCTCATTAAAGTTCACAATTATTAAAGCGTTTTAATAACATAACATTATTTTTTTATCTGCCTTGTAGCAAAGAGGCTCCTAATAAGAGCCACTGCTGTAAAAGGTTGAAAACATGTTAAAATGAGAGTATGAAATGCTGACCTTTAATTTAATGGATAAAAAGCTCTATGCTGCTGTGTCGATTCTGGTTCACACTAGAGTTTTAATGGCTCGGTTTAATGAAGTTGATCATTGAAGCTAAGCATGTGAAAGGAAGAAGGGGGGTGTCTGTATTGACTTTTGTTCAGCAAAAGTCAATACAGGCACCCCTTCTTTCTATGAGAAACCTTGAATCCAGTTGACATATCAAACATACTCTTGGAAGTGCTTGATCTTATGAAGTCCCTGTAGGTTTGATAGGCTTCTTTCTTTCTTAGAGAAAGGAGCTTTCAACTGGCTATTGTACAATGCAGCTTTGCTAAACATTTTGTGGGAAAAACTGAAATTCGCTTAGGGGGAGTCGAGTGGCTCTGCAGTTTCTTGATAGTGTTGAATATTGGAGTTCTTTAGTGAATATTTGACATTTATGTTTAACTAAAACATTTTTTTTTTCTTTACCTCCAGGGGCTTCATAAAGGTCCAGGTTCGCATTCGGCAGGTCCCAATGGCGAATGGCCTTTCTCTTCCACTGGGACTTCCGCCCAGCCTTTCAAGGCAGCTGGAACCAGTATTCAAAATCAGGTCGGACATTCCACCGCGCCTAGCGATTCGTTAAAACGGGGGGCCGCTCTCAATCACCTGTCCTCTCCTCCTCCTCCTCCTCCTCACACTGCTACCTCAGGTGGACAGCAAGGCATTACCTTAACCAAAGAGAGCAGGCCTTCAGGAAACTGCGCCGCTCCGCCGGGGCCTGAGGGCAGCAGGCATTCCGGAGGGACGCCTAACAGCACTGCCGCTGTAGAGGGACTCCCTAATCACGTCCATCGGGCGACGGCAGATGCTCTCGCCAGCCCCAGCCCTAGCCACGCGGACTCCAGGTCACCAGGTGTACTTAGTTCAGACAATCCTCAGCTCTCTGCCTTGTTGGGTGGGGGGAAAGCCAATAGCGGTGGCGGTCCCACCAAGGTCAACAACGTTCACCCGGCCCTGCACGGCCCAAAGACTCACGAGAGCTCGGCGGCCTCCTCGCCCGCCTCAGCCATGTCCACAGCGACCCCGTCCCCCAAATCCACGGAGCAGGCCGTGGCCCACAGCCCGGTCCCCACAGTGAACGGCAAGGGACCGGAGGACTCGCAGAGCCCCCTGAAAGTGGACCCGCCCGCCCTCCACGTCCACAAGTCGGGGTTCCTCCCCCTGGCGCCCTGGTCCTCCGTCTCGATCTACCCCAGCTCGGCAGACGTGCTCAAAGCGTGCAGGTGAGACTCCCCGCCCCTGGATGACCCGAGTGTGGAACAGGGCTCAGATGGCGGCAGGCGGTTTTCACACCTCCGGCAGGAAACGTTGTCACCGTTCGTTGTGTTGTGTTCTGTCCGTTATCTCGGTACGATAGTGAGTATCAGTATGAGAAAGTTGTAGTACTTTTAGCTGAATGTAGTTAGCTGATTGTACTCATCTAATGGTGGACCTCCCCAGCCGGAGGGCCACAAGGCTAAAATTGTTACATTTTGAAAAAAGTTAAGAAATAACATTTTGAAATGGGGTACCAGAGGAAATGTGTTAATTTCACCATTCTCTTCCAGTAGCGGTTCCCTGTAAAATGAAGAGGTTTTAATATGCTTTTACGGGCAGATAGGCTGCATAGCCTATTTCGCGACTGCCGTTTCAGCGTCATTGGTCTTTTTTCCTTCACTCTTCCCTCCCCTGCCTTCAGACGCAATAATTATTTCTTTGCAGGCAAAGCGAAATAGGGGAATGTGGGAAGTTTTGTGCTGTGAATCGTTTCAGGGGTTCAGAGATTCTGGTAGAAACCGGAAAAGAATGAAAGGGTTTTTATGATCTTTTATATTTCAAGTGGAAATGTAGCACATTTATTTCGGAAAAAAATTATTTTGTCCCTGGTAAAAGTGGTCTTTCGATTTGATGCTATAATACAATTCCCAGCAAGTATTTCACCAATATCTCGTAGACGTCATAGACGCGTTGTGCAATAAACTGTGGGAGCTTGAGGCAGTATAAAACTGGCTGCAAAAGGCAGAACCCGAACACAGTCTGAAATCAGAGATACTCACCCCAAAAATTCATGAGACTGAGATAACAGTTGACTTTATTTTTTTATAATTTCATCGGTGCCAAAAAAGTGCTCAAATGCAAAAAGTGAGGAAAAAGTAGCTGAAAACATTTCAGTTGAGACTCATCAGTGCTTCAGCCAAACTGACACAGAATAATTTTTTTTTTAAGCCATCAGTCTTAATTGACAACAGGTGAAACTGTATGCTAATCAGCTTGGGTAATAGAATCCTTTCACAGACATGATTGATTCATTGGTTCACAGACATTCTTGAGGGTTGTCAATTTTAAACAGTGACAACACTTGCAATATTACATTACATTACATTTATTTAGCAGACGCTTTTATCCAAACCGACGTACAGTAAGTGCGTACAGAGACATCATCATCATTACAGAACAGACGAGGCAAAGCACATCCTTTGCATAACATCCTTTGCATAATGTAGCAGCTATCCCTAGCAATGAACGTTGACTGTAGTTCACAGTAAGCTGTGGGCAAATCAGCAACACCACACTTCCATTCCAAATACTATTATAAACCATTCCAAATACTATTATAAACTATGCTATTATAAACCATTCCAAATACTATTATAAACTATACTATGATAAAACATTCCAAATACTATTATAAACTATAATAAACAGACAGGAAAACACAGGGAACAGGGAACTGATATTCCTAGGTGAGGATATCAGTCAAGGTGGAGTCTGAAGAGGTGTGTCTTCAGGCCTCGATGGAATGCAAGCAGGGTTGGAGTAGAACGTAGGGGAATGGGAAGTTCATTCCACCACTGAGGATATACATGCATATTTGAAATCAAGGTATTATACTCAGAGGAATTGAAGTTTAATTAACTCATATTATTAGATTTTTGCATGACTATAGACATTCATTACATTACATTACATTACAGGCATTTAGCAGACGCTCTTATCCAGAGCGACTTACACAACTTTTTTTATCATGTTTTACATATTATCCATTTATACAGCTGGATATATACTGAAGCAATTCAGGTTAAGTACCTTGCTCAAGGGTACAACGGCAGTGTTCTACCTGGGAATCGAACCTGCAACCTTTCGGTTACAAGGCCAGTTCCTTAACCATTATACTACCCTGCCGCCCACATTCACGTGGCCTAAGCTGTTGGACATCTATAATTAACACCTGGGAGAACTTGAACATTCACAATTAGTCCATCAAGAGATCATGTGGGTACATGCAAAGCGTGAGGCAGTGAAAACTCCCCCTAATGGATGCATAAACTCCCCTTCAAAGATGCAAACATCGTATTGACAAGCTGAATTGCTCTATTGACTGAGGACAAATACCCGCACGTGTATAGATGGTTTTTCTTAAATTGTAAAATTATAAAGGTAATGACAAGTAGCAGACAATAGGCTGGTGTACAGCTGTGATTAAATCTAAGGAACAAGGTCTTGTCAAGCTGGGCATTACTTATATTGTTATCTGCTGATGGTAAAAATACATTTTCACATTAGTGGGTAAATCTTTCCTTTAAAACCTTTTCTCTGGCATCATGTCAGCGTGTGCGGGAGTGAAGGTGTTTCTCCTGATGGCAGTTGGTATCGAGTGTAATCAGAGGTAATCCTTGCTCTGGGTTTGATTAATAATGGCTGCTAATGGTAACACACAGTCCCTGTGTGAAAAGGCTAATTTTTTCCATTCCTTTCATTACTACCTGAGCATAGTTCAAATTTCAGCCTTTATTTCACTGAATTCAGTGGTACCGAAGTGGACCAGAAATTCCTTATCCCTTATCTCACTCTCCCTCCCTGCCTCCCCTCAAGTGATTTTAATTGAGCCCCTTAGCCCTGTAGGTTTTTTTTGGGGGGGGCGGGGGGGGCGGCATCATTGTTTCTTCAGTGCATTTGTAATCTGACTGCTGTTTCCTGAATAATTTGCCTAACCCAACTATGCTGAGGTCATTTCTTTTTCTTCCCTTTTTTTAAAATCCTGAGTGACACAAGCGCCTAAGCGAAGTCCCAAAGGAATTTGCAGCTCCTATACCACTGCCTTTTCTAAGAGATGCTAGTCAGTGGATTTGTGCCCAAAAAAAAACAAAAAACAAAGCTATAATATCTGTTTCTGTGAGCTACAATAGAAAAGCAGCAATTTGTTCAGAACATGTGATGGTCTTTGACAAGACCGACAATGTCACTGGCCTCCAATTCCTACTACTGGCTGAACAAATCACTTTACAGTGCATTCAAAAGGTATCTCAAGCAGAAAAAGATGAGTGCATGCAGTTAGTGGAAACAATAGTGGTAATATTTTCAGTTTTATTTTTAGAATGTTCACCTTTAAGATTACACTTAGGCAGCTAACGGAGGGTTAATTTCCACAGAAACCATGCTCTGTGAAGAAGAGCCCATTGAGAAGTGGGTTGTGAACAAAAGTTGAAGGTTTTCCACGCTGTGTGTGAATATTTGCTTTCATGTTCTTGGCTTTAAATGGACTCTACTTGGCCTGGTGCCTTTCTCTCAGGCCTTATAGCTTTTCAGACCTTTGTGAAAAGGCTGTGCCTGTCATGCAGCTGGAATGGTCTATTGAATTTGTGTGCAGTCCTGCCAGGAGTGTTGGCTGGGAAGTGAAGATTTTGTTTGGATATTTTGAACCACCACTTCAGGTACTTCGTCTTGAAGGTGTCGTGTGGACTGCCACGTGCTGCCTGGATATTGTAGTTCTTTCCTGCCAGTTGTAGTTTTCTACTGTTGACCCAAGCATCCAATATTTCCATTGGTACGAATGTGTACCGAGTGCTAGATTAACGTTGGGGGGGGGGGGGGGGGGATTTCCACTGTGATGTATGATGATGAACTTGTTCACTTGGTTACTTCCATTCTTGCTTGAGTGTTCTGAATTATGAGATGATGCTAATCTCATACATTTTCAGTCTGCTTCAAGGGAGATTTACAGAGGGAGATTTGGTGTTCGGTCCTGATTTCAGCAGGATTTTGAGATGAACCACCCTTCTCCTCTAGTGAAGAAATGCCTTTAATGTTATTTGTCTGCTAAATTGATTGTTCACTATATTTGTACTTTCTCTATCTGATCATCTTCAATTTGCTTTGAAGATGTGTCCAAGCCCCCCATTACTACATTGATTTCGGAGATTGTGCATGCGTGGCTGGCTGTAGCCATCTAGTCACTACTCCAAACATTTTAGCATCATCTTGTGTGGTCCCATCTCACCCTCTGCTGCAATTGCACTGATTCAAATATAACATTTGAAGCCCCATTAAATTTTAATGGGGAACTACACCCTAGTTGTACATCTTTTTTTTATTTTTTTTATCACTCCAAAGTTGGAAGGTTAAAAAGAATAATTGTGTATATGCATATATTTACACACATATATATGTGTATGTTTATATATTATATAAATATAGAAGATGCATGAATTATATATACAAAAATATACACGCATACATACGTTACATATGTTCTTTATATGTTCTACATAGCAAATCCGAATTGCGCCTCTTGTTTAGAGTGGGTGTGGCTGCCTGGATGATGCAGACACGTTGCGCAGGCACATTTTTCCGTGATGGGTGCCAATTATCTTGAAGATTGGCGTGTTGTCATTGGCAAGCTTTATTTATAGTATCTATGGACAAATAAAATTGTTATTTTATGATGAAGATCTGTAACTGGTTTTGTATCTTAGGATTTGATGGTTTTCACACAGGTCTGTTAATATGCAAGTGAGACAGAACTCTTCTATTTTTGAAGTAGTAAGAGACAACATGGCTAGATTGACAGCTTAGTAAAAAAGTAAAGTTAATGGAGCACATACACCAAATTAATGTGAGCCTATAGTGCACACTGTCACCATCACACATCTATGTCATATACAAACTACTTTTTAAAGTAGTTTACTACTAGTTTTTAAAGTTCACAGGTGTACATGAACATTAAAATGTGGCAGGACGTTAGCCGTTATGATTCATACTTTCTTCGTTAGCATGCTACATAGCAAATGTCAGCTAGCTTCTATGGAATGTACGCCACAGTTGGAAAAATCATGCCTTGCCTGGATACGGCTTGGTTATTCTCTTGATCTACTTCCATAGCATTTTTGAAGTATTTGACAGCCGCTTGCTCAGACAACCATGACTGGCCTTGTGATGTATGAATGCTATCGACCCAGTAAAATATCGGGTGGTCCTTGAATAAGATGAGCCACTGGATTGCAAAAGTTAATATGGCAATGTTCCATGTTCTGTGTGTGAAAGCAGCTTGATGAGATATGTCAGTGTTTATTACAGGGTTCCAGACTAACTTTTTTCACCATCGTCCCGGAACCGCCCCGAGAAACAATTTTACCCGTCCCGAAGTCAATGTGGACGGTCGCAAATTTTAGAAGTTGTTTTTTTTGCATTTTTATTAGTTAATTAGTGATTGTTGGCATACATTAAACGCTATTCAAATAATTAGGTGAAAAATAATTTAAATATTTGTATAAATTCATGTCGAATAACGATACCACACAACAATGCAAAGGTAAAAATAAATATCCCTGCTGAATTCTAAGTCCTATCTGTGGATAACCATAGTAACCATCAATAACAATAAGGATATTTAATAAGACTGAGATATGACAGATGTAGGCTATATAAAATATGTGAAATGTACCAAGGCAAACGCAACCAATATTCCTAGCTATGAGGCTGTTTTGATGCTTGGGGTTACAGTAGTATGCTAATTTGCAGAATACTTTTGAGCTACTGTCAAGTTTTTTTTTTAGTAGGCTAGGCTAATACTGATGAATTTTCCCCGCAGACAGTTTAGAAACAGCCGACTGTCGTGAGCATCACTCACTGTTCAACGCGTCGTTAAAGCGGTTCGCATGATCTAATTTGCATGCTTCTACCATACATGACTGAGACGGTTAAGAAAGGGTCCGTTTGAACTGGATTGCTATTACTGAAGACCCTCTGATCATTTGCTTCGTTTTTACTTTACAGACATTGCAGATTCGTACTGGATTAAAATCGCATTTCCTGTCGGTAATAATTTAAATCAACGTCCCTCGGTTAAACTAATCCAGCTCGAATAGGGCTAATGTTCTTGAAAATCACAGAAACAACAGATATCATGGGCAGCAGTGGGGAACATGTGCAGCTGTAACAGGAGTAACAAGTGCTTAAGTTTCTAAACGTTTCTCATGTTTGTCTTGCTTTTCGAGTGCAGTCCACTATACACACTGAAAAGGCAAATGTCAGTAATACCTACTAGGGGTGCTCCGATCAGCATTTTTGGGGCCGATCACCGAAATGATGATCGGCCGATACCGATCGTGAAAAAAAAAACAAATTGGCCTCAATATTTTCAATCTTAATTGTCTCTAAATATTGTATCCCTATTTTATGATGCATCCTTTTTACAACTTCTGTGTATATGAAAGTGTGCTATACAAATAAAATTCATTATTATTATTTCTATTTATCATGTAACATTCTTAACAACATTGTATATTAAGTATTAAAATTAAGAGATGACAAAGTATAATGAATTGACAACTGTTCATTTATTGTCAGGCAACATTCCACACACTCTAGTCTAGAGACACTCTCTTAACACCTTTGCGCATAAGTCCCGCCTGCGGGACCTTTTTTGCTCAACTGAGACATTCGTTGCTACTGCAGCCGAACTATTATTGGAAATCACAAACTGTTTTAAATTTATTGGTAGACGGTTCGTGACAATTTCTAAGTGCCACTATTTCCCTGTAGCAAGTCCATTTATCAAGCAACCCCCACCTAGTCTATACCTACCTATGCGTGACATAGTGGACAATAGCGTCTATGTTTGAGTTCATAAATATATTTATTCATCATATAAAATTAGAATAACGTCATAGCAACGAGATAAACCCAACAATAGCCTGATCGTATGCCAGAAAAGCCCTGAAAAGCCCTGCTCACTCAAATGCAAAATAAACTGAAAGTACTATCTCATTCTACCATGTATTCTACTAGCTATATATGCTACTAAATATGAAATAAATATACAATCCTACCATTGGTTTTACACATCGAGATGTTCCTTTCAAAATCCAGTTGTCATTTATTGTCTGGTAGCTACAATCGGTTTGAGAAATATACAACACTTTATACCGCTATTACACTATCAGAAACGACGCGGCGTAATACCACCATGCTCTGTAAGGCTGTCTCATGCATTACAGTTCATTCTGGTTTAATTGTCGGCTTTTTTATCCAATAGAGTACATTATAACCTTCGCAACGGTATATGCCAAGTCTTTTTGGGTGCTTTGAGCAATTTACTACAGCCCAGTGTAACGGCAGTTTTCGTTTTAGCTGTCTGGTATTACGCAAGCGCTATACAATACGCATTATGCAGGGGAATTCCCCTTATGTAAGTATTTTTGCGATATGTAAGTATTTTTGCGTCTAAAATACCGTTGGTCTCGCTGGCTACATACCTACGTTCGTGTTTCCACTCGAGCACTGTCTTTCCAATATGTTTGATAGCCCTATTGTTATTTTCGCATTTTGAGTGCATTTCATACTGTTGTGCAATCGTTAGCTAAATGTATTTTTGAAGTAGGCTACCGATGTTCATTGAAGATAGAACATTTGGCAGCATTTTACAGATGGTGGAAAACTATTTTATGTTCATGTTATCATACATAATATAGGCTATGGCGCCGTAGGCTATACTAGCCTCTTAGGGCATGACAAATGCTCATTCCAATTTACTCTGCGCTGATATGTGGTAGATTAAGGTAAAAATTTCCTTGGAGTCATTATGAATAGGAAAGACCGGCGAAGACATTTTAGCAGCACGCGGTAGTGAAATAAAAATTGTCTCGCGTGTTTTTGACATGCGATCGGCCTGATCGGCCTTTTTTAGCCGATCACCGATCACACTTTTTAGAACGAATATCGGCCGATACTGATCGGCGACCGATCGATCGGAGCACCCCTAATACCTACATCTACGGTGTATTAGAGGGAAGTAACACCAGTGTCAAAATAGTAACACAGTAACAAGCGAACTAGGTCCCGGCAGGGCTCGAACTCGTGAGAGGGTGGGGGCTCAATTGGCTCAATCAGATTTATGTGACAAATGAGGATAAAATAAATCTTTTTCTATCGTCTCAAGGAAGATTTCTGTTTTTGTGTTTTTTTATTGTCCTCGGGATGTCGGGGACCATGTTAATCTCGAGCCCTCGTTTATTAAGACCATCTCATAGAAAGACAGTGGTATTTTTGCTTTAAGGTATCGTCAAACCCCTTCAGATACTCAATGTGAATCCATAACGAGAGTTAGAGAAAAATATAAATAATCAAAAGCAAATATAAATAATGTATACAAGGGCCTGGACCTGCAGGAACAGCTGATGACATGGTTGACACTGCCCTCTGCCATTGGCTGGGCCAGGCCATCTCTCAGCTGGGAGTGATGAACTATGAGGACTTCTCCCTCTCAACGCTCGGTCTACGATGTGTAGGATTCATTTCGTTCATTTATTTCCTGCTGTGCTGTTACCAATGCAAAAATAATAATAATTGCATGGTAATTATTATATAGTTATATTTACATTACACCCAAACTATTATTGTTATTGCTATTATTATTAAGCGTTCTTTTTAAATTGCTTTTCCTTCTTTTATTTCAGAAATCTGGGCAAGAATGGGCTGTCTAACAGTAGCATCTTTTTGGACAAGTGTCCCCCTCCACGACTCCCTGCTCCCCCCTTCCCTGCACTGCCAAAGGACAAGTTGAACCCCCCCACCCCCAGCATTTATGTGAGTATACCGCTGCCTAGCTGCTGCACACAGCTTTGTTCTTATGGCACCGTGCCCCTGCATGTGTGCGTGCATGCAAGTAGCCAAGAAGCTAAAAAGTTGTAGCGGAATGAGAATCTAAATTTTTTTTTTAAGTTGGCTATCCAGAAGATATCAGTCAGTGGCACTTCCTTGTACATGTTTTTTTTTTAATTATTATTTTTTTTTTTTTACTGACCTTCGCTGTTTTTGAAACATTTGCAGCTGGAGAACAAGAGAGACGCTTTCTTTCCACCTCTGCACCAGTTCTGCACAAACCCGACCAACCCCGTCACAGTGATCCGGGGACTGGCCGGAGCACTCAAACTGGGTGAGACTCTCCCTCGCGCTAACGGTTGTTGCCTTAGTGAAATTGGCTTCAGTTGTAGTAAACTCATACACATTCTTTGGAAATGCTACTATACATCCTGCCTCATTTGAGTGGGACGTTTCTTCTGACAAAGGCAAGATTTCGGGATGCTCATTGGCTGTACTGAAGATTCAGTGATATCATGCATGTTAGAGGGCCGATACAACTGTGAAGGTTTCCTGTGCGTGCGTGCGTGCGAGTGTGTGCTTGTGCGCAAAATTGTTTTTGTGTGCATACGTGGCAACAGCACCACCTGCAAGCAGATAAAGTCATTACATGTAACATCATTCAGTATCCTGTTGCACAGGTACCCAGATTGCAAAGCTCACTCAGTTCTGTTCCAAGTCCTGCCAGCTTCCTATTGGTTTGTCTCTAATAGTCTTTTAGCCCTAATAAAAAATTAATTCTGCCTAATTTTGCAATTATTCAAAGAAAATAATTATTCCCTGTCTACTGCTCATAGAAAAGTCTTGATTATTGCTGATGGCTGCTCAGCTCCAATTAGTTTTTTTTAATGTTTTTTTTCAATGACGGAAATCAACAAATCAACAAAATCGGCTGCCGATTTTCACAGGGCTTTGTTATGAAGAAGCAAAGTGTTTTTTCAAGTCAATAGCATGCCCTATAACTGAAACCTCTTGTGGTGTTGGCTTTGATCTTTTTCACAAACATGTTTTTGCCTTCAGCTGCTGTTTATGGCTCCTGCACTGGGTTCTGAAATAGGATTGGGGCTTTATCTCATGTGTGTTATACAGTGGTGTTCAAAAAAATAGCAGTACAACATCAGTAACCTGATGAACCACTGTTATTAGTAGTAGTGTTATTTCTGCATGGCAAATAATTTACTTGTATATGTAGTAGTGTAATAGAAAAACAACAGACCCAACTGTCATGACATGCACGCTGCTTGTTCTGAGTAATTGACTCATTCATTGAAAGGGGCGTGTTCAAAATAATAGCAGTGTGGAGTTTAATTAGAGAATTCATTCATTCTGTGAAAAAAAACAGGTCAAACAGGTATTCCACAGGTGAATCCCTATGGGAATTGGGGGGTGGGACTAGATTAAGCTGTAAATTACACGGGAACCCATGGTTGGCTAAATTGCTGTAAGTCAAACAAGCCTTAAACCATCACTCTGCTGCCAGAAATACAGTAGATATGGATGGATAACTTGGAGGGTTTCTTATTTTTTCCATAGAGTTCAATAGGAAAATTTGTCAGGAGAAACAACCCTTCAAGTGATCCATCCATATCTACTGCATATCTGGCAGCAGAGTGATGGTTTGAGGCTCGTTTGATACCTCAGACCCTTGTTGACTTACAGCAATTTAGCCAACCATGGGTTCCATACTATTCCCGTGTAATTTACAGCTTAATCTAGTCCCAACCCCCAATTCCCCTAGCGATCCATTCAAATGCAGAGAGGTTATAGTATTGCTTCTAAGAGTACCTGGAAATAAGATATCAGGAGTCTTTTGATATCCTTTTATACAGAATCATGATGGCATCACCTGTTTACCTGTGGAATACCTGTTTGACCTGTTTTTTTTCACAGAATGAATTAATTCTCTAAACTCCACACTGCTATTATTTTGAACACGCCCCTTTCAATGAATGAGTCAATTACTCAGAACAAGCAGCGTGCATGTCATGACAGTCGGGTCTGTTGTTTTTCTATTACACTACTACATCTACAAGTAAATTATTTGCCATGCAGAAATATCACTACTACTAATAACAGTGGTTCATCAGGTTACTGATGTTGTACTGCTATTTTTTTGGACACCACTGTATATATTGCATATACCATGTTACCTCCTCAACAGATTTGGGGCTGTTCTCCACCAAGACCCTGGTGGAAGCCAACCCGGACCACCTGGTGGAGGTGCGGACCCAGATGTCCCAGCCCACCGACGAGAACTGGGACTCGACGGGGACCAGGAAGATGTGGCGCTGCGAGAGCAGCCGTTCGCACACCACCATCGCCAAATACGCGCAGTACCAGGCGTCCTCATTCCAGGAATCACTGCGGGTCAGTAAGGCCTTTTCACATCGCCCACTAGGAGAAGGATCAGGGATCTTCTTTGGTCCATGCGGTCTTGGTCGTCAAAGCAAACCAATACACTTCAGAAAAGTAAAGGGATGTTTTTTTGCTCTATCGGTGGTCTTTGGAGCAATGGTATATTGTTTGGTTTTTGTTTCAGTTTTGAGGGATTTGGAATGATGGGTCAGTGACTAAAGAGGCCTCGTCTTTTACAGAGAGAGAATTTTTTGAAGGGCAAGAGTTTGATTTGCAAGACAATTAAGTAAAATCATGATGCACAACTACAGTGTCTAAACAGTTTGAAACATTTACAAGAAATATGAAAGGTTAAAAGAAATCTTTTTAAAGCAATATTTTTCCTGAATATTTTTCAGGATATTTGAATGGTAAACCCCTTATCTAGCACCGACCCGAAGTGGTTTCGTTTATTTGCATTCATTGCATTTTTTTACGGTGACATTTAAAAATAATCTGGTCACACAAAATACCTTTTGAAACGCACCGTTCTATTACTATAATCTATTTTACAATCCCAATGTTATCGCAACAGTGGTTCCTTTTGTAACATGACACAAAACGGTCTCTAACAAAACGACGATTCCGTATGTTCTACGTGTTCCACGGAAATCTATAGATGACACGATTAACGGTAAAGTCAGTGTCCTTATCCCGGCAAAAAAATATATTTTTGGTGAGAAAAAAAACAGGTACACTGTGTTTGCGCTTCTGATACATTGTTTCAGTAATGCTTGCAGTAATTCTAACTATTGGTTACCTTACGGAGGTGACCAGGATTATAGCCTGTAGTCAAAGGGGTTCAAGAACAGTAATCATTTTATTTCCAGGCTTGTGTTCAAAAAAGGTGTTGCTAGAGAAGGGGTTAAGGAGCTGAATAATTTTTGGGGACAAATTAGGTTTATTTATTATTAAATTTATACTTCCAGACAATTCTCTGTGTTGTTATCAGATTGAGTCTGAATGTGCAATGTAGGTACAGTGTAGCCAAGCATCAAACATGGGTCCCAAGAGCGAGGGGGTGAGAAGCCCTCCAGCCCCGCCGCCACTCGTTTCCTGTCTCAGCTCAAGCCCTCCCGTCTAGGGTTTTGCTCTGTGAGCTTGTGCTGTCGGTGCTGCTACCAGAAAGCTGTGAAAATCTGCCATGTCGCTGCTATTAATGTTCATGCTGTGTTAAAGATGTGTGTTCACAGCTGTTTGTCACCTAGAAACTGCAAGCAAACTTAAGATTTTTTTTGTTTGTTTTTACATTTATTTTAACTTGTTTTGAGTGAAGATTTCAAATGGACTGTATTTTGTTCTGAGTACTCTCCTCTAAGGCTGCATGAAAAACTAGTTATGCCCCATTAGTAAATTTAGAGGCTATTTTTTATGAAACTTTGGCAGCGTAATCTTTGTTATAAAAATAAAGGTGGCAGTAAACCTATTTTAACGTAGCTTTCCTTTATTCATTTAAGGAGGAGAATGAAAAGAAGGGGCAGAAAGAGCACTCGGACAACGAATCCACATCCCCAGATAAGTAAGTTCCTGTTGACCATATAAGGGTGAACCATTAAACCATTACCATTATTATGTAAAGTAAACCATTACTTTAGAATGATCTTGTGACCCCTACTTCCAACTGACTACAATACCCACAATGGCCTGCTTTCTTCTTATAGTGTGGCCCGAAGAAGGAGAGGTCCATTTAAACACATCAAGTTTGGAACAAACATAGACCTGTCGGACGAGAGGAAGTAAGTAGCTGCACACTGGCTGTTGGTTACAGAACGGAATTCATGGGTTGGATTTCACTTCATTATTTGGAAAACTCCCATTGAACATTATGACCAATTTTCAGTTCATGAATTGAATTTGTTCATTCCCTGAATTGCCTGAATTAAAATGGAATTGACTAACTCCGCACTTGGGGTCATTGGATATCTATGGTCTGTATTGTGGTTGGGCTAACGTGTTGGGTGTTTGTAATGAGAGCTCAGAGAACAAAACATGACTTTTAGTGATCTAGTCATTTTCTAGAGAAACGTCTTGGATGCCCATAGACTGCACGATATGGGTAAAATGTGCCATGTGCGGTGAACATGTAGGATACTGCAATAACGATATGAAATGCCATAAGACAAATATTTAAGTGTACCATTTGTGCCACTAATACCCTGAAAATGAAAAGCCTATGTCTGCTAAGTAATAAAACTAAATTATGTTATTTTAAAATAACATATTGAACAACCATAGTTGTAACCATCAGTGCAATCTTTTTTTGATAATGTTTTTTTTTTTTTACTTTTTAAAGAGCATCAATCTCCTCAAACGAACTAACGCAGCCTAATTAGGCCACCTATGAAGATCCGCCATAGCCTACCAAAGAATTCCGCTTCCACGTTCTTGAGGGATCTGCCTGTCTGGCAGGCTAGTCTACCGTTTATCTTCTTTAATAGGCTTGATCGCCGCCTTTGCCAACGATATAAACTGGCACCATAGCCTTAGCCAAGTAGTAGCCTTGGCTACGTTCGGCGAATGCAGAGTTCCTGTTTTCTCTCCCGACTATTTATTTACATTTGTGGTAACACGGTGATGCGGGTTAAATTATTGAGATTGTAGTGTAGTAATGAATTTAAAATCTACTTTTGTTTAAAAACTACATGAACTGAAAAAAAGAAGTGGTTTCGTCCCACAAACCAAGCGAGGGAAAACGGGTATAATACCTTCTAACATGAAATGCTGAATGAAGACGGCATTTCAAATATTTTAGGATGTCGGACAACCGGTTCAGTGACTTTCATCCGTCCCTACATCACACATATGGTAGCCCTGGGCTACTTTCCTATTTATTCCAATAGTTTTTCTTTATCCCCTCCATATTTATTAACACCAGTCAAAACCAAAATAATGAAGTGGAGCAAAAAACATATCAACGGATTTCGACATTCCCTCTGGCTGTCCAATCACACTGCGTGACAAAGTAGGCTATAACTGTCTGCCACATCAACACAATTCTAGAGGTGTGCGGCATTGAGGAAGTCTTTAGCCTCACTTTTTTTTTTTTTTTTTTCAAAATGCCATTCTTGTCGCAAGAAGACGCTTGTCTAACGTAAAAATCGGGTTTTGCTGATTATATTACGTGAAAAAATCTTGCATTGCGGAGTGAGATTGACATAGCTTGTACCAATATTAATAATTCTGATATCGCAGCCCTTTGCGATGTGTTTATCGTGGGAATTCATATCGCGATGGTGATAAAAAAAACTATACATCGTGCAGCCCTACCATAGACTATGCTGGCTTTTGTTGCATTTAATATGTTGATCAATAGAGGTTGTTAGGTTTCAGTCCATGTTCCAGGTTCGGGAGGGTTCCGGGTTTTAACTTGGTGCACTTATCCAGATAACTTGGTAATCCTGCTTTGTGATACAGTCCCCAGGCTTTCACATTTGGCAACCCACTGATTTCACCTGTCAGCCTGCAAGTGAATCCATTGAAAATGTTACCTTTTGCTTAAAGCATAATTGTCTATATAGCATAATGTTGATCTGGCTGGTTAAAAGTCCTGAGATGTGATTATGGAACATTTATTCTTAAGGGTATGCCTAACTATTTCTGACATGTGGCTTTAAGTGGGTAAATGATACACTCTTAAATCAGTGTGATATCAGCTTCTTGCAATTTAGAGGTTGCTGTTATGGTTAAAAAAAAAAAAACTTGAATGCCCAGTGAATCCCCAGGACCTAGTTTCAAAACTCATGTTGTGCGAGACAACGTTCACCTTTTTTTTGAAGAATGAACATCATGTTTTCTGACTGAATACATGTGTGTAGAAGAGGGAAACAGCCTGTGTCCATGATGTGGTTCTGTGTGGTGTGTAGAAGAGGCAAAAAGGAGACTGTGCTCACGGTGCTGCGCTGTGTGGTGTGTAGATGAGGGAAACGCTGTTCTCACGGTGCGGCTCTGTGTGGTGTGTAGAAGAGGGAAACGCTGTTCTCACGGTGCGGCTCTGTGTGGTGTGTAGAAGAGGCAAAAAGGAGACTGTGCTCACGGTGCTGCGCTGTGTGGTGTGTAGAAGAGGGAAACGCTGAGTTCACGGTGCGGCTCTGTGTGGTGTGTAGAAGAGGGAAACGCTGAATTCACAGTGCGGCTGTGTGGTGTGTAGAAGAGGGAAACGCTGAGTTCACGGTGCGGCTCTGTGTGCTGTGTAGAAGAGGGAAACGCTGAGTTCACGGTGCGGCTCTGTGTGGTGTGTAGAAGAGGGAAACGCTGAGTTCACGGTGCGGCTGTGTGTGGTATGTAGAAGAGGGAAACGCTGGGTTCACGGTGCGGCTCTGTGTGCTGTGTAGAAGAGGGAAACGCTGTTCTCACAGTGTGGCTCTGTGTGGTGTGTAGAAGAGGGAAACGCTGTGTTCACAGTGCGGCTCTGTGTGCTGTGTAGAAGAGGGAAACGCTGAGTTCACGGTGCGGCTGTGTGTGGTGTGTAGAAGAGGGAAACGCTGAGTTCACGGTGCGGCTCTGTGTGGTGTGTAGAAGAGGGAAACGCTGAGTTCACGGTGCGGCTCTGTGTGGTGTGTAGAAGAGGGAAACGCTGAGTTCACGGTGCGGCTCTGGTGTGTAGAAGAGGGAAACGCTGAGTTCACGGTGCGGCTCTGTGTGGTGTGTAGAAGAGGGAAACGCTGTGTTCACGGTGCGGCTCTGTGTGGTGTGTAGAAGAGGGAAACGCTGAGTTCATGGTGCAGCTCTGTGGTGTGTAGAAGAGGGAAACGCTGAGTTCACGGTGCGGCTGTGTGTGGTGTGTAGAAGAGGGAAACGCTGTGTTCACAGTGCGGCTCTGTGTGGTATGTAGAAGAGGGAAACGCTGTTCTCACGGTGCGGCTCTGTGTGTTGTGTAGAAGAGGGAAACGCTGTGTTCACGGTGCGGCTGTGTGTGGTGTGTAGAAGAGGGAAACGCTGTTCTCACGGTGCGGCTCTGTGTGGTGTGTAGAAGAGGGAAACGCTGTTCTCACGGTGCGGCTCTGTGTGGTGTGTAGAAGAGGGAAATGCTGAGTTCACGGTGCGGCTCTGTGTGGTGTGTAGAAGAGGGAAACGCTGAGTTCACGGTGCGGCTGTGTGGTGTGTAGAAGAGGGAAACGCTGAGTTCACGGTGCGGCTGTGTGTGGTGTGTAGAAGAGGGAAACGCTGTTCTCATGGTGCGGCTGTGTGTGGTGTGTAGAAGAGGGAAACGCTGTGTTCACGGTGCGGCTCTGTGTGGCGTGTAGAAGAGGGAAACGCTGAGTTCACGGTGCGGCTCTGTGTGGTGTGTAGAAGAGGGAAACGCTGAGTTCACGGTGCGGCTCTGTGGTGTGTAGAAGAGGGAAACGCTGAGTTCACGGTGCGGCTCTGTGTGGTGTGTAGAAGAGGGAAACGCTGAGTTCACGGTGCGGCTCTGTGTGGTGTGTAGAAGAGGGAAACGCTGTTCTCACGGTGCGGCTCTGTGTGGTGTGTAGAAGAGGGAAACGCTGAGTTCACAGTGCGGCTCTGTGTGGTGTGTAGAAGAGGGAAACGCTGTTCTCACGGTGCGGTTCTGTGTGGTGTGTAGAAGAGGGAAACGCTGAGTTCACAGTGCGGCTCTGTGTGGTGTGTAGAAGAGGGAAACGCTGTGTTCACAGTGCGGCTCTGTGTGGTGTGTAGAAGAGGGAAACGCTGAGTTCACGGTGCGGCTGTGTGTGGTGTGTAGAAGAGGGAAACGCTGAGTTCACGGTGCGGCTCTGTGTGGTGTGTAGAAGAGGGAAACGCTGTGTTCACGGTGCGGCTCTGTGTGGTGTGTAGAAGAGGGAAACGCTGAGTTCACGGTGCGGCTCTGTGTGGTGTGTAGAAGAGGGAAACGCTGTTCTCACGGTGCGGCTCTGTGTGGTGTGTAGAAGAGGGAAACGCTGAGTTCACAGTGCGGCTCTGTGTGGTGTGTAGAAGAGGGAAACGCTGTGTTCACAGTGCGGCTCTGTGTGGTGTGTAGAAGAGGGAAACGCTGAGTTCACGGTGCGGCTCTGTGTGGCGTCTCTCTCAGGTGGAAGCTGCAGCTGCATGAGCTGAGTAAGCTTCCAGCCTTTGCTCGGGTGGTGTCTGCTGGGAACCTGCTCAGTCACGTGGGCCACACCATCCTGGGGATGAACACCGTGCAGCTCTACATGAAGGTGCCCGGCAGCAGAACACCAGGTCTGTACAGCAGCTGCACACATGCGCAGGCCAAACCCCGCATGCACATACACACAAAGATATACCTCACACTTGCAAAAAGCTATTAAAACTTTTTTTTTAAATAAATGCTGCATTGGCGCACACGTATTTACACATGCACACACTCACTTGGTGGATATGCACGTACACATCCACCATCTTAAGTGTTTTTTATTGTAATACGAAATGCAAGATGTTGCGTTCAAATGCGTACATTGTTTAGATATGCTGAAAGCTTAAGGAGCTATTTTTTTCTCTGCCTTATTTCATTATCAAAGCTAATCTATTGTTCCTTAATTCTTTTCTTAGGCCACCAAGAAAACAACAACTTCTGCTCGGTTAACATCAACATCGGACCAGGGGACTGTGAATGGTTTGCTGTGCCTGAGCTGTACTGGGGCATCATGAACGATTTCTGTGAAAAGTACGTCAACCGCTTTTAACACAATAAAATCACATGATGTGCGACATGATTGTGCGCACTTTAAATGTATGTCACGTTTTGTGTCTGACCGAGACAAAGTTATCGTATTCATCTAACGTTGTCCATCAATATTTCATTCATATTTATTTGTATTTATTGCTCTAAAAGCAGTAGCAGAATCCTCACGCCTGCTTTTGGCTCATGACCGTTAACATGGGCAAAATTTCCTCAGGAATAATATCAATTTCCTGATGGGCTCGTGGTGGCCCAACCTGGAGGACCTGTACGAGGCCAACGTGCCTGTCTACCGGTTCATCCAGAGGCCTGGGGACCTAGTGTGGATCAACACAGGCACGGTGCACTGGGTGCAGGCAATTGGCTGGTGTAACAACATCGCCTGGAACGTCGGCCCGCTAACAGGTGAGCAGCTCTGCCCCCTGCTGGCCATTTCACTCCGCACACCTAGGATGTGTCCGAATAAGCTCCTTCCATACTATTGAGTATGCTTGTTGAGAACACTGGATGAGAAAGTTAAGTAGGTGAAATTTTCTCTAAATGTAGTGTACTTAAAACCCCCTGATGATATACTTACTTCCGGGATTTCGCTGAGTATATTCGGGAGCAGAGTAAGCAAACATTTTGGTTGCATAAACATGACACTGCTTTGTTGCAAAAATGAGGCGCAGCTTCGCTGATGTTTTCCTTCGACAACAAAAACATGTGCCGGGCAGGACATCTTACAACACTTCCACAGTACAGTTGGAAAATCGTACAGGGGATATTTTTTGCGTACTGCATGGCGCATACAAAACGGTTTACAGTAAACTGTGCACAGTCTGCTAGTACACATGATGCAGTAGATTCGGACACCTGGGACCACATGTATAAAACTCTGAGTAAAAGAATACGTAAAAGAACGCTCAGGGTGAAAGTCGGAAATCTGCTTAAAAGTTTAGCATTTTCTACCTCTGCCTTTCGGTCACGGGTGTCCCCATATCACACGGACCCCAAACATTGAGTATGTATGGTGTCCATCGTGTGCAGAGGTACGCAGATTCTCACAGCACGTGTTATATTATACATCTGAATTTCTGCGTGGAAACTCGCTTACGCGGCTTTCTGAGGGCATGTTTATACATGTGGCACCTGGTATTTTTTGTAGGCAACAGGACTCACACACGTGGGCGCTAAAGACAGCATAGTATCTTGGTTAGAGAGCTTTGCTTTGTAGCAACTGACGTGCTGCTGGTTTGATTCCAAGTTGGGGCACTGCCGGTGTACACTTCAGAGTTGTTTCAATAAAATATTCAGCTTTAGAAATGGATTTCATTAAAGAATATAAGCTATTAAAGTCACTGGATAAGTGTCTGTTAAGTGGTGAAATGTAATTGTAATGTAATGCTAATGTGATGTAAATGGCAGCCTATTTATTGGTCAGTTTCACTGTCACAGGCCACTGAAAAAATGTGCAGTCAATTGTTCTTGAAGTACAGGTCAACAGAAGATACACAAAGGAATAAATAAAATATGATTGCTTGAGCTCATATTCTCATTAAATATATGCTGGTTGAAACATCACAGATGACGAATTATGGCAACAAGATACTGGAAAATGGAAACGGAAGCTAACCTTGACGAAGGCGCATAGTTTAAAAAAATTAAAAAAACTGACCCCAATTGTATTTGGATGGTCCCATTTTTCCCTGATGTTTAATTGGACCTATAATCTTCTCTTCCCGCCAGCGCACCAGTACAAACTGGCAGTGGAGCGGTACGAGTGGAACAAACTGCAGAGTGTCAAATCCATCGTTCCCATGATCCACCTCTCCTGGAACATGGCCAGGAACATCAAGGTCTCCGACCACAAGCTCTTTGAAATGATCAAGTAAGTTCTACTTGAGATATAACTCTGGCTCACTTCTTAAATCTAACTGTTTATCCATAGAGGCAACATTTAACCTGGAGGGATTTGATGGTCAGCATTGTCTTTGTACTTAATTTTGTTCTCGTTGGAAACTGATTTTGCCGTGTTGGATTGTGGTTGGCATTCAGAAAATGTGTAGCCTGCAGTCTGAAGAACACAAGGTGTTTTTGTTGGTGTTTTTTGGTTATGAACCTGCCTCTTTTCCTTACCTTCTTTATCCCTCCCTCTCTCTCCCTTTCTCATTCCTCTCTCCTTCCCTCCCATCTCTCTCCCTTTCTCCTGTCTCATTCCTCTCTCCTTCCATCCCATCTCTCTCCCCTCTCTCTCCCTTTCTCCTGTCTCATTCCTCTCTCCTTCCCTCCCATCTCTCTCTCTCTCTCTCTCTCTCTCTCTCCCTTTCTCCTGTCTCATTCCTCTCTCCTTCCCTCCCATCTCTCTCCCCCCTCTCCTCCTGCAGGTACTGCTTGTTGAGGACCCTGAAGCAGTTCCAGATGCTGAAGGAGGCTCTCCTGGCCGTGGGCAAAGAGGTGGTCTGGCATGGACGGGCCAAAGATGAGCCTGCTCACTACTGCAGCATCTGCGAGGTGAGTCCCGCTCTACCCGCCAGGCAACCGCCCTCTGACCCCGGGCGTCCCTGAACTGTCATCTCTCCCCGTCCCTCTCCCAGGTGGAGGTCTTCAACCTGCTGTTCGTCACGAGCGAGAGCAACTCGCGGAAGACCTACGTGGTGCACTGCCAGGGCTGCGCCCGCAAGGCCAGTGCCGACCTGGAGAACTTTGTGGTGCTGGAGCAGTATAGACTGGAGGACCTGACGCAAGTCTACGACCTGTTCACATTAGTGAGTTCACCCGTCTCTGCTCAGAGCCCCAAACTCCACCGTCTGCAGGCTTCCTACCAATCAGCAGCCAGATTAGGCCTTGATAACGAGGTATGTGGAGCCAATCAATAACTTCATTGAATGAACTAAGTACTGAAAGGGACAGAAAACCTGCACATTCTTAAACCCCCCTGGACTGCGGTTTTTGCTCCCCATTTCAGCCTGGGTTTAGAGACCAGTGAAATTGACACATCACCTTGAATGAGCACTGCTGGATGTCTGGGTCGGAATCCCAGGCCAGCTCAGATAGCTGTAAAAAGCAAACCACCTTAGCTTTTTGGCTCTCCTTTTGGAGTCCTTTTTGCTTCAGTGTGAAAGGGGCCCAGCTGGTTTCATGCTGGTACCTTCCTGTCTTCCTGAAGCCGGCTTTAATATGGCATGAGTTATTTTGTAAGGTTGTTGGCTCCGAGGCTGGCACGTCATAGAGTGAGGGTGATCAGAATGTACAGTACAGTACGTTCATTGGCCTGTTGCACAACATGTCACTTTTATGCCAATGACAGAGCCCTGAAAAGGTTTCCATATTTCCATAGCTGCCACTACTTCCTGTTTATTTGGTCATCTTTTTTTTCAGCCTTTTACTACATAACCATGCTGAAGGATTTAGTGCATTCATGATTCAAACTGTTGTTTTGAAGCTGAACAATATATCTATATACAGTTGTGTTCAAATAAATAGCAGTGCGTTAAAAAAAGTGAATAAAGTGCAAATATGTTTTAATAGCTTTTAGTTCCATATTTCAAATGTAGTGGAAACATTACACATTCAATTCCAAATCAAAGCATTAACAAATTTTATCAAGTCTGCGTTATTCTTTTACAGGAAGCAAAGAAAAGGAATATTAATCTGTTCAAAAAAATAGCAGTCGACATTTTTCTCTTCAAACTCAAACACTGACTGTATAAACTGAATTAATTTTGCAAGATTTAACTTCACTTTAAATTACGGAACTAATATTTAGTTGCATAACCATTGTTTTTGATAACTGCTGCGCATCTGCGTTGCATCGAGTCAACCAACTTCTGGCACCTAGAAACGGGTATTTCAGCCCAGGATGAACAAACTACATTCCACAGTTCCTGTGAATTTTTGGGTTTTGCTTCAGAAACTGCATTTTTAATATCACCCCACAAGTTTTCAATGGGGTTGAGGTCGGGGGATTGAGCTGGCCACTCCATTACCTCAATCCTTTTTGTCTGGAACCAAGATGTTGCTCGCTTACTCGTGTGTTTGGGGTCGTTGTCTTGTTGAAACACCCATTTCTATGGCATTTCCTCTTCGGCATACGGCAACATAAAGTATTTTGATGTATTCAAACTGATCCATGATCCCTGGTATACGATAAATAGGCCCAACACTGTAGTATGAAAAACATCCCCATACCATGATTTTTGCACCACCATGCTTCACTGTCTTCACAGTGTACTGTGGCTTGAATTCAGTACCCGGGGGTCGTCTGACGTACTGTCAACGACCACTAGACCCGAAAAGAACAATTTTACTCATCAGTCCACAGAATGTTGCGCCATTTCTCTTTGGGCCAATCGATGTGTTCCTTGGCAAATTTTAACCGATCCTGCACATGCCGTTTTTTCAACAATGGTGCTTTACGGGGGCTTCTTGCTGATAGCTTAGCTTCGATCAAACGTCTTCTGACTGTAACAGCACTTACAGGTAATTTTAGATCATGATTGGCTGAATCTTTGCCATTCTGACTATTCTTTGATCCGTTTTAACAGTAGTTGCTTGTTTTCTTCCGTGTGTTTCGGGTTTTTGTTGCCATTTTAAAGCATTTGAGATCATTTTAGCTGACCATCCTATAATTTTCTGCACTTCTTTATACGTTTTCCCCTCTCCAATCAACTTTTTAATCAAATTACGTTGTTCCTCCGAACAATGTTTGGAACGGCCCATTTTACTTAGCAATTCAGAAGGAAATATATTTTATAACAATGTGTGAAACATTTGCTTCCCTTCTTCCTTAATAAAGGACAATTAATGACACCTGTTTTGTCACAGAATGAATGAATTCTCTAATTAAACTCCACACTGCTATTATTTTGAACACGCCCCTTTCAATGAATCAGTCAATTACTCAGAACAAGCAGCGTGCATGTCATGACAGTTGGGTCTGTTGTTTTTCTATTACACTACATCTACAAGTAAATTATTTACCATGCAGCATGCAGAAATATCACTACTACTAATAACAGTGGTTCATCAGGTTACCGATGTTGTACTGCTATTTTTTTAACACAACTGTGTATGTGTATGTATATATATACACTACTCACAAAAAGTTAGGGATATTTGGCTTTCGGGTGAAATTTATGGAAAATGTAAGTTCACGCTACAGTGATATTATACGTATCATGAAAGTAGGGCATTTAAGTAGAAGCATGCAATGGTGATTTCCTCATCTCAAACAATTTATTGAAACAAAAGCCAACAACAGTGGTGGGTATACCACAACAAAAATGTCAATGTCTCAATAACTTGTCATGTGCCCTTGAGCATCAATTACAGCTTGACAACGACGTCTCATGCTGTTCACAAGTCGACTTATTGTCTGCTGAGGCATGGCATCCCTCTCTTCTTGAAGGGCGGCCCTCAGGTCATTGAGGTTCTGAGGTACAGAGTTACGAGCCTCTACACGGTGAGTCAGCTGATCCCATAGGTTTTCTATGGGATTCAGGTCTGGAGAAAGTGCAGGCCACTCCATTTGAGGTACCCCAGTCTCCAGCAGCCTTTCCCTAATGATGCGACCTCTATGAGCTGGAGCATTGTCGTCCATGAAGATGAAATTAGGCCTGTGTTGTTCATGCAGGGGCACAATGACTGGATTAATGATGTTATTCAGGTAGTATGGGCTTGTCACTGTACCATTCACAAAGTGTAGGGCAGTTCTGTATTGACTAGACACACCTGCCCACACTGTAACACCGCCACCACCAAAGGGTCGTCTGGTGACAACAGTGGCTGATGCATAGCGCTCTCCTTGACGTCTCCAACATCGTTGGCGGCCATCATTTCTGCTCAATGTGAATCAACTTTCATCAGAGAACAGCACTGAGGCCCACTGGTCCCTCATCCAGCGTAAATGCTCCCTGGCCCATGCAAGACGATGACGCCTGTGCCTGGTGGTGTGGTCAGGTACCCTTGCAGGTCGTCTAGCACGCAGACCACGCTGATGTAAACGGTTTCGAATGGTCTGACGTGACACTTGGGTGCCTCTCACCTCCCTTAAATGTGCCTGGAGTTGAGTGGCATTCATCATCCGGTTCCGCAGGGCACTGTTCACAATGAAGCGGTCATCAGTGTGGGATGTGGCCAAAGGACGTCCACTTCTATGCCTTTCTGTGACTCTTCCAGTCTCTCTGTATCTCTGTTGCAACCTGCTGATGACACTCTGTGACACTCTAAGCTCAGTGGCCACTTCCCTCTGAGAACATCCTGTTTGAAGCCTCGCAATGGCGAGGTACTGTTGATCAATTGTTAGGTGTCGTCTTGGTCTCATGATGTCAAAATGTGAACAGCATGATGAAGAGGACTGTTTAAATACCAATTCTAATTGAACCAGGAAATTTATTGGTCGATTCATGGATCAAACACCTGTTGTGAATTTTGCTGTTCAGCTCCTTGTTAGAGAACAGCAAGTTGTGCAAAAAGTACTGAAACATTGAATAGTTGGACATGTGCATTCAAAAGTTTAGAGAAGGTCAAATTAATTTCACCTGTAAAGGTTATAGTGCATTTTAGGTTCATCCTGAAATTTCACCAGAAAGCCGAATATCCCTAACTTTTTGTGAGTAGTGTATATATATATATATATATATATATATATATACACTACTCACAAAAAGTTAGGGATATTCGGCTTTCGGGTGAAATTTCAGGATGAACCTAAAATGCACTATAACCTTTACAGGTGAAATTAATTTGACCTTCTCTAAACTTTTGAATGCACATGTCCAACTATTCAATGTTTCAGTACTTTTTGCACAACTTGCTGTTCTCTAACAAGGAGCTGAACGGCAAAATTCACAAGAGGTGTTTGATCCATGAATCGACCAATAAATTTCCTGGTTCAATTAGAATTGGTATTTAAACAGTCCTCTTCATCATGCTGTTCACATTTTGACATCATGAGACCAAGACGACACCTAACAATTGATCAACAGTACCTCGCCATTGCGAGGCTTCAAACAGAATGTTCTCAGAGGGAAGTGGCCACTGAGCTTAGAGTGTCACAGAGTGTCATCAGCAGGTTGCAACAGAGATACAGAGAGACTGGAAGAGTCACAGAAAGGCATAGAAGTGGACGTCCTTTGGCCACATCCCACACTGATGACCGCTTCATTGTGAACAGTGCCCTGCGGAACCGGATGATGAATGCCACTCAACTCCAGGCACATTTAAGGGAGGTGAGAGGCACCCAAGTGTCACGTCAGACCATTCGAAACCGTTTACATCAGCGTGGTCTGCGTGCTAGACGACCTGCAAGGGTACCTGACCACACCACCAGGCACAGGCGTCATCGTCTTGCATGGGCCAGGGAGCATTTACGCTGGACGAGGGACCAGTGGGCCTCAGTGCTGTTCTCTGATGAAAGTCGATTCACGTTGAGCAGAAATGATGGCCGCCAACGATGTTGGAGACGTCAAGGAGAGCGCTATGCATCAGCCACTGTTGTCACCAGACGACGCTTTGGTGGTGGCGGTGTTACAGTGTGGGCAGGTGTGTCTAGTCAATACAGAACTGCCCTACACTTTGTGAATGGTACAGTGACAAGCCCATACTACCTGAATAACATCATTAATCCAGTCATTGTGCCCCTGCATGAACAACACAGGCCTAATTTCATCTTCATGGACGACAATGCTCCAGCTCATCGAGGTCGCATCATTAGGGAAAGGCTGCTGGAGACTGGGGTACCTCAAATGGAGTGGCCTGCACTTTCTCCAGACCTGAATCCCATAGAAAACCTATGGGATCAGCTGACTCACCGTGTAGAGGCTCGTAACTCTGTACCCCAGAACCTCAATGACCTGAGGGCCGCCCTTCAAGAAGAGTGGGATGCCATGCCTCAGCAGACAATAAGTCGACTTGTGAACAGCATGAGACGTCGTTGTCAAGCTGTAATTGATGCTCAAGGGCACATGACAAGTTATTGAGACATTGACATTTTTGTTGTGGTATACCCACCACTGTTGTTGGCTTTTGTTTCAATAAATTGTTTGAGATGAGGAAATCACCATTGCATGCTTCTACTTAAATGCCCTACTTTCATGATACGTATAATATCACTGTAGCGTGAACTTACATTTTCCATAAATTTCACCCGAAAGCCAAATATCCCTAACTTTTTGTGAGTAGTGTATATATATATATATATATATATACACACATCGATCAGTATCCTTTCAAACTCAAAGTGCTAGAGTATAGAACCGAAATAACAATGAGATAATTAATGTTATTCACTTCACCTGTCAGTGGTTTTAATGTTGTGGCTGATCGTTGTGTGTATATATATATATATATATGATTTAAAATAATTTTTTCCCATGTATGCTTACATTTTGTCCATATCTTCAATGCCCATGAAGACAAAGGATAAATTTATAGTAGTCTGTCACGCAACCATCAGTCTGGTAATGTTGAAATTTAAGTGCGTATATGCTGATTTCCTTCTCCTCTCTCCACAGGCTTTGCCCTCGTCCTCATCTTGACATTAACATTTATTGTTCTGTGGGCAGTACACATGGACTAAATGAACCATTTCTGATATTCAGGAAGGGACCAGGTTCTGCACCACTGGTTTCTGTAGCTATCCCACAAGGCTGCTGGCTGAAAGCTCTGTTTCTATGCAACCTGCCAAGTGCGCAGTGTCAACCCCTACTGGACAGGAGTGGGTACTGCTCCTTCTCCAGGACTATTTCAAAGCTGGTTCAGCTCTACTTACATATAAAACACAAAAAAGGAAAAAATACGGTAAAATGTTTTGTATATATTATGTCAACTGGCAACACCACACAAAAGACTACTGACTTTCTCTTTTTGTATTCTGTTTATGGGCTGAGAAATTACCTTTTTTCCTCACTGAAATGAGTACTAGCTTAGCTGGTCTTTTGTATCATAGATAGAAATTTGAAGTCTCTTTGGGCAACAAAATCAAAAAAAAAAAAAAAAAAAAAAAAAGAGAAATTTTTGTAATGTGAAGACTTAGGTGATATAATTTCTTTTTTTACGGCTTTTATGTTCGTCTTATTTTGATGTTTTTTTTTTTGTTTTTTTAAGGGAAGAAAATCTGAAAAAATAACAGCCAAGGCTCAAAGAAAAATGAGTTGCACATAGACTAAGGACAATTTAATTTGTTGTGATTAATTTTGTTTTTGTTTCTAATCTTGATGTAAATTTACACTATTTATAAATACATATTTATTGCTTGAAAATATTTGTGGATGGAATGCTGTTATTTTTTCCAGAGTACCTGCCATGAAATTTTAAGGAGTTGTAATTTTAAAACTCTACTCCTATTATGTTTTCTATATATAAATAAAACTGCTTAGTAAGCATTGTACAGATACATTAAAATTGTTTTATTGTTTGAAGGATGTTTTATGAGTTATTAAACCAAAATTGTTACCATATTATCCAAATGATTACTTTCAATGTATTCGCACTGCATTGAACACTACACTTTTTAAAGACTGTACACAACACTATTGCCTGTGCTACGGTACACTATAGAGAACCCTGTACACAACCAGCAGATATGCTTGACTGTGACCCAGCACACTTGGTGAACTGCCACATTTCAACAGGCCTACCTTTGCATAAGACCAGCTATGCCAAAACTGCACTGGTGGTGTATTTGCACCAATTTGACCTCAGTTTGACGGTATGTCGACTAACCAAAAATATAATTGAAGGTCTGGCTAGGTTTCCAGTCAATAATTCAAGACTATCCAAAGTAGGTGTGGTTGTCATGTCATGATGGCATTGGCATTATTCCACATGGCTTATTTTATTAGCAAGTTTAAATAAATCCTCTTCTAATTAAAATAAAAAAATGACATTTTAATTTCTTTCCTTGGGGTTCAAATATCGCTGTTAGTCACTAGACTGTAGTCATGCTCCATATAGGTGCAATAGATCCTGATGTTTTTGAGGTGTTGACAAGTGGGGATCAATCTGAAGCAAGAAAATAAAGGTCTCACACTTTTCTCCTTATACTTTTATTATGTAATAATTCTGGCATCTTTGTCATGGCACTCTATTGTACATAACATTAACCGCAACGAAAGCCCAATAATCAAATTTCCTTCATCTTCCAGTAGCAAATATACATTACACAAAGTGTTTATTTGATCATTTAAAAATGCAGCCAAGTCAACTGGTTCATACTTTAAAAATGGTTGAGGATAACCATTTTTTATTTTCTTATTTTTGTGTTGTGCCCCTCTGAGATATGAATGGCGGGCAGGTGGTAGAGGTAAGTAATGCGAAGGTGTCTGTTGCACTTAAGTTCTCCAGGAGATAAACTCATGTTTGCTCTCACTGGGTTTTTTCAGCAAATTACCTGGTTATACATTTTAAAAGTGTACAAGTGACACATGGTGGATGTCAACTGAATTACAGGCTGCCAAATTGGACTAGTGCAAAACAGAAAAGTGACCGGTTTAGACCTTTGCTTAGAAATGACAGTAAACTGAAATTTATGCTTTCTTCCTGTTGTTCCCTTCCCTTGCTTCAAGGGGGAATCCCCAAAATGCCAGGATGAAATATGCCAGCCACGCCAAGTGGGATTCGGTTCCAATTTAAGGAAGGGGAGCGAGCATTTACATTCCCTCAATCCCTTTCGCCAAGGGTATAAAATACAAGCTTCCAGCAAGAAGGCGATCCCACAATGCAATGCTCCACACGGAAAAAGAGGGCGGTTACAGTTCTCTATGAGGTAGCACTTCCTATATCGGTTGCGAGGGCCATTCAGTTCCGTTTTGATTTGTTTCTCGTCTGTCCTCCCTTGCAGAGCGCCTGTTAAGTTCGCTTGCTGCACGTCACAAATTTCGCCACAAAATAGCTCACTCGAGGGAAGAAAGCAAGGGAAGGGACTGTTGAATTTGATCCGAATGCAGCCCGGCTGTTGAATGTTGGTGTGCTTATTTTGGATTTTGGTTTGTAATATGTGTTTATTCCAAAAGCATGGCGAATGTTTGCTTTGTATCTTTTGTCAGCATCTTTTTTGTCAGCTACCATGGCTTTTTTTTTTGTCGCGAAAATTGGGAGTATCGCAGGTCGCAAATTGTTGATGCGCTGACCCTCTCCCAGGGGTGTGGTATTGTGCAGAAAGGCTGTTACCATAAGTGACATGTGGGGCATTTATGAATGAGTGTAACGACGTACAGCCTGTCTGTCAGCAGTTTTAGCAGCAGCGCTCTGCAACCGAATGTTTAATCTACAGCACCTTTTCAGTGTATAAATGAAAAATCCACTGGCTGCAAACCGTTTTCTCATCTGAATGCAGCCCAAATCAGGCTAGGCTCTTCCTGTTGTTTTTGTGGATATTCGATGTCCATCACTGGGGGGGAGGCAGTTCCTCACCTTTTCTCATCTTAAGCACAGTCCAGTCCCTGACATGCCCAGCTGTCCCAGGTAAAGGTGTCCCCGCCCCTTGCTCAGAACTCATCTCCATACCTGCATTCGGGGTAACGGTATCCGAACTGTTGGCTGCACGGCCGCAGCGGTTTCAGCAGGCCCATCAGACGGCGGGCTGCGTCCGCGACGCTCCCGTCCATCTGCGCCCGGTCGGCGCAGACCCCTAGCAGCCGGGCCGCGTCGCCGTGGAGAGGTCCCGCCCGCGCGTCCCTGCGGCGTGAGCAGTTTCGGCAGGAGGTCTCGGCAGAGCAGGGCGAAGCTCTGGGAGGGGCGGACGTAACTGCAGGGCGGGGGACAGTCGCAGGAGGTGCTCAGGCAGGAGAAGACGTCCCTGCGCTCCTCCCGTTTCGGCTCAGGCGGGACACCTGCACGCAATGCAGAGACGCTGTCAATGTGGACCGCAGCCCCAATGTCTGCTGCTGTGGGAGGGCTGTAGGCAAGTTCATTGAGCAAATACTGCCTCTTGGCATTGGCTTCATTTATATCACTGCACTATATGTAAACTCAGAGACTAATGTTCCCCTCTATTTGCTTGTGTACTGCTGACTTAAATTATGTAATAACATACAGGAATTATTCTTTTACAAGCAATATTGAAAGTTCAAAATCATCAACAAAAAAAAAAAAAACTTAAAATGATGACACTTCTTTAAAGTGCTCTACACATAAGATCCTATTTTTTGTCCTCACCTGTGATCAATCCTGTGTGTCCCATTCGGGGTCTTAGCCAATTATGGGCTCTTGCAATCTTTTGCACATCATTTTATTCAATGGCATGAAATCTAAGCTTTTTAAAACCAGACTAAACTGACCACTTGAGTTTGGGTTAAATGAATCGCTGGCTGCTTCCAGCAACAAAGTAACGTGTAGAGCAGTGGTCCTCAACCCTGGTCCCTGGGGACCCCCTGTGTATGCTGGTTTTCGTTCCAACCACAATTGCAATACTTGAATTTTAACAAGCTGTTAATTTTTCTTAATGAGGTGTTTTTTAATGTTTAGAGGGATTATTTACATTCTTAAGCCACATTATGTTAGTAATAGCTATGCATGCCATGAAGAATAAAAGTCCAATATTCACATTGTGCTGTATTGTAAACAATTAAAAGGAGGTAAAAAATGTTTTAACTGATCAAATTAAAGACTGAGGTGAATCAATTGGCTCATAATTGGTGAAATTGTGTACACATGGCCACTAAAACTAACCGTTTGGTAAATAATGAAGAATTCAAAGACAAATCAAATGATAACGAGCCAAACCTGCATTGTGTTAACAAGTTTAAGGAAAAAATTATGAAGGAACTTAAACTTGTGTTCAATTACCTAATTAGGAGCCTATTCACCTGAGTTCTTACCTCTTCTTTGTAATTGTTTGCAATATAACACAATGAGCATAATGAACATGGGATTTTTTCTTCTTCAAAGCATGCATAGCTATTGCTAACATAACGTGGCTTAAGAGAGTAAAGAGTTTAAAGTGTTCTCTCTATACAATTAAAACACCTAATTAAGAACAAATAACAGCTTGTTAAAATTCTGGTATTGCAATTGTGGTTGGAACGAAAACCAGCATACACAGGGGGGTCCCCAGGACCAGGGTTGAGGACCACTGGTGTAGAGCATAGGTGGCGGCACTGCAAACTTGATTGGCTCTCTCAATGCCAAATTTGGCCTTGCAGTAAGAATGCGTAGCCCTTTCCCTCCCCTTTAAAACAATATCTGAATGTTTTTGTTTCTTTGTTGTTTACATGCTTTGTGCAAAAGGTCACAGCTGTGCATGTATCTATTTGCTAACAAAATCAAAAGCGGGATTGCAACACGTTTGGAGAGTAGAAATGGGGAAGTAATCATTTTCACAGAGGAATCCACTCGCATAGATCTAGTACAGCCACACTAAGAATGTGAATAGCGTTTCTTACTCTGTGAAATGAATACCCGCCACCAGCCAAATGCTGGTAAAACTTTGATATTGGCTAAGATTTTCTACTCCAGCCACTTTGACAGGTAACCAACCAGGTTGTGCTCTATTGTAAAAGGTATTGTGGCTGGTAAAATGTTGAAAATGGCTGGTGATATATAAAATCCGCAAGCCACTCTGGCCTGTGGGTGAAAAAGTTAATTTCATGCCCTGGTCAAAAAGCATCTTGGCATGATGCGCTCCCTTCAGATCATTTGCACCCATTGACTACTTGTCACATTTACATTCATACTTCTGAATTTGCCCATAGCACATTAGTGTAACATGGAAAGCAATGTTATAAATTTACTGCAAAGCATCTTGTATGTGATGTAACCGTTTGCATATCCTTCAAACAAATCTGCATTATATATTGAATCCCACAATTTAACAAATGTAAATTTTTGTTGCTCCTCTCCATCATGGATAGCGACCCGTATTAGAAACAACAACTCCATAAATCTACAATTGTCTGTCATTTTAGTCATTGTATTGTTTCCTCCTGTTTTACGCTTGTTGTTTAGCTGGAGTGGACTTGGTGTTTGTTAGACATTAAATTCCAAGCATGCAGCTGTGTTGGGCCTGCCTTTGCACAAGTCTGTCTTGATCAACCACAAATTCTGTGAGTTCTGCTCTATTATTATCTTCATAACTGCCTGTATGCTTGAATAACTGTCGCACAAATGTTCTCTAAAGCGTAACGCCCCTAAAACGAGGAACAAAAACTCAACTGTCTCTCCGCTGGTGGGGATGGACTGAGGATGGGTGTTAGAATTCAGGCTAAGTGTGAGACAGGAGAAACAACTTGCAGTGGAATCATCTTCCGCTTCAAAAAATCTGTTTGCACTTGAGTTTTACTGTGTTGCATATCAGTTTCCAGGCATTTAGATTCAGATAACATTTTTTAGTGTTCCATGCAACTTGACAACCAGCTCTACAGTAGAGTGTCTTGCACAATCAACTCCTGCATGCTTATTATGGGATGGTATTTGTTGGTAGAATGTTGATGAAGGTGCATGCAGGAATGTTTACATTCAGATATGATACTGGTAGAATCAAACCTGGACTACCTCCAGATGCAATTAAAATCTAATCCATTAGATTTCTTGTGTTCATGCCACAGTTATGAAATGTGACACCCTTATTGGCTTTGTAAAGAAATCGAGTACGTGTTGTAAAAGAGTACATGTGCAGATTGGAGCTCTGTGCCGGGGACTATCATCACGAGCATTGTCGAGGACCCTGATCATTCATATTAAGAGCAATTCCAGTGCTACTCACAAAAGCTCCAACTTTGGTTTTACCTTGAATATAACAATGGGAACTATGGCTGCTCTGTATTTGAGTTTGTGAAATTTCTAGTATTTGTGTCTGCAGCAGCCCCAATGGCATTTCCATAGAATTAATGTCACAGATGAATAAATGGTCAGTTTAATAAAAACCTATTGAAAAGTCTGCCCTTGCCACATTGATTTATGATGTCTTGATGTATCCAACAAACCCTCTTCCCTGGGTGTTTAAAAAAAGTTAAAATAATAATAATAATTTGTTAATTCCCCCGACGGGCATGAGTACAAAAGAAAGGCCTATTTTAGGTGCACTTGTATACCATATCTTCACAGATCTAAATTTCCCTGCAGCAGGTGTGAAAACTAATCTCACACTCACACAGCCAGTTCTAAAGATCTCTCATATTTCAGCAAAAGGGACCATGCTGGCTTCTGAGGGGCTTAGGCAGTGAATTTGGTATATTTTAGACAACCATGAGGCAAAATTACATATTTAAAGGGATAATAAATTACATATTTTGAATTATAAAGCTGAGTATCTTGTCCCCATTTCATAAATCACATACAGTGCATCCGGAAAGTATTCACAGCGCTTCACTTTTTCCACATTTTGTTCTGTTACAGCCTTATTCCAAAATTGATTAAATTCATTTTTTCCCTCAAAATTCTACACACAATAGTAGATGTGGATGGATCACTTTAAGGGTTGTTTCTCCTGACTTTTTTCCCCATAGAGTTCTATAGGAAAATGAGTCCGGAGAAATAACGCAGTGATCCATCCACATCTACTCCATATCTGGCAACAGAGTGATGGTTTGGGGCTCGTTTGATAGCTCAGACCCTTGATAACGTACAGCCATTTAGCCAGCCATGTGTTCCATACTGTACCAGTGTAATTTACAGCTGAATCTAGTCTCACCCCCCAATTTCCATAGAGATCCATTCAAATGCAGAGAGCTTATAGTATCGCTTGTAACAGTACCTGAAAATAAGATATCGACAGTTTTTTGATGTTGATGGTCACAGACTTCAGGAAGTAACAGCATGTAAAGGATATGCGACCAAATATGAAATATGATACTTTAAAAATACGTTAAAGCAAAGGGTATGAATACTTATGTAAATGAGAAATTTTATTTTTTTATTTTTAATAAATTTGCAAAAATCTCAAAAAAACTTTTTTCACATTGTCATTATGGGGTGTTGTGTGTAGAATTTTGAGGGAAAAAATGAATTTAATCAATTTTGGAATAAGGCTGTAACAGAACAAAATGTGGAAAAAGTGAAGCGCTGTGAATACTTTCCGGATGCACTGTATATCCTATTGTTAAAAAAAAATAACAAATGTAATTTTTGCCACTGCATTTTGTGTCAAAAAAGAGGAAGTCCAAACTGAAACGATTCGCTTGAGCCACGCCCCTATTTGTGACGTGAAAAAAAGGTAAAAACCAAGTCAATGCCCCATCTCCCCTCTTCTTGATTGATGGGTATTCAAACTGCGCAAATTAACGTTAGTCCCTTTAATTTCAAACGGTTTTCCCCCTAGCTGCCTCTGCCAACGTGCCTATGACATGTTACCGAATGGATCTGTCGCCCCTCCCCCCAACTGTAACTCCTCCCTCCTCCCCTCTCCCATCTGTGCTCTCGAGCCCAATTCGCGTCTTTTGAGATTGTTAAGTGGGTGTCTATTACCCCTTTAAAAATGGAAATGGGGAGAATATGGTATGTTTGTAAACATAAAATAGGGGAATGTTGTATATTTTTAACTTGCCATTCGATTTTTACACAGAAGAGAGTGTAAGTTGATATGCTGAAAATTAGGCAAAATTTGTATGCATTGTTTAGCAGAAATTAAGCAAAATTGATGTATTTTTAAAATAAATTAGGGGGACGTTTTTAAACCGAAATAAAGTTTAATTGATATATTTTGGTAATATTCTGTATATATTGGTAGATTTTTAAACAGAAGTACAGTGCATGTCTCGCATCAAATTAGGATTTTAGAGATTTGAAGATTGTGTGTGATTGTCTACCACGCAAACGTACCCTCCAGCTGGTCGATGATGCCAATAGTGCTGGCGTCCACGATGAAGAGCTTCCCATCCTCGTAGGTGGCGAACATGTCCTCGGTGACGCGCGTGTAGTAGAGGAGGAATCGGAGGCTGTTGGAGCTCAGCCCCTGGGTGATGTGAAGCAGCTGGTAGGCGATGTCTGCCCGGGTCTCCAGTGTTGAGCCGTATGCATTTCTGATGGGTCTAGTGCTGGCCCATACCATCATTCTGCCGCATGAGCCGTAGTACTTGGGAAAAGGCCAGCCCTCCGTGCCTGGGAACATCTGTGATCAAAGGTCAGAGATAAGAGGTTAATCACCAGGAAGTGTGCTTCACACATATATTATTATATAGACTAACTATGTCTCTTCCTACTATCCTCCCTACTACAGGAGGTTCTGGTAAGTAACGAGTTCCAGTGCTTCTGAACTTATATCTTATTGTCTACCTGTATTGCCCTTGGCCCCTTCATAATTGTTCAAGACATTCCAAGAAATTGGAATGTTTCAGTGTTAACGGGAAATGGAAACTGCTAAAAATATGGGGTTGAACATCTGGTTAATCTACAGTAGTACCTGTGGTACCACACGATTGTTTTCTCTAAGCCACAAGGGATGTATTGTCAGGGTTGGCAAGATAGGCACTGGACATTGCTGCCTTCCCTGTGTCATCTCACTCATTTTAGGGCACAGAATTTAATGCATGTGTACTACTTGTAGAAAGTCCTGTGGAAAAAGCTGATGAAAAGGCAGAGAACTTGTCTGTTTTAAGAGGTGAGTCCTACCCTGGTGTCATCCAAACCATATTGCTGAATGCATGTTGCTGGTGTTTATATAACCAAAAATGTTTACTATGCTGAAACTGTGATGTGAAAATGAAGGTTGATGGACAATCGTACATAATTTAATTGATCTTTGCTGGAGTTTCACAAGGTAGGCGGTGCCAAATCTGACCACACTTCCAGCCACACTGAGAGTCTGGCCTACCCAAAGCAAAAACATGAGTGCTGACTTATTGGTCTGTATGAAGCAAGGCAACAGCAACAGCAGGTGCTGTTTGGCCTAAGATGCAACAGCAGCAGTGGCTGCTGATTGGCCTGCCTGAAGGAACGGCAGGCTCTGATTGATCTACCTGAAGACACAGTAGGTGCTGATTGGCCGGCCTGAAGCCACAGTAGGTGCTGATTGGCCGTCCTGAAGCAACAGCAGGTGCTGATTGGCCTACCTGAAGCAACAGCGGGTGCTGATTGACGGCAAGTGTGTAGAGCAGCCGTAGTTTGTCTCGCTCAGTAAAGTGCTTCATCTGCACGCTCCCCGGCGTCAGTAACTTCGGCATAACGGCGCACCAGCCGGTCCAACAGCCGCTGGGAGGGGCAGCGCATCATAGGCGTTGCCAGACCCCTGCAGATACACGCTGTATCACAGTAATGCTTCTCACCTTGTGAACCTTTCCCACAGGATCCAAAATTCGGTATCAATTGTTACCGTAACATTTACATTTATGGTCGTGGAGCATTTTACAGGATCTGGTAAAATTCTTCACCTGTTGCAGATTTTTCCTTATGAGTTCTTCTTTGACACTGTTACTGTATGCTTTTGTGTCGGGTTCAAGCTGGGGTCTGGTGTTAATCTTAGTGTGACAAATGTTTTGTGAAATGTGCTATGCAAATAATTGCAAAATTCATCAAAAAGTAACTGAGTAGAGTACTTATTTTCACACATGACAGCCTTGACATGTTTGACAGGTTTATTTGATTAAATGTTTAAATGCCACTGTTTTACTGTTTTACGTTTTTCACATTTAAAGTTGGCTGGTGTTCTCGTGCGCATTTGTATTACGAATGCGGTTCTCTTGGTCATGTCCCTTTGAGAGATTGATGTCAATCTCAGCAGATTTTTGCATACAATTTGAATCGAACCTGAAAAACACGAAGTTACAAGCTAATTTCTCTAAACACTATAGCACACTGCCATTTTTCACTGCTCTAACTGAGCACAAGGCTGGGGAAATTGACACATGTTCAGTACATCGACTCTCTTAACTGCTTTGAGCTATTTCAGTCGCTCTCAAAGGTCAGTGGTGGTGGACTCTGATGGAAACGTAGCCATTGACATTGCCATAATGATGAGTCTGAACAAGCCTCACGGCCAATACTGTGCAACAACTCACAAACAACTCAAGGCTGTAATCAAAAGATCAGATCTCGCCCATCATGCAATGGGATGCACTTCACAAAACCAAGGCTACAGCAGAACCATTATATCCCACTATTTTTTTAACAGCACTAGCCCTATGAGTTTGTGTTTTTGCCTGTCCTGCATGCAGTGAAATTAAAACAGCAGTGTATGTGTTGGTCAGGTTAGGAGGGATTTATTTGAGATCTTGAACTAGGAAACAGTGCTTCTCTCTAGACTATTAATTCCCAAACTCAGATTCTAGAGAGCTGTGCTGTCTGCAGGTAATTTTTTTCCAATCAATCGACTATTTTAAACCTTGGACACAATGTGTTTGGTCTTTTTAAATATTGACTTTAGTAATGCACTAAACTGCTGAAACACATCAAAGACCCAGCGGATACTGTGGCTGTCTAGGACAGGAGTTTGAGAGCCCTGTATTAAAGACTTCTTAGTTAATTCCCTTGGTAAAATGACCAAATCTTGCTCCTGATCATCTTTGTGCTCATAAATCTATGAGAGAATTTCTGAATGCTTGATCCTTACCAACTATTCCCCATCTTTACAGAAACATAACTTCTGCTTCAGGGGGTCCTAGCCCTGATCCCATGGCCTCCCTGTATGTGCTGTCTTTTGTTCCAACCATAATTGCAATCCTTGAAGCATAGACATTTGTTTATAATTTTACTCTTCACACATAAGGGGTGATTTACCATCTTAATGCCACATTATCTCCAGAATATATTTTAAAGACGTTTTTAGTCTAGGACTAGGCATAATCCATGTCTGGAAAACCAACCCTTAATGCTTTTCATTTTCTGTAATATGTTGTGGAAAATAATTCCTTTCTAAAGAAGCTGCATCTTTCATTGAATATATGTATTTAAATGCCAACAGTATGGACACCTGGTCACTGACACTAAACCATTTGTGCAAATTTGTGTGTTCTGGTATGTTCTTATGTATTGTAGGGGTAGCGATCATGCCGGGTGGATACGGTGCTGGGTGTGACCTGGACCATGCGTGGCAGCAGCAGGTTGGATCGAGCCCAGTCCCTGGAAACGAGGCGTGGCCCTCAGGACGGTCTCGATGCTGCAGGTGTGGCCTCGCCCTGCCGAGCTGCAGATGGAGCGATCCGACGCCTCGTGGAGCGACTGGGAGATGAGGCGCGACAGGACCACGGGCCGCCAGTTCTCAGAGTCGTCCGTGTAGTTGGCCAGGTACCACCTCCTGTAGACAGGGGGCAGCATCAGCTGTGGGGAAAGCCACCTCTCAAACCTGGGAGGGAGGAGAGGGCATGGAATATGCTTTAACCAAAGATGGTGGAGGATGTGACAAGCTGCATCAATGGAGAATAGTGCCCGTGAGATGTAGCCAGTTGGTAGTCTGTCAGAACTTACTAGATGTCATTGACATTGGGTTGTCATTTCAGTATGGCAGTTGTTAATCTTAGCTTCATGGCTTTCTTTTACTCAGTTCCATTTGTCTCTGTTACTTTAATAACATCATTGTAATAGACCAAAAGAAAAAAAACAATACAAAAATAAATCCTATTCACTTGGTCCAACGCTGATATTTATTCACACATGTCATAATCCATACCCAGTATCTTTAAAAAAGTGATTCTAAGCATCTAAGTGTCCTGGCTGTATGCTGCTTGATCCTTGCTAGTTTGTAATGGACAAACTAACCATGGATAAATAGCATGAGCTAAGCCACTAGCTAGCTACAGAACACAGCTCTATTATGCCTAACATACAGTCAAGCCGGAAAGTCTGCACACCCCTTTCACCTTCTCCACGTTTTATTACGTTATAGACTTATACTACAATAGATTGAGTTCATTTTTTGCCTCAAAACATCTACACACAATAGCCAATAATGACGAAGTGAAAACAGGTTTTTAGAAAATATGCAATTTTATTTTACTGACAAAAATAGGTTATTTAGGGGTTACATATCTGTACACACCCTTAGCCTAATACTTGGTTGCTGCACCTTTGGCAGCGATTACAGCTTCAAGGCATCTTGGGAACGAAGCTACGAGCTTGGCACACTTGTTTCTGGACATTTTTGCCCATTCCTCTTGGCATATCCTTGCAAGCTCCGTCAGGTTGTATGGGGAGCGTCGGTACACAGCCATTTTCAGCTCTTTCCACAGATGTTCAAATGGATTCAGTGGCTGGGCCACTCAAGGACATGCGCAGACTTTCTCCGAAGCCACTCCTTTGTTCTCTTGGCTGTGTGCTTCGGGTTGTTGTCATGTTGGAAGGTAAACCTTCGCCCAGTCTGAGGTCCAGAGCGCTCTGGAGCAGGTTTTCTTCAAGGATCTCGGTGTACTTAGCTGCATTCATCTTTCCCTCTATCAGGACTAGTCGCCCCGTTCCCGCTGCTGAAAAACATGATGCTGCCACCGCCATGCTTCACTGAAGGGATGGTATTAGCCAGGTGATGAGCGGTGCCTGGTTTCCTCCAGACGTGACGCTTGGTATTCAGGCCAAAAAGTTCAATTTTGGTTTCATCAGACCAGAGAATCTTGATTCTCATGGTTTGAGAGTCCTCTAGGTCAGTCATTCCCAAAGACTGGAGGGAGGGAGGGAGGGAGGGAGGGAGGGAG